>BSUD01000002.1:146577416-146679034 GCA_033239045.1 Fagopyrum esculentum | reverse complement strand
TAAAAATACAACATTTTCTATAAAAAAAAGGCCTAATGTTACTTTTCTAGATTTTTTAAATTAAAAAAAAATATTTACCATTACTTAGTATTTTTAAAGTTAATTTATTTAAATTTTATAATTAATTTTAATTTGATTAAATTTTTATTTCAAAAACAGAAAATGAAAACTAAGCTTTTTATTTAAATAGTTTTCTATTTTTATTTTCAGAACTTTTTATTTTATAATTAAAATTTAACGAAACATATTAAGAATGGGTTAAGGAGCAAATAAATTAAACCATAAGGGTATCAAGAAGAAACATAAAACTTTGTGTATGCCAAAAGGAAAAGTCCAAACTTGAGGGGTAATAAGAGGAAATATCCTAAAAAAATATTTCAGAATTCAAATCACCACAACAATTCATACTAGTGTATTAACCGCACTTTGTGCGGGTTGAGTTTTAATAAATATTTAATACTTATAAATTTATATGTATATTTTTGTAAAATATAAATCCGGAGAATGAAATTATCATCATTATTATGATTTTTATTTATCTCTTCTAATTAATTATAATTTTAAATTAATTTGTTAAGATATGCTTGTTGGTAAAAAAATCTGTAAAAGTTTAAAAACTATTTTTTATAAGAACATTTATTTAAATATTTTAAAAAAATTTAGAATTCAATTTCCAATTTATATTAACATTTAGAAATCACTTTTTAAAATAATTTTTTTGGCTTCGAGAAACATGGCGTTGACATGTGGCAATAGAGGCTTCTACTTTAATAGATACTAGTGTGTAGCCCGCACCTTGTGCGGGTATCTTTATAATATTAGTTGTACGAACTTAAGATATATTTATGAAATTTTATAATAATGATTCGGATTTGATTATTCTTAAGACGAAAAAATAGTCACAAATAAAGAACTTCTTATTATTCTACACTTCATAAATTTAATCCTTATACAAAGCACAATTTTTTTTAAAAAAAATTACAGTGCACAACTCCGTTATAGACTTATAACTAAATTACTTTAATATATTGTAATTATCTAAATGGAACCCGAAATATAATTTTGTAAAAAAAAATAATTTGAAACGAAATATGTGATAAATAATAAAATAAAAATTGAATTTTTTTTTAAATAAACACACAAAAATTTAAAATAAAGTTTAAAAACACAAACAGAAGCAAAAACAAATTATTGGATGAACGAAATTTAAAATGTGGAATTTTATTCTTGTAACGACCAACATAATATAAAAAGAATACCCGTATTTTATGATTAAAAAACATAATATGACAACACAATACTTAGATAAAAAAGAATACCCGTAGAGTAATATTTTTATTTAAAAAACATACATTTTCAATAAATCATTTATATTAAAAAAAATTCAGAATCTGAAAATTTCTAAATTAAAAAATAATTATAGATGACGATAAAAATATAAAATTAAACAAAATCACATACAATAACGGATAAATTAGTATTAATTTAGACAATTATAAACGCTTTTCAAGTTTTCAAAGTATTAGTCTTACTTGACAATCGACGTGGGATAGCAAACAGTACGTCAACGACCCATAAAACATATATTAATTTGTTATGAATAAAAATTATAGCTAAACTTAGCTAAAAGAACAAAAAATGTATCATTTGTTTAATCTTCAATATCCGTTATTAACCTCTATTTATACAAGTTCTCAAACCATCACTTTCAGTACGTCAACGACCTATATAACATATATTAATTTATGAATAAAAGTTATACTTAAAATTAGCAAAAAATCGCTGAAAAACTTAGCGACCCACAAAACAGTGATTTAACGACCCACAAAACAGTAGGCCAGTGATCCACAAAACAGCAGGCCAACAACTCACAAAACAGATATTAATCCATTATGAATAAAAATTATACTTAACTTAGCCAAAAGGCCAAGAAATGTGTGATTTGTTTAATTTTCAAACCCTCTATTTATACAAGTTATCAAACCTTTCTGACTTACTTATAATCGATGTGGGATAGGGAATTCTGTGAAATTTTTTAACGTAAATAGATTGACCTTATAATCCTTCAAAAATAAATTAAGAAAAAAATAAAAATTTTCCCAATAAATACATTACTTAAATTTCGACGGCTTAAAAATAAAAGAAATACGTAAACCAAATTATTTTTATAATATTTAGGAGATCTTGTTACTTAATTTTACAAAATTTTGTTTTATTTTTGGATTAATAAAAAAGATTATATGGTTTAATAAGTTAATTAAAAAAAGATTTAAGCCTACAAAATTTGTGAGAATGACATGTCAACATTAGTGTAGTCTAGTTTAGTAGTATATATAGAATATAGATAAGATCAAATCTCAATCGACAATAATCATATTCAAATATCATATATATCATGCTTTGCACGAAACAACTCTGTGCAAGTACTCTCGCATCTTGATGAATACAAAAAGTATCAATCATGCAAGCTCGTATCTTGTAATTAACACTTTGAAGTACAAATCGGTTAAAAGAAAATTTATAAGTAGCTCTCACATCTGCATATGAAAATCCTAAACTATCATAACACATGAATTACGACATATAATCATAAGGATAATGATCATCATCAGCATCATATATTGTTGGAGTAGTTGACTGTAGATGCCTACAATTGCTCCAAGGATTTCTCTAGTTGAGTTTTGATCACGAAAAACTTAGAAATTTTACGTTTGGAGTGTATTTTATTTTAGTCTACTGGTATGAAGACCTATGAAGTTGAAGTGTCTCAAACAATTCTGGAAAAAGACGTCTTAGATACCTATTTAAGAGACGTCAGATGACCTTCAAAAAATATTATAGATTCATAACTAGGAATTACATATAGTTGAGAAGAAAAATTATTGTGAAAATTATTATATTTCTAGTAATCAAACCAAAACGTTTACAGGAGTAGGAGGGGGCATTTTATTCCAACCAGTTGCCCAATTAAATTTACCGGTAGGAATATTATACAAATAAATCCCATCATCAGCAAACTTCCAAATACAATGATTACCGCCACAACGACCGTCGACAAACTTCTTGTTATCCATGAAGGCGAGGAACATAATGACAGAGTGACCATCTTCCGCCTCTGCATGACATAAGTATTTCTTAGTTGCTAGAGGAATAGGATGAAACGACCAATTATAGCTGTTGTGTGCCGGTATCACCAACACATCGTTGTTGGTCTCCATCTTTTGCGGATCTCGCCCAGGGTAGCACTTCATGTGTAGTGTAGCTTTCGATAGCTCGTTCATCATGCATAGATGGTATAAAGTGAAGGGGGTTATTCCGTAGCCTTCCGCTAACTTCGACGTAAGGAACGCCGTAGCCAATGCAAGGATTGCTGCTCTACACTTGATCATTTTTAAATGGTTAATCTTCTTCTTCTTCTAATTGTGCTGAGTTTGCAATAGTGCTTAATGGGTATTTATATGCCATATTTTTAATGTATATAGTAAAATGTTATAATGTATAATATTCATTGCTAATTACAGTGAACCAATTCATATGCCAGTAATTAAGAAAGATGAATGCATACACAGCTTTTCCTTGTAAAGTATATCTATTTGCGCGTACCATTTTAGTTTTGTTCACATAGTAGGTTAGTGCTGATTCTCTGTATCTCTAATTGCAATTCTTATCCCATTAAAAAAATATTTGCAATTCTAATTATATACTCTGTGATTAATTTTCTGTTATTTTATAATAATCCAATTCCAATTATATCTTATACATGTTGATGATAGAAATATTTAAAAATATATTTATAATGTAAATTATAACTTCTTCTTTTTTTAATCTATTTATAACCTTTTGGGTTCAAAATTAGTTTTTAAAAAAAAATTATTATATGAACAAATTATCGAATAAATTATTTCATATGATTATTTTGTTATTTCATCTATTTTTTTAATAAATAAATAAGATTAGTCAAATATAAATTATTTTTTTAGTTATAAGATAAATAATAATAGTCAAATATAAATATTTTTGTAATTCAGAATAATTAATTTCAAAAGTGTACGATTAAAGGTTACAAGTACAACAAAAAAAAACCTTAAAAAAATCCCTAGACACACCTCTACTAATCATCATAACTTCCCTCAGATCTTGACACTCTTTGTATCACTATTACTTACCAACCTTCCTCGCTAACGCTTGACTATCACAAATAATTCTTTCTTGACTCGTGCCGTTGGATATTTGTCTCCCTTAGTTGTAAGTGTTTGAAGCCAAAACGATTCAACCTTTTCTGTGATACCAATTGTTGCGGGCTGAGTTACTCTCCAACTCAAACTGTATGACTCTTAGCTATGTTTTTTCCTCCAATAAGATAAGATTAGTCTTACTCTTCTATACACCTTGATTATGAACGTTTTGTCTAGATGACTAGGCAATACTTTAATACTTGTGGAAAGTATCACCTCTATATTTAAAGAGATATTTTACAAATGAGACTTTTACAAGAGAGCTTTGAAGTGAATTCTAGTGGATGATACAAATGAGGGGTGGTATCTGATAAATGGTAGAGGAGATGACTGGAATAACTCATATACTCGAGTAAGAGGATATACAAGCATATATATACAACATAGGCTAGGCTATATTGGTACTCGCCTAAAGCCTTGGTAAAATTGTCAGCAAGTTGGAGAGTAGAAGGAACGTTCTCTGTTTTGATGAAACGTTTTTTAACTTCACCTCTAATAAAATGGCAATAAATACGGAGATGCTTGGTGCATTCATGGAAAACGGGGTTGGTACCTAAATGCTGAGCGGCTTTGTTATCACAATACAAAGAAAATGGGCAAGGAAGAGAGACATGAAGCTCCATGAGAAGTCCATCAAGCCATGTGACTTCATTAGTAGTCATGGACATTGCTCTATATTCACTCTCAACTAAAGACTTGCTAACCGTCTTCTATCTCTTGGTCTCCAAGAGACAAGGGACTTGCTAAGAAAAAGGCAATATCCAGTGATAGATCGGCAGGAGAATGGGCAGGAGCCCCAATCAGCATCATTGCGGCAAGGGAAAGACCAAATTTCTTTGGATAAGCAAGGGAATAGTCTAGAGTACCTCTTAAATATCATAATGAATAGGCGGCAACATGCAAATAAGGAGCACGAGGGAGGCTAGGAACTGGCTAAGCTGTTAGACAGTGTAAGGAATATCAGGGCGAGTGAGTGGGAGGTAAAGTAGACGACCAATCAAACGTCTGTAGGCTTCTAGATCATGAAAAGGATCATCTGAATCTAGTGAAAGGTAAGTGTTGCGTTGCATGGGAAACTTAGTAGGCTTGCATGTAAGCATCTGAGTGTCATGCAAAATATCATGGATATACTTCCTCTGATTGATGAGTAAACCAGATTGATCACGAGTGATATCCATACCAAGAATGAAACGTACAGTGCCATGGTCTTTGATGGTGAAGGCAATATCAAGAGACTACTTTAGAGAGATGATATCAGAGGGAATGTTGTCAGTGAGAAGAACATCATCGACATAGATCAATGCAATAGTGATGCCAAGAGAAGAGTGCTTGACAAAAAAGGAATAATCCTGACGAGATTGAACAAAATGAAGCCGGAGGAGATGCTTGGTAATCTCAATATTCCATTGTCTACTAGCTTACTTAAGGCTATAGAGAGACTTTCTAAGGCGACATACATGACCAGGTGGAGCTTTAGTGTAGCCTTGAGGAGGCAGCATGAAGACCTCTTCATCAAGAAAACCACGAAGGAAGGCATTATAAATATCGAGTTGATGAAGAGGTCATCCTCTAGGAGCAGCTAAGGCCAGAACCACACGAATTGCTGCAAACTTGGCGACTAGAGAGAAGGTATGTTTATAGTCCTTATCTTTGATTTCGTTGTAGCCTTTAGAAACCAAGTGTGCCTTATAACGTTCAATGGTACCATCAACCTTGTATTTCAACTTATAAACCCACTTGGAGCCAATTGTAGTCTTACGAGGAGAGAGAGGTATAATGTCCCAAGTATTATTGAGTTCAAGGGCTTGAAGTTCAATTGTCAGAGCTTCAACCCAGGGGGGGAATCTTTAGCATGAGAGTAACTAGAAGGTTAAAAGGGATTGATAACATTGCAAAAAGCCTGGACAAATTCAGGCATGAGAAGAGAGATCAAAGTGAGCTACAAAAGTCAAGGAGTTGCATGCATAATCCTAAAGGTATGAAGGTCGAGTGATGGTGCGGGCAGGAAGAGTGGATAGTATAAGGGAAGGTGGAGAAATAATTACTTGAGGTGAAGAAATAATTAAAAGAGAGCAAGAAGAGGAGGTAGGAGAAGTAAAGGAAACAAGTATAGGATTGGCAAATTAGTCAGGAGATGGTACAAGTGTAGAGAAAGGAGAGGTAGAATGAAGTGGTGGTGGGATCGAAAGGAGTAGAACGATTCTCGTTTGGAGCTGGAGATCCTAGAGGGAGAGACAAGGAAGGAGAGATGGTCATGTCAGAAGTAGAAGAGAGTTTGGAAATATGTGCTCATGAAAGATAACATGACAACTAAAGATAATTTTGTGGGTTTGGAGGTTGAAGAGCTTATAGGATTTTTGTCCGGGTGGGTAGCCAAGCAGAATGCAGGGAGTAGATACAAGTCCAAACTTGTCTTTGCTAGAAAGAAGATTAAAGCAAAGGCAATCAATGACACGTAGTTGGTTGTATGATGGCTTGGTGTTGTGTAGAAGTTCAAACGGAGACCTCCATTCAATCATTAGTGAAGGCATCAAATTGATGAGATACGTAGCATTGAGAATACACTCTCCCCATAATTGAAGAGGTAAACTGGCATGAAGCCAAGTATCGGTGCTTGCATGTCACCTTGCCATTCTGCTGAGAGGCATAAGGAGTGGATCGATGATGAACAATGCCTGAAGCAAGTAAGAGATCTTGAAGCTGAAACTGCAATAATTCAGCTCCATTGTCTGATCGAATAATCTGCACCTTTGTGTGAAATTGTGTTTTCACATAAGCCAAAAATTTTGTTATTATCTTGAGCACTTGCTGCTTATTAGCCATTAAAAAGGTCCTAGTACAACGTGTATAGTCATCTACTATAGTCAGAAATATCGAGCACCACATAGGGCAAGAATATGATATGAACCCCACATGTCAACATGTATCAAATGAAAAGCAGATTGAGCATGTGATTTGCTAATAGGAAAAGGCAAATAATCTTGTTTAGCCAAAATACAAGTATAATATTGTAAGGCTTGCAGTTTTGAAGTTAAACAAGTATCAACATGATGAATTATTGACAAAGACAAATGACCAAGTCTATCATGAAACAAAGTCATGTCACATGGCTTTTTGTCAAGTGTAGAAGCAACACATGTCAATTTCTGGAGTTAGGAAATCCAAGCTTGTACAGACCACCTTTCTTGTAACTAGTAGCAATGAGAGAATCATTGATATGATCCTGAAATAAACAAGAATTGTGAGTGAAAATAACCTTCATAGGTAAATCATGAATCATCATAGTGACAGAAAGCAAATTATGCTTGAAGTGTGGTAAATAGAGCACGTCATGAAATGTGATGGTAGGAGTTAAGACCGCAGTCCCTTGATGGTAATTTTTTTGATAGATCCACCAGGAAGACCAATAAGAATAGGTTTTTCAAGCCTGTGTAATATGAAGATATAATCCTTTTGCAGCAAGTAATGTGGTTTGTAACTCCACAATCCATGTAAACATATTGACTATAGTTTGAAAGTCTAAATTTCTGACAAGCAAACTGAACGTATCAAATGAGAGAATAATCACGTCTTGGACATCCGGATTAATTGGATGAGATCGTCATTATATAAATCACAAAGAAAACAATTAAAATATGTGATTAAGAAAAAAATGTAGTTTATTGAATATTTTTTTTATATAAAAACCATCAAATGATTCATGTAATTCTCGAGGCCCAAATGTTGGGCCCATCTCACCCTCAAGCCTAGACCCACATAGACCCCAACAACTTCGTCTCTATTCACTCATTCTCATCTCAGATTCCCAATCATCCATACACTCAACTTCACTCACACACGAGAACGTGTCACCCCATGGAAAGCAGCAAGCGCAGTCTTCCATTCTTCTTCTCTTCCTTATCTATGCTGCTACTGGTATACTACTAAGTCTACCAATCTACTACTATGGTGCTGACCTTCTCTTCCTCCCCTCCAGTCGTCATCAATCTCCAAAAGCGAGTATTATTTTCCCCTTCTCTTCGTCCTCAATCCATCTCATTCTCTAGCTTCCTTCCCTTCCCTTCTCGGTTTTCGATTGTCTGCTACTCCTCCTCGACTAGGCCTGAGATCGAATCTTCTCACTCTCGCACCTTCTTCCATGTCTCCTCCGAGGAAGGTACTTCAATTTTTTTTATATATATCTTGGATTCAGTATATTGTGAAATGCCAAATTGGAGATCGATTTTAGGTTTAGTTGATTTACTTGCACTTTCAAACTTATGTCGCATTGAGCTTGGGGTTGTATAACCGACGCATTTTATTTTGTTGAGATAAAGGGTATTGTTGAATCCCTTAAAAATAAGATATAAGGACAGTTGACGTGGGATTGAGAATGATGATTATGACGGCTGGAAAATGGAGGTGATGATGATAGAATTGATGCACTATTTGAGATTGAATTTGATATGGTAATCCCGATAGTAACAAGACCATTATTTTTTCACGAGAAAGAGATAGTGTTTAGGTTTGTGAACAACAATTTATGTACAAATTATTTTTTATTTATTCAGATTTATTATATCTAAAATATTGTGTTATTGTGTAGGCCTATGTTCACTCGAAAGTGTGCGTCAAAGTCTTAAAATTTATATCTAGAATTTAAGCAAAAGCGAACCCGAAGTGTACGGATCAGATGTAGTAAGCCAAGAAATTCCAAAGTCGAACTCAGGGATTTGGTGAGAATAAAATCGATTTCAAAATATCTGGCAAGGTGTAAAAGCTTTTGTAAAGATATAAGAGACAAATTATTCCAAGGAATCAAGTATCCGACTGCGGCTTTCGATTCAAGACACTCTAAGGATCAAAGGACAGAGTTGGCGTTGCCAAGGTTATGTGTTTCGAAGAAAGGAATAATGTACGTTGAAGTTCCACTACTCACTTATCCCAACTTAGAAGCTCTCGGCTCAAAGGGTGATGAGTCTCATCAAGAAGAAAACTCAAATAAAGGATTAACGCTCAAACTGTCCACACAAACCCAAGGATGTGACTATCGAAGCTAATGATGAATGACACACTCAAACCTTAATAGAGGATGTTGAGTCTCTCTATTACCCAAATCTTGCAAACTTTAGTTACCAAGTGAAGAATCAATGATGAAGTCTCCTCTTACACTTGGATAAGGGTTAGAAAGATTAGGCAAAGATAGGATTTAGACAAGGTTTAACTTTGGTTAAAGGATAAAGCAATTAAAGAACATCAGAAGGAAAACTCGAGTTGTTCTTGGTAAAAATCGGTCGATCTGCTCAAGAACTGTCCGATTTTCCGATGTCGTAAAGTTAAATCTCAACTCTCAGGGTCCAAATGGTTAAATGAGTTCAGTCTATCATCATCTAAGCCTCAATCATCAACTATCTTCTCCAGAAGCACAAGGTTTTTAGCCAATCATTTTCATATTCAAATCAAAATCAAGATCGAATGAAGAAAACCAAATAAAACTCAAACTTCGCATAAAAACCAAATAATCTCCAAATCTGTAATCAAACCGCAAAATCTTGCAAAGAATCTCTCAACACACTCAACAATGTGTTCACAAATCACAGTAGCAAAAAGGAAACAAAAGATCCCACAACTTTCTTGAATCTTGACTTTCATTCCTTTTCTTTAATCATCTTCTCCAAGAATCCTTAATTCCTCTTCTCCAAGGAAACAAAAGACCTCACAACTTTTTTAACGGTTACAAAAGAAAACCGGTCGATCCAATGAGGCAAAAAACCGTCCGATTTTTCTACAGGAAAATTGTCCGGTTTTCACATAAATCAGGCGATTTTCTTCAACAGTAAGTGCTCTCTTCTTGAATTGTTTCCTTCCTTCCTTGTATTGCCCTTCTACGCACTTTCTTTGCTCTTCATGACTCCTCAAAGGTTCCCTAAGCTTCCTTATTGACCTTAGATACTCTTTGCTCCACTTTTCGCTTCCAATCCATCATATTTACCTAAAATTCAACCAAAACTCGTGTAGACCTCTATTTCCGAAATATAAATGTAATAGACCTTAAAGGTATACAATTCTTCCTGAATGCAAGGGAAAATGAGGTAAAATATCTACATTATGCATGATTATAATGGCATATAATTCATGTCATCAGCCTACAACCGAGAAAGTCATCATTGGAACTATTCATGATTACGAGGCTAATGACGATGACTTTGTGCAGCCCCCAAAGGATGTTAGTATGTATCAGCCGTGTTATACTTATTTTGTATATTGAATGGTCAAATTTACACAGTTGTGTACAAATTCAACCACACTATTTTTGTATTATTGGTTATGTTCATTAGGCAAGTCTCCTATTGATAAACCATCTAGTAGTGCGGCCAAAAGTCAAGGCAAGAGAATACAGACAACTGTCAGCCCCTCTCCAAAATCAAAAAGGTTATGATGTTATATATGTACATAAATTATGTTCATAGTTATGCATTGACCCAAATTGTATTGAATACAAATAGCATATTTCATATGTACACAGATTATTATGTATCATTGTTTTAAAACTTTTATAAATAGCTATTTTCTATGTTATGTAGATCATCAAAACGTATTAATAAGGGCAAGGAACCAACAACCTCATCCTCTATAGGACATATCCCTTCATACCCCCATAAAGAGGAAAAAGAAAATGTTAGTACAGAAGATCCAAAGTCATCCAACGTTGAGCAACCGGACACCACAAAATTAGCACTTGAATTTTAGTATTGTGTACACTAATAGTTACATTCTGGTGCATTAATTTTTATGTACTTTGGTATGTACATAAAATTAGGATGAAGACCCAACAACTAGCCTAGGTGTGGGTTAATGTCTAAGATGGAGGCAATGCAACAAGCACAAAATATTCTGGCAGAAAGAGTCGAACATCAAGGCATATTGATTGATGATCTGACAACATATTTAAGAGACCTCGGAACTCTTTATGACAAGATAGATACAACAGTGTATCTGTCTAGCAAGAAAATTGAGAAGAACATAAGGAAAGTTGTCAGTGACGCTTTAAAACAATCTCACACAACAAAAAAACAGTAAATACAAACGTACACCGTATCGAAATCATGTCAAATTACCTAAAGAACCACACTTTTGTATGCTACAAAACAACGACCGTTAGAGTCTGTACAATTGGGTTAAGAACAAAGATGCAAATGGGTTAGTAAGGGGCTTCCTAAAGAACATTTTAGGAGAGGCAATTCATGATATTCTCAATCCAGGTAGATGGATAAAGGATGAGGTTCGTTTCCCTTACTAATATTATGTACATATACGATGTTGTCAATTAATTAGTATGTCCATGCTTTACTAATGTACATCAGGTAATTGACGAACTGATTATGCATATGCGTAAGAGTATTTTTGAAACGCCAGAACACTTTGGACGCATTGTTGTACAATCTACTGGATGGGCTAGAGCTTACAACCGTACAACATTTGCAAACTTTGTGGACATCAAGAATGAGCAGCCAAACTTCAAGGAAAGTATGTATGAATTCATCACTAGCGACGTCCCACAAATGTTCTGCAAACCTTTGTACGACGTTGACGTGATATACTCGTCAATCAACCTACTGGACTCTCACTGGGAAGCTTTGGAAATTAACTTCATTGACTGGTGCATTTATGCGTATGACCCACAAATCATGTACATAAAGGAGGACAAATTACATATGTTGATTGAACCCCTTGTTGTTATGTTCTCGCAACTGTTGAGGGTTCATAGTAAACACGCAAGGTTAAAACAGAACCTCAAGACGCCTTTCAAAGTGATCAGAAAGACTGATTTGATCGAACCACAATGTTGATGGGTAAGTACATAAATTATGTTTATGTCATTTACGTTAAAGATTTACCATGTCAAACTAAAAAAACACAAAATAAAATTGATTTCTATTTCTTCATACTAGTGAGAGTTGTGGGATATACACATTGAAATACATACAGTATCTTGCATTTGGTAGAAAGGATTTTAGTGATATAAAGGATGAAGTCGTTCAAGAAATCAAAGAAAAGTTTGCTTACGTTGTGTTCACAAGAGAATGAACGAATGGTTTAAAGAGATGTAAAAGTTGTGTCCTTAATTAGGTTTTAGTGTGACAATTGCTGACTGACATACATTATGCATTGTTTTTTTAATTTTGTAGATATATATGATCAAACTACATATGTAGTCGCTACCTTTGCGTGTTTTGGCTTTATGTGTACACGTAAGTCTTATGTGTGTGTACGTACACAAGCAGTAACATTATTCATACCAAAAGCGTTAAGTTCACTGCATAGACCACAATGTAGTGTACATAATAATGTATTATTGAACAGAATAGTCTAGCTTACAAAGCATTAAAAAAATCCATGTACCACAATCGGTCAAGTACTAACCGAAATATTATAGCTTATACATCATCGTAAAGTATTACAAATTCATCTTACGTTTGTGTATACAATGAAACCATAACATAATGAATGGACAGTACACTGATGTGTAATATTTATGTACCCTTATGCACCATGATATATGTTACAGTATAATTGTGTATCCTTATGTGCCCTTATGTTCATAAACATATGTCCCAATATAGTGTACACTAATGTGTACCATTTATGTAGCATTATCTACCCTTTATGTACCCTTATGTACCATGATATACATTAATGTATACTTGCTTATCCTTTTGTGACCTTACGTTCCTAAACATATGTCCCAACATAATGTACATTGTTTTATACACATATATACCTAACGATATGACATTGGGTACTTATAAGCATGCACTGTAGTGGACCTTTACGTACCATTATGTACCCTAATATATCATTGTGTTCCTTTTTGGACCATTATGTACCACAAAATATGTTCCAAAAATAGTGGACATTGTTGTGTACCCATATGTACCGAAAAGTATGAACTATATATTGTGTAATTAGACACCTTATTGAACCATTTAACATAATAATTTCCGCTGATCTGTGTATACAATTAACCTTCTAATACTTTCATAGTAAGAAAATAGTGTTCTACACAAATAATACGGCTACTTTGGTTGATTCTAACAAGTCCTCTTCGTTTGCCCGCTAGATCCACAACAACTGCATTTACTATTACTCCTTTGTTCCCATGTCAAACGGAACCTGACTTTTGGCATCCTACCACACCATTTACGCTTCACCGGAGGCTCATATTTCATATCTACTATTGAAGTAGGGATTTTCCACTCTGACACATTAGGTAATGGATAAATGACATCGCATAACCAGGCCTCCAACTGTTTGACGAGTAGTACTTACTAACTAGATAAGATGGGCTCATGCCACATCTTTTGCAGCTGCAACAGCATGTATGCATGATATTTCTTCAATATCAAACTCCTTACATGCACAAGTTTTTATCTACAAACAAACAATTACCTGCTCATCACACCTTTTTACTTCAAACTTCAACGTGTCTGCATCAAGGACGTACACAAAGTAGCTCCCACATTCATCAAACCTCTTCTGGATAATTGACTCGATTTTAGAAGTGAAAACCTCTACACAAGCTTTTGACCTTTGATGTCTTTCCGCAGATCATCGAGTCATAAATTGCTTGATTTCTTCCAACGTTGTCATCACAGGATACTCTCTGCATTCTTTCATCAACGTGTTTATACATTCCGCGTTGTTACTAGTCATGATGTTGTATCTTTTTGCAGGTGATAAAGAGCGTGCCCATGTTGAGACTCTTATTTCAGTAAGCAAATCTCTCACCTTTGGTTTCTCTTATAGCAAGAAAAAGATTACAAAACACAAACATGAATATTACAAACATACCATACATATCGTTTTTGTATGTGTACATCAGATACTCGACGTAATGTTTCAATGCAATCGCTCTTCTTGTAACTCATAGCTTCATCAATGAACATCTGTAGGATTCTGTTAGATCTTGTTCTCTTCTAGAGATTACCTTTTAGATGTCATATACAGTATCTGTGAGATGCCATTTGATAGTTCGATACTATATCCTTTTTAATCAAAGTATGTCGATCGGACACAAGCACAAGCTCCTTGATGTCTAGTACAATATGACTCATATTCTTAAAAAAGATATCTCACGATGCATCATTTTCAGTATCAACAATTCCAAATGCAACGGGGTATATTTGCAGATTTGCATCTTGTGTTGTTGCGACTAGCAACACCCCGCCATATTTTCCACTAAGATGTGTCCCATCAACTGTGATTACCTACACAAACGTACATGTGTACATATGACAAATTTTTATGTATCAAACAAATATACATATCATGTACATTAATATATTACTATTATTGTTATTATATACATTGACATGAAACTCAGTTAGTATAATTTATGTACCTTTCTCATCTTCCCAAATCCCCGGACGGATGGGTCATACTATACAAAACATACTTGAAACGACTCTCTTCGTTCTGTACGATATCCACAATTGTGCCTTCATTGACCTCCGTCAATATAAATAAATATGTCGGAATTGTGTTGTAATTATCCGTTGATGTTCCTCTAATTATGTCATTCACGCCCTCTTCAACTTTCCAACACTTCCAATAGCTAACATCTATCCGATGCAAACTCTTCATTACAGTTATGATTTGATGAACCGAAGGTAATTTTTTGAGTTACCATACCTACACAAATCAATATATCATATGATTAGTACACAAATCATGTATTTTGTAAGCACAATGAAGACACAAAACAATACATATATGTATGCAACTTACATTGATTTAACATTATCAACTATTACGTGATATGAAGCTCCCCTATTTTCCAACCACCGCAAGTGATAAGAGCATGTGTGCGTGGAAACAAACTTTGTTGTGGTAAAGTATGTCGATTGACCGAGCATTGAGAAACGCACCATTCATTTACAATCTTCATCGATACATCTGACTGTTACTGCCTTCTTTTTCGACTTTACATTCTTGTATTGTGAATAGTCAGATATTGAATGTAGACACAACGCGTTCTTCAGTTCAGTCTTGGAACGATATACCTTTCCAACATGAAGATGCAAATCGTTTTCTAATGATACACAACTATCTGTATGCGGAACTATTGCAAGCGTATTATTGTCAATATCTTCTACATATTTACTCCCATACACGTGAACTTGTTGTAGACAACTCAAGTTGTAAATGCCCGTCAACATTTTGTACCTCACGTTGCTTAAAATGTTTTGTAACTTGTGTGCCACATGCCATAGCATCTTCTTGGCTGTGTAGTTCGAGTAACAACCCTCCACTAGATTTGTGTAGTTCTACTTTGTCAACACAATGGAACACTTCAGCTAAATTGTGGAAGTCCATTTATGTGTACAAAAGTATCCAAATCGTCCTTTGTGTTTACATCATATGGTTTGAGGTCCGGATTGAAAGGGTTCTTATAAGATAAAGTTTAAATCAAATTCTGTTAGACATATTTCAAATAGTGAAGCAATCTTGTCTCTCATAACGTCAAACATGCATTCATTTGGTAGCAATAATTACTTACTTGACTCTACTTCAATGTAGTTCCAAACACCGTTTTCCAATTCCCATCACCCACCATAATAAATGGTGACGAATACCACCACCATTACTGCTACAAAAACATTGACACAATCTAATTATGTGTTCAAATTAAAAACACTTTTTATATACATAATAATATGGTATTTTTAACAAAACCTATAAATGAATTTATATCATACATAAATATATCACAAAGCACATATACCATGTACATAATATTAGCATGCAATAACAACAAGTACATAACAATGTATTAAATCATATTGTACATAAACTTAATTAAACAGTCGGCATTTGTACATAAGTATGGTAGCATACATAAATAGTACTAAAAAACACAATAATGTACATAATGCTATCAGAACCACACAATAATATACATGACGTTAACCCCCAATACATAACATACATTTCACAACATTATTTTCACAAACTAATGTACACAAACTAATTTCATTTCATTTGTCGTACATAAGTTCATAGATTACGTAAATCTATCACAAACCCACATTAATGTACATAATGTTAACAGACAACACATATTTCAACACTAACGATGTAACAAAATACAGATCTAAATACATAAGGTTAGTCGTACATCAAATGAACAAAAACTATATAATGATACATAACTTGAACTAAATACTCTCATTCACATGTTCGCCAAACAGATCTAGATACAGAAGGGCAACCGCAAAACACAAAGAGAAAATTGGTGAAAATAAGGAAAGAAGTTATGGGAGAGAAGAATAAATATCACGGTAAATCAATTTTTCCTTATTTTTTAAAATTTATTTTTTTTAGCCTTAAAAATAGGGGAAACTTTTGTTGATCATGTCTTGACCGGACACAATCCATGTCCGAGCTGTGTCCTAGTCGTGTCCTACATCTGAACCATTTCTTGACCATGTCGGACCATATTTGACCGTGTCCAAGCCGTGTCCCACCATGTCCCTGAGTCCGATACGGTAGGATACGAGACACTCCACCTTTTAGAGGTGTTCGTGCATCCTAGTTCGCCATATACATAGGTTAAGATTCGAGAAACAAGAATTTGATAAACAACCTAAACATTTATATGATAAAGAGAATCAACTAGGAATAAAGAAAGTTAAAGACACTGTGAAATTTGAAAAATATAAAATTAAGATCACACAAATAAAGTCTACAAAAATCACTATAGGTTAATTTGTGAATGTATCAATGACCTTTTTATTTTATAATTTTTTTAATAAAGGGGAAGATTAGAAGAAAATAAAAACTCGCAACGCTTAGGAGAGCAACAACAACCTCTATCTTCGTGGATAGAATAATGTTTTGCGGGAGGGGAAGAGTAGTCTTCTGTAGATTTGAACAATCCGGTCCGGTCTAGATCCACTGTTTTCTGGATTATTAGTTCCGGTCCGGTTCAAGAGCTGAAAAGAGCTCAAACCCGATTGAACCAAAAAGTTATATTTATTTTATTTTTATAAAGCTTTTATTAACCTAGGGTTTTCACTTATGTTTTCACAAAATTTTATATATATCTTATATACATTATAAGTTCGAGTTAAGAGTTACTACAGTACAAGGCTTTTAAGACTCGCTGACAGCCCAATGGGCTTTGCACCTGCTTCGATAATGACGCCGCCGCTCATGTAAGCCCAATTTTAGGCGGAACTGTATTGTGGAATGGAAGACATAAATTGGGCCGCTTATTGGAATTTGTGTGCCGTTCTTACAACACCCACACTAGAAACACTCAAGATTAATCTTAACCCAATTTTTCTTACTTTTCAGCTTTTCTCTCTTTGTCACGTCAGCTTAAGAACACAACCAAATTTATACCCATATCAATAGAACACATTACTTGCTCTTAACATACATATTATATATTATCTACTTTTATTTGTTTTATTAATAAAATCATAAACGAATTATATTAAATAAATATGAACTAAATATTATATCTTGTAAATAAATGTTAAATTTTTTGTAATATCCGAAAATTTTATTTCATTTATTTCTGTAGCAAAACGGATTTCGAGTCGTTGAGCCTAATATGCCTATCTAGTCGGACATAGTATCTAAAAATTTTATCATTTTATGTAACCTCACTTCACATAAAATGATAAAATTTTACAGCAAAGCATAAACCATCAAACCCTAGTTTATAACATGACTTGTTCTTGACAAGGTCATGACATTATAGTGACGAGATCAAGATGAGCCCAAGACGAAGTCAAGATGAGACCATGACAAATTCGTGACAAGAGCATGCATGGGCTTGACAAGGCAATGACGAGTTTTGATGAGTTTTGACAACCCAACCCACCTTTGTTTTTTTTTTACATCTTCAGCTCACCTCTTCATGTCCAGATTGCTCCAGCCCAAGAACCAGCTCAGCCGTACAACAACTCCAGCCCGTCTCATTGCCAGCCCACTTCCTTGATTGCACCAGCCATGACAAGGCCCAGACAGTATTGTGACAAGGCCAGACAACCGGATCTGCAAGCCCAGAAGACAGCCAACCGGCGTGCTCCTCCTTCAGCATGTCCAGCCCGTCAGCTTCAACCTTACCAGCGCAGGAGGCCCATCTAGCCCAACAGTGCTAGCATGTGCCAGCTCACACCCAAATAACAACGTACAAATCTTCTTATCTTCACTCATCCGAGAATCACGCAGCAACTCTCGCCAGAAAGATGTCCAAATTCACCCACCGAGTCCCTCCCTTTGTGTACAGTTTTGTAACAGCCGGAACCAAGCGTCTTCTCAAGCCTCCCCATCGGGTCCTTCTACAACAGATCGGCTCTCTTGATCAATTCCTTCAGTGCAGCATCAAGCCCCCTAGTCGTCGCCTGTACCCCTCTCTCGTCCCTCCCTCTTGCTGTGAGAAGCAACATCGTTCCCCTCTTCAACTGCACTACTAGTCACCCCTTCTTCTGGCATCACACACCATAACAGCAAGGGACGCTCGTGCTTTCCCCTTATATGCTCGCTCACCCTCCTGCACTCAGCAACAAAAGCGGCTACGAACCAGACGCTGGTTCCCCACGCAACTCCTCGAAGGAAAATAGTGCAGGCGTGCCCTCCTCCCCAGTCGAGCCAGCCTCGACCCTCCTCTCCAGTCGTCTTCCAGCCCCTGGAGTCGTGCACAACAACCTCCTGTTGTACCTCTTCAGTTCCCAACAAGGCTATGAACGTGAGAGCCATCCTCGTCCTTCATGCCTTCGAGTTTGGAGCCGGGTAAGACCCACATCTACCTCCTTACTTCCCCTCCATGTTTATGTGTTAATGGGTGTCTCTAAACCATCTTTAATCCTATACATTTCAGCCAAAGGAGCAACTTCAGAGGGATGTTACATCTCTCAGTTTTCTAAGTTTTCGGAAGTGACGAGCAGTCAAGTTCGGGTCCAATTTTGGGTAATCTAGCTACTTCTTTTTTGCTGGTTTTCGTATATGTCATAGACGGTAGTGCATAGTAAATCATACTAAAACTTTAGAGGAATCCATGTTACATTTTGAGAGTTATGGTGTTTGAAAGTTGACTCCTCCCACCGTTTTTATAACTGTGCTCAGTGTTGGGAAAAACAACATGTGATGATGTTTTATGAGATAGTTTTGAATAGGCTTTTGATCTCTGATGGACTTGAATTTCGGATATGTCACAGTTAGGATTACGTAGTTTAATATATCAAAATTTGAGAGGATCTAATCGAGAGGTTTAGGAGTTATGATTGACAGTGTGCTGTTTTGTTAAGTGTTTGCTAAATTTCCAGAAACTGTGTTGATCAGTCAAGTTTGAGCATACTTTTTGATGCCTTAGAGATAAGATCCACCATTCAGTTTTTGAGATATCGTTTAGTGCCATGCATAGATTAATATGTCAAAAGTCGGAATGAATCCAACGGTGGGATTTAGAATTATAGAGGCTCAAAGTGGACTTGTTGTACAGTTAGAAAACCTACTCAGATTTTGGCTAAGTATAGAAAATTTCAAGTGTTGTAACCAACTTTGGAAATTTTTGTAGAAGTGATGATTGAAGAGTTTTAAGAAATTCTTGCTCCTAGGAGTAGATGAGATATCATAGAAGATCTAGAGAATTATTTCGAAATTTTTATAAGTTTATTCGAATTTTATATTTGAAGCCAAAGTTGGACCCTAGTGACCTTTTTAGAAGGTTAAAGAAAACATGTAATGTTCTAGTCTTGACCTAAACTCAACTTTAAGAGTTAGAATATGATAGTTAGTCTCAAGTAAGAATTGAAGTACACATTACGAGATTTTTAGAAGATGCGGGGCCAAGGGTAAAATGGTCATTTTACCTTAGACGTGTATTTTAGTATATTTCTCTTCCGATAGGATCTTATATCTTAGAAGTCTTAGACTTCTAAGTATATTGGATATGTGTTGATCCACTTGCCTCCTTTGACAAGCAACCGAGTTATACAGTTATAGATTGAGTTGTGATTAAGAGAGTCGAGATCTGATTCAGGTAAGTCCACGGACTTACTTAGTTGGCTTCTTGTATGAGTGTAATGTGTATGAGTGGTGTTTGTTAGTTATGATAAACAACGAAACCGGATTAGGCCGACTTTATTATTTACGTAATTGACCTAAGTGTATGATAACGGGGCGTGACATCATCTGCCTAGCTCTTGCGAGTCTAGGAGGTTCCCTGCGAGCAACCCAGTCAAGTAGACGGTCAGATGCATTAGTACCATTCCTCGTTGGTAAACGGGGCAGGGGCGAGGTTTGAAAATCTCTCGTATCACAAAATAAGTATCATTAGTAATGACATATCACCTAATTAAAGATAATAAAAGGATTGATTGTTGCATGTTGATTGTGTATGTTGTGTGTTTGTGCTTTTACCTTTATACTTATGCATAGAATGTTAGCTAACGGTTTTATACCGCTTGTAGATACCTTGCAGGTTAAGACAGTTGTTGAGAGATCCGGAGGAAATGGTCAGTCGGGTCCACGCACTCTTTTAGTTGGGGACGGGGATGTCAAGTGTTCTTCATATGCGTCGTTTTAGTATCTTTTCTTGTAAGACTGATACATATTCTCCATGTATATATTGTTTAAAGTTTTCAAATGTTTTAAATACTTTTTTGTCTTGTTGTAAGATCCTAGTAAAATTGTTGTCAAACTAAGGTCGGGACCCATTGTGAGGTACTAACCAGTAGCTCCCCGAGTTCTCAAAATTTGGGGTGTTACATTTTTAATAAGACAATTTTAAAATTCATGAAAATTTTAACTTTCACTTAAAAAACCAAAATTTTTTTAAATAAATTAATAATAAAAATATATTATACTAATAATATTTAAATAGACTAAATAGGCAACAATAAAAAATAGAACAATATGTGAATATCAACACTCGTTCTTAAAATATTATGTACATTACTCATATTTATTTATTTATTTTGTAATAAAATATAAAAAATAAAATGTATTTTAAATGAATTTATCATACAAATTTAAATATCATTTATATTATGTAATAACTTTATAATTTAAAACATAAAATAATATAAATTAATACTTTTTAATGTTAAATATACACAATAAGATGTCTCCGGATAGATAAAAAAAATTTATGTGCAATAATAATTTTTTTTATTTAATTAAAATTTTAACATCATTTAACAGGTTTTCAAATTTTAAATATCCGAGTTTTTACACATGGAATGCTCTAATTGGAGGAAAAGTAACCAACCAAAATAATGTAAAACATTAGGAATAATTTTAGATAAATAAAATGAGTTAAATCGCAAGGGTCTACACTTTTTTCATCTTGTCATAATCTTGCAATAGATGAAGTTTTATTGAGTCTATCAAAAGGTTAATTTTCTCTCTCCTAATGGTATTGAGATTTAGGTGCTCTTATCACTCTTTTACCTTCTCGATCACTTCTCCTTCCAAGCGTCGCCTTATGGGAAACACACTCTGGTGATGGCTTCTCCCACCACATGTTGTCTATGTCTGCTGTTTCGCGGAGGCCATTGTCTGAGTAACAATCATGGCTCTTCTTCTCCTTTCCAAGTTTCGTCTTAAAATGCCTTGAGACATCCTTTCAATTGGTTTGTAGTTTTCTACTCGATTGTTTCAATTTATTTATTATTTTTGCTGATTCTAACCTTGTATTGGTTTGCAATGCCGATTAATCAATGTAGGTATCTCCTTTTCTTTTAAAGCTCCAACGTCTCCCTTCTCTCTTGCTTGTACCTCCGTAGGTCTCTTTTGGGGACTCTCTTTCATGTTCCTATTTTACTTCTCTCTTACTGTTTGTTTTTTAGTTTTAATCACTGTGGATACATCACCTTGACAAGGTAAGTTGGATTTTTTTTCCAGATCTCTCACTGCTTCCGTCATTTTAAAGTTGCTTTTGAAGGTTAGGGTTATTCTTTGTTCCCCACCATTTTATTTTCCTCCAATCCATTCACGTGCTTTTAAAGCGACTATGTGATTAAACTTTATGATAATGTCCAAGTAATGCGTCACAGGTGTTTGAGAAAATGGCTTAACCATTTTAGGAAGTCTTTCTCTGAAAATCCAAATGTATGTTATCTCCTTAGCAGGGTAAGATTTCATCTTCTTCAGTTATTATTTGGCCTCATTCGTCAGCGTTTTCTATAAGTTGTCAATGCTTGCATATATATTTGATCGACAAAATAAAGTAAATTGTGATTTATAGAATGACAACCCAATTGAACATTTTGATGTCATGATGATGTCATGCCATTTTACTCGTACCAACTCTATTACAATCCGGGGTTTAATATTTCTTTCTTTTGTTTGGGGTTATGACAAAAATTCAACTATATTGTTGGTTTGATATTCGAATAGCAAGGGTAGTGGTCTTGTACTTAATCCACCACCCATTTTAGTGTTTGCAAAGGGTGTTTGTGATGAGGGCGTTTTTGTAAGATCCCAGTTTTTACCTTCACCGCCCCCGTGCTGAAGCAGGCCGCCCTAGTGGCCTTGGTGTTTGTCACCGCTTCCGCGGTGACAAGTGGCCGCCCCTGCGGCTGAGGCGATCCGCCCTGCGGATACGCTGCAGATCGCGCCCGATCTGTTTTTGTTCGTTTTATCTTCTTTCCATAGATAAAATTTCCGATCTTCTATCTTATGGGCCGACCTTCCTATCTTATTCCTAACCCTAAAACGTCCTTCCTTTTATCTTTCCACCCCTTCCTATATAATCCCGCCTTCTTTCTGTTTTTCCGGCCGTTTGCATACGTTTCTTCAACCCTTGAGAGTTGCAGCTGGCACCCTTGCTTCCTGTAATTTTGCTAAACGTGTAAGTTATTCCTCCCTTGTTCTTCATCGCGTTCATGTGTTACTGCAGCCTTGTTTCCCTTCTGTTTCGTTTCTCCATTCGCTTTGTCTTTTCTTCTTCTCCAAAAATCAAGTTTGAACCTTGATTCTTGTGGAGCATTTCTTTGATGATCATTTGATGTTCACAGGCTCCCTTGGTTGAGTTGTGACGTGGTTGTGTGTTAAAAAAGGTAAAATTTGGCCTTTAGTGAAGTTCCTTGTTGTTGAAGGAGAAGTTGTCGTTTCTATTGCAGAAACTGCCCCCGCGCCTCTAATGTGCCGCCCCCGCGGATTCCCACCCATGCGCCTGTCCAGCCGCCCCCGCGGTTTCTTCTACAATAACTCCCATTCTTCTGAGTTGCTTCCTTCCTTGCTTTCCTCGTTCCTTTCCTTGTTCCTTTTGGATGTTGCTTGACCCTTGAGTGTTTTGTAAGACTAAGGTTAAGACCTTAGCTTGTGTAGATCTCTTAGAGATCATGGAGACTAGAAGTTATAGACTTCTAGCATTTGTTTCGGTTCTTGATTCATGATGCTTGTGTGAATAGGCTTTCCTTTATCCTTTCTTGAGGGAAACTGATCCGTTCTCTGAGTGTTTGTTGAGTCTTGAGATTACCTTCGAGTGAGGTAAATCCCTTGGACTTACTTAGCTTCATTCTGCATATTGGTTTGATTGCATTGTCTTTTTTGTGTTGTTTATCTTGTTATAACTATAACCGGAATATGATTGACCTTTGTTATACCTTAATTGGCCCAAGTGTATTATAATCGGGCAGTGGTCGCTTGTCTAGTTCCGAACGGGGAAACTGGGAAGTACTCTTACGACCAGTCCAACAGGTGACAAAGGGATACGTCCGCTCTATTCCTGTTGGTGAAAGGGGACAGAGGCGAGATCCTAGTGATTCTCGTGTGACAACATAAGTGAATTAGTGAAGGGATTAACTTAATGAAAAACAATAACCGGCTGAGTGTGAGCATGATTATGTGTTTTACTTTACCTTATGTGTGTTTGTGTCTTTTCTGTCTTTTTGATTTGTAGAATGTTAGCTAACAGTTTATACCGATGTTGTAATTGTTCCACAGGTTCAGGATGCTGTTGAGTGATCCGGATGGTGTGGACAGCCGGGGTTCCCATACATTATAGGACGACATCGGGTTTATGTTTATGTTGTTGTTTTTCCCTTTTGTTTTGAAGTCGGATACGAGTCTTTTACGCTTTCTTTTGTTTAAACCTTTGGTTTTATATTGAGTTTTGGTTTTCATTTGTCTGTGCCTTGTTGTAAGATCCGTTTTTCGTTGCTACTCTTAGGATCGGAACCCATTGTGAGGTCCTAGCCCGTAACGCTCTGAGTTTCCAGAACTTGGGGTGTTACATTTTTGGAATTTTAAATAGCATGTTGTTGATTTTCTATATTAAAATTACATTAAACTTGATCGTAATAACTACTAAGGTGGGATTAGTGGTCCAATTTTGTTTCTACTTGGAGTATAGAAGACAACGAAGGGACCATTTCATCCTTTAATGATTGGATTATGTTAACTATTTAAAAACTGTTTAAAGTTAATGGCTATGTATATTGTTTTCTTTATATATTGTACCCCGTTGGTTAATATCTTGTTGATCTTAATCTCCTTATTATCTTGCTTACAGAGTTTTAAGACTTAAAATGTTTGGACTGCTAGGCCTATGTGCTTAATCTGATGCAAAAGATTGTGGTTGAAAGTCCTTGATACAATTTTTCTTTACAGTTTATGACTAATTGCTTTAAAATTCTTGTAGGACTTTAATGGCTTTGACATATAATGATCACTAAATTGTTTTGTCGTTGTTGTTGAACAATCGGTGTCAAAATAATTACGCTCAGATGTCTGAAGACTTCACTATGGGTTTAGATTAAGTCTCTTCTATCTTGAAGACTATGACTCAAATGATGGATGCAATGATTTTAAAAACTCATCAAATATGTTGGGTATTTTTGCAGAATGGAAAGTCAAGTTTGATGATAAGCATGTTGTTGTAAGAGATGGCAAACAAAGTTTCCTACAGCAGCACAACAAATCTCAATATAAAAATCTCTAGATATTGTGCCTGATTATAAGTGTCCTTACTTGCAAGGAGTACCACAAGTCTGTAGGTGTGCACTCATTGGTCTTCAGTTTCTCCTCAACAGTTGCCTTAATGTGGCTTACTATTCCACTAAAGGAGATATCCATGCCTTTAACAACACATGTAAATGAGTTGGTATTTTGTAAAAGGGTTTTTTATGCACATTTTGAATTTTTACCATCTCTTGACAAATTAATACAATTTATTCTTCTTTCCTTTTTGTTGAATCTCAGGTAAACTGTTAAATTTATTAACGAACCAATATAAACGTTTTGTTCCAACATCCTCTTGTCAATGCATTACTTTACCTTGCGACGATCAGCACCATTTATAATTGCGGTTAAAATCCGCAAGTAAAACACTAACACTCCGACATTGCTTACATTAAAAATTACTATACATGAAATATATTGAAAGAATTGGCGTTTTAGGGCCCCAAAAATGTCGTATTTGTGTTTTGACCCCCACCTTTTCCACCACTCGTTTTTACACGAAAAAAAGGAAAAATATTAAAAAACTGTAACGAGATGACACAAAGGAGGATTGTTCTCTCCTTGTTGCAGAGGAGTCACATCCGTACTCAATCAGATGAACAGTGGAATGGGCCATTTGTGGGCGTGCGATTCAAAATTATTCAAAGGAGGAATATAAACTATTGACAAAGAATTGTCCTCCATATTCTCCATATCTGCGCCTCTCAAAGACAAATATCGTCCATTTGTGATTTCCTCGTTTTTCATCATCTACAACTCCAATCGAAACTCCATCATTTTCGTACCCAATGAAAAACTCAGAAATTGTTGATGAAGCTGAAGTTGAAGCTAAGGATATTGATGAAGTTGGTAACGGAGAATCATACCCAGTATATGATGAAGAGGATAAATTCGTAACTTTTCTGAACTCTATTAAAAAATTTTGAGTATATTGAGTTAGTTAGTTTTAATCTAGTTTTCCTCGTGGAACTTGTCCTTTTTGAATTAAGAATTATGAGCATGGCACCTATCTCTTCAAGTTTATGAAGCATGGTTGACATTGTTGACGGTCAATATTTTTGTGTATGGTAGTTCGAGACTTGAGTATGATGATATATGATTTGAAGTAACTTAGACTATATTAGATGGAGTCATAGGTATGATGAGTTAGTATGTATCATCAATCTTGGGTATATCTATATGTCATTTGGGTATGTGATTACGTGATTTACAGTAAATTTGAGTTTGTTATTGTAATAGCTAGGATTTCCGTATTCTAATTAATGTTGATTAACTTAATCGTTGATAGTAATTGACATATAACTCGCGAAGATTTCACAAGTGATGAGTATGAGTCCCACCGTTATGTTCCTGGCGTAATTTTGGACGTTTGGGGAAATTTTTACTTTTTCCCCCGAGTAATAATTTTTACCCTCCGGTGTTATTTGGAGCATTTGGGAGCTCCAATTAATAAAAATGCAATTGATAGAAATGATTAGGACATCGGATATGTCCTATATATGAAATAACATGGAGAGGCCAAACAACCAAAAGAGTCGTTATTTCATTTCTTAACGGCTAAGAAAGACGGCTTAGGAATACACGTTTTCCGAGACGGTTCTGGAATAATTATCCCTACAATATTCCAGATTTAATATTCCAATCTCGAGAAGTTTGGAGAAGGAGGTTCGACCCACCTTTGGATCGGTTAAAGGATAATTATCGAATTCGCTAAAGGATAATTATCGTCTTCACTATAAATAGTGGAAAATCCTTTATTAATTCATTTCCTTTCACATTTCCTCGTAAAATCTCTGATTTCTCTCAACCTTCAAACTCATATCTACTCTCCGTTTCTAATCCGATTTCAATTCCATTTGAGTTTTTGGATTCCTCTCTTCATTCTCTTCATATCGGTACCGGAAATCTGCATTTCCGAGCAGATGACGACCTGGTCGAGCATATATGTCACCAGGCAGGTTCCGTCGCTCAAATTCCGATGAATTTGATGTTGTCCATGCGTAGCCTGCGTCGTTGTGATTCCGAATCTTCTTTCAGATCGTAAATCGGGTTAGTAATGAATAAGTTATGAATTTATTCGTTTTCCGTAATGCAATTTGGGCTAAATTGACTTTAGGCTTGTCAAAATGGATAATTAGAAATTCCATTATGGTCGTTATATTATTTTGGTGATTATGGGTAGTTTGTTTGATGAAATCTGATGACAAGTGGGTTTAGAAATTGCCAGCAGGCAAAACATTATTCTGGCGAAATTTAATTAATTAATTAAAGGTTAATTAATTAAATTAGGATTAGAATTGAGATTTAGGAATGTCGATTAGATACTACCTTGAGATTTGAGGAATTGTGAGTTATGTTGAGATATTGAGGCTTAGTTGGTTGTGAGACTTATAGATTGAGTATGATCCTTATGGATCTCTTGAGTCTAGGTGTGACCTTTTTGATTGATAAGACTATTGATATCTCTTTATGCCTTGTTATTAGGCAGTGCCCCTCTCAGGATTGGAGGTTGATCGTGGTTGTGATTGTACGAGGTTGAGGTAAGTCCATAGGACTTACTTAGCTACCATCCCTATATTGGGTGTTTGCATGAGTGGTGTGTGCTTTATATGTTTACTATGATAACATGAGTTGTCGTTTTTATCGACTTATGTTCTATTGACTGCCTCACTGCGTGGTTGTGATAACCTTTCCCTTTCATCCTGCCGTGGAGTCTGGGAGGTTCTCTGATGTCGGGCCGGACTAGTTTACAGGAAGAGCGCAATCCACTCCATAAGGTACACGGATTGGGTGACCGATACTCGTACAGCTGGACATTGCACTCAGAGGCGGGGATGTATCGGTCCTCGTGTCACATACTTTCATCTATCTATATATATACGGTTTTTGAGTGAATGGTTATTATATAAAGATAATAAATGGGTAAATGTGTGATAGCATGCTTATGTGTTTATCTTTCATGATTGTGCTTGTGCTTATGCATTACCTTATATATGTATGGTTAGCTGACGGTTTCATACCGTGTTATAGATGTTTGCAGGTTAGACGCTGTTGAGTGATCTGGAATGGTGACAGGTCGAGGACTCTCGTACATTAGGTGGTTGGTTTGGGAAGTCTTGTTTTCCCTCCTGCGTGAGGATGATGTCTTGTTTCCCCTCCTGTGTGAGGATGTTGTTTATACTCGGCTACGTTGTCTTTACCTTTGAGTTGTATTGTTTATACAGTTATATGTATTTGTTTTATATCTGTCAGTGCCATGTTGTAAGGTCCAGTGAACTTGTTGTCAGGCTAGGGTCTGGATCCACTGTGAGATCCTAGCCCAATGTGACACTCCGAGTCCCGCGGATTCGGGGTGTTATAGTTATTTCGGAAATTTTGGGTATGAATTGATCATGTTGCATTTGATTTATGAATTTTGAGTATGGTTTCTATATCTTCCATCTTATCAAGCGGATACGATGAATTGTGGTTTTCACTAATCTTGAGTATGTTTATGAAGCATGGTTGACATTGTCGATGGTCAGTATTTTTGTGTATAGTAGTTCGAGGCTTGAGTATGATGATATGTGATTTTAAGTAACTTAGACTATATTAGATGGAGTCATGTGTATGATGAGTTAAAGTTTATCATCATTTTTGGGTATGTCTATATGTCATTTGGGTATGTGATTACATGCTTTATAGTAAATTTGAGTTTGTTATTTCGGAATTTTTGGGTATAACCTGATAACGTTGCTTTTGATTTATGAATTTTGAGTATATGGTCTATATCTTCCATCTTATCAAGCGGGTACGATGAATTGTGGTTTTCACTAATCTTGAGTATGTTTAGATAAAAGTTAAGTATGTTAGTGTTAGTGATATACATTTGTAGGTTGATGATTTGGGTATTTGTTGTTATTGTGTTATAAACTTTTTATGTTAATTTGATTATCCGTGTAGTGTTTTACTAACATCTCCACATGCCATTGGTTACTCAAATGTTCATATTGAGTACAATACATACAGATGGATGAGTATAGTGTGCATGACTCCAGCCTGAACAGCAATGACCCAAACTTTTATGATTAACATTTTAGTCAACAATTTGCCATATCCACGGATAAATATAATGAAGAAAGACTTGCTGATATAGTTGCATATACTAGTCCCCTAACCACAACGATGATAAAGGAGCTTGTGAAAGAGTTGAAGGACGAGATTAGAAGTTTGGATAAAAAAAATTCGGAATTGCAATCCATAATTAATGACAAAGATGAGAGAACTTCTATCCTAAGTAGACAGGTTGAGAAACTGGAGAATGAGAAATTGGATAATGAGAACACGCAATTTTGTAATGACTTCTCGTTTGAGGTTCGAATCCTCGGGGTAGCTATTGTTGGATCACTGTTAGGTGCTATTGTTTGTAGGAAGTTGTGAAAGTAAAGTTTTATGTATCACTTTTTTATATTGTGTTGAGTATGTTTTATATATTGTTTTGAGTATGTTTTATCACTTGTGTGTTTTGTATATTAATTGCGCATTTTTTGGTTATGTTCTTCATAACTTTGGTTACGAAGGCGTGATTTTTGTGTAGCTTTTCATGTGTGTACATATTATTTTGGGTATGGACACTTAAGATATGTCAATGTAGCGGTTGTGAGTTGGCCAAAAACGCTATTTTTTTGGGAATAAAGAAAAGAAAAATAGAGAAATGCAGGATAAGACGGTTTGTAGCGGCTATGCTATTATTGGAAACCGTTCCTATGTCCAACTTTCTTCCAAGCAAGAAGAAGAAGTAAAAGGCTTGAATAGAGTAACTCCCGAACATTTGGCGAGCTCAGATGTGTCGACATCAACGGTGACTCATTAGTTCGATGAATCATTTCTTTGACCCGCAAAAGCCTATTTCTTGAAAAAGTGATTCAATTGATGGGATTTGGTATGGATCGAATGTACAACTCTAAGAAAAGGGAGATAAGCGCCTTGATAGCCGTTAAAGCTCACAACTTCACGGTTGTTGAATGGCAAGAACCAAAGAGATTAGACAAATAGGTTTGAAGAAGAGGCATGAGAAGATGACAACGAGGTATTCATGCTTTCAAAGATAGAGAGGTGGATTGAAATGGAAAGGGAACATGCATGGAAAATGAGGTATGTTTGTATGCAAAAAAGGAAAAACACTCACGTGAGGTTTCGCACCAAAAGAAGAAAATTATTTCACTAAATTGAACCACCAATAACCATTTTACTAAATTAGACATATCCATGTACAATAACTGTTAAAGGTCAATAGTTGCAAACGCTAAGCATGCAAGACAAAATATTGTTTGATGGATAGACAAGTAAGAAAAGAAATTGTAAAACCCGTTCAACTCTCATTAATTCCTATTTCGTCATCTAAATTGGAAGAGATGATGTTGTCACGGACTCAAATATTATTCGCCATATACTTTCGAGAAACTAGAATTTAGTATACAACTCCGAATCATATAGAAATAAACAATACATAAGTCTAAGCATGTCCACGGGTTACGGGTGCGAGTAAGGGTTGAGTGATCCTTACCCGCTGACCCGGCAGGTGACCCATCCAACGGTCAAAATTTTTTTTAAAGAAAAAAACCCCAACGGCTATATTAGCCAAAAATAAAAAACAAAAATGGCTAGTGGAGGAAGACGTTCCGTTAGCGGTCCTTCATCCGGCGGAGGTATTAGCCGAGGACGTCATTCCGTTAGCGGTTCTCCAACCGGTTTGGATATAAGGCGGGGCTTAAGTGGAGATCACGAGATCCACGAGGAAGAGGATATCAACATGGATTCACCTCCTTTCCTCAACACCCAAGAATACGAGACCCAATACCCGGAGCCGGAGGAGCCGATGAACAACACTCAACTATCGGCGGCGGTCTTCCGATTTTGGTTCACGAAAGGTGCTCCCAATGCTAACGGGATTTACTATGTCAAATGCAATTTTTGTTCGACACAATACAAGCACAAAAAGGGAGAAGGCTACGGGAACTGCAAGAGACATATTCGCAACAAGCATCCCGAAAAAATGGGAATGGCACGAGGACAAACACAACTAACCGGGTACGCATCTACCTCTAACCAACCTCCTTTATTTACATATGATCATGCTTCGTCAATGGATGCATTTTCGGAAATGTTAGCCGTAGATTCTTTAACATTTAGTTTTGCACAAAATGTTGGTTTTAATGATTGGATGCAACATCATGCTCAACCCGCATATAAACCGATTTCTCGCCAAACTTCTAAAAGAAAAATGATGCTTAAATATAAAATGCGTAAAGAAGAATTGATTAAATATTTTATGGAAAACGGTGATATTCAAGTTTCTATTTATAGTGATATTTGGACCGACGATTTTCAAAAAAAATCATATATGGGTATTACTTGTCATTTTGTTGATAAATTTTGGATTTTAAACAAAAGAGTTTTAGCATTACGAGTTTTCAATGAACAACACTGATAGGTGATGGAATCACTATCATTTAGGGTAGTTTTTAGACTCTTTTTTATTGCATTAGTATCGGTTTATGCTACTAACTCCTTGCTCCAGAAGAAGAAGATTAAAAAAAGTTAAGGAAGGAGTTATAAGCACTTAGGAGTGAAGATCGATCACGAAGCAAAGCTTCTGTTGCCTCACCGCCCCAGCGGGTCCTTGCAGCCGCCCCGGCGGGTGACGCTTTCCACCAGAGCGCTCCCTGCGTCTTCGCCAGTGCCTGCCATGAAGTGTGTCACCGCCCCTGCGCCTCTCCTTGGCACCCCTGCGGTGTCTTCCATTGAAGAAACGAAGACCACCTCCCCTGCGCCTTCCACTGCGGCACTGCTTGCGCCTCAACATGGGAGCTGGAAGACGAAGAGGCTGTGTAAACGCCCCTGCGCTGACATAAGGACGCCCCGGCGGCTTGGCATCAGAAACGTCAGGGAGACAAAGGGTCAGACGTTGAAGAGCATTGAAGATCCGCCCCAGCGGAATTACTTAGCCGTCCTTGCGGCCTTGAAGAAGATCAACCGATTCTGCCTAAACCGCCCCTGCGGTTCTCGAAGACCGCCCCTGCGGTTTAACGCCGAAAGCTTTACTCCGGCTGTTTACACCATCTTTATGACATTAAAGGTGGTTGTTTAAGGCCGGTCATTTACTCCTAATTAGTGTCTTTTGTAGTATAAATAGTCCTTGGCTGATTGCTAGAATCATCCATGCTTTTTCACACAAAAATCCATTTTAGAATTAAGTTTTCCATTGTAATGAGTTGCTAACTCCCTTGCTACATTGGGTTGGTTTGAAGCTGCGTTGTTACTTTGGTTATAAGTTCTTTTTAATATAAGTTTTTATTCAGTAATACTTTGTGTTTCCTTGATCTCCATTGTCTAATTGCATGTTTACTATTGCTTGAGATTGATCACCTTAGGTTCTAAAGTGCATGCAAAAAACTAGGATTAATAGGTTCCGGGTTCGGGTCTTTAATCTAGTAGTCACTTTAAGTAATAACGGGTTGTAATGACTTAAAGAAAAGGAACACAAATATAAAGATAAGTTTAACGGTTTTAATCTTCTCTTTATATCCCTTAGTCTTTGTTTGAAAGCTAACTTGTTATTTGTTATTGTAGGTTTACGGAACACTAACATGTTAAGTTGTGTTGATGCCGGTTGGCTCAACATATATATGTGATCGAGACGGGAGATTACTTAAAAACTTGTAAAAGGAACTCACCAAAGTAGCAATTGCATGCTTAGAATCAACCTAGTGTAGATTCACTCATCATTGTCTTATTTGTCGCGTTAATCGTTTTCTTAAGTTTTTGTGTGCATCAAGTCAACCAACCCCCCCCCTTTGTTACTTGCTACCATAATCGATAATTGCATCTAAAACACCTTAACTCTCTTGGGTTCGACCCTTGCTTACCCACTATACTTGTTCTTAGTGCTAAGTCGGGATTTACTTTTGATTGGGTATAGACGACCATAGAAATACCTCCAGTCAAACACACCGCCCAAAACATTGTCCGTTTGATTGCAAATATTTTGGAAGAATATAGATTAGTTTCACGAGTTTTTTCAATCAGTTTTGACAACGCCTTCGCTAACACGGCTTCCATTAGAGATTTAACCAACTATTGTAAGCCGACGATTGGATGTAAATTTTTTAACATTAGGTGTGCCGCTCATATTTTAAACTTGTGTATTCAAGACGGTTTAACATATGTTGGAGATTTAATACAACCTATTCAAAAAATTCTTAATGAACTTTGGTCTAAAAAAAGTGTACGTACTAAATGATATGCATATTGTAAACAAAATGGCGTTTATCCTAAAAAATTTCCAAAAGATGTTTGTGCAAGATGGAACTCTACTTACAAAATGATTTCCAAATCATATGAATATCGAGATCTTTTAAGCGGTTTTGCCGCACAACATATTGACGGTGATTTTGTTTTCGGGGAATCTTGGGTTTTAGCAAGAGATGTAATGGAGATTTTCAAATATTTTTATGATGTTACTAATACTTTTAGTTATGTTTATACACCAACTTCAAACATATTTTGTCATGTAGCGGTTAATATTGCATTTGCACTTCACACAAGGTCTTTTAATTGATTCTATTTCACAAGCTATTTATACAATGCGAAGTAAATGGTTAGATTATTATACGACGAATATTCCCAATGTTTTTATTGTTGCATTTGTGTCAGATCCTAGACATAAAATGGATGGTTTAAAGCAATTTTTAGAAAGTTATTATGAATTTTTAGATTTAGAACAACATCCCGATTGCCATTTTCTACCATACTTGCTAGAATTAGAAAATTATTTGATGATTTAATGGTTCAATATCGTTTTTCCGATCAAGGTCAATCATCTCAACCCCCTCCTCGTCCTTCATCTTCAACTACTTCTAAATTTAAATCAATTGCTAGAGATTTGTTTGGCCCGAAAAGGGCAAAAACCACGTCGAGTTCCCATTCGGAACTCGACGAATAACTAATTATTTCTTTTGAGTTTGGCAATGAAGAAGAAGAAGACATATTAGAGTGGTGGAGCCGACCGGAGAGAATGAGGTTCCCTACCCTCTCAAGGATCGCGGCACAAATTCTCGCCGTCCCCGCTTCAACGGTAGCGGTTGAGTAAACTTTTAGCCGGAGTGGAAAGGTTCTCGATCCGACGAGATCAAACATATTGCCCGAGACGTTGGAGGCACAAGTCCTACTAGCCGATTGGAGGAAAGCGGAAATGGAAACACAAAGAAACAACCTATCGGCGGAGGAAGGCAACGAAGATGACGACGAACGACAACAAACGCCATCGGATGTATCGGCAGGGGAGTCCGACGACTAAGGTAAGGGCCAATCGCGGATATAAACATAGGTAAGAGAACTACGTGGGATTTGATTCCTCCTCCCCGAGAGGATACGTAGGCAACCGAGATTCCGGTTCAAGCCCATTCTTCTCTTTTTTTTTTAAAGTTGTCTTTGAAAAAAGAGGGCCAACCTGCCGACCCGTCGGGTCTGACCCGTGACCCGGCGGGTTGGTCCTTTAGACGGGTCCGGGTCACCCTTCCCGGACCCTTGATCCGGCGGGTTGGACCCCATGCTTACATAAGTCATTATGGAATTCGAAAAAATATAAAATAAGATTGTGTAGATAAAGTCTAAAAAAATACTATATGTTAATTTGTGAATGTATCAATGGCTATTTTTACAACAAATTTAGTATATAATAGCATTTTATAACAAAGGGGAATAACAAAAGACAATGACAACTCAACTCATATAAGAACGATAACAACCTCTTTTTTTTTGGGTGGAAAGAAGAGCTAGTGTTCTCCGGCGCATCTGGTCGCACTTATTGTATACGAAAAAAATGGGTTAAGTAGTAATCACGCGGGATAGCCCGACCCCTTACATCATGACGTAAAAGATTCACTACACCCTCGGGAGGGTCATGCAATACACTTAGTCCAATAGGAAAAGCAAAAGCAAGAGTAGCAAGATATTCCGCGACATTATTCGCCTCACGGAAGGCATGCCATAACTAGATAATTCAGTCTCTTTTCAAATAGTCTTGGCACTTAGTGATCAGACTTGCAAGAGGGTGACATCTAGGAACCGTCTTGCCCAATAGAGTGGTCACCAGCTTTGAGTCGGTTTCCATGACCACAGACTGTAAACCGCGTAGTACACACCCCATAATTCCGCCATGGGAACAGTGCATATACCAAGGTTTACAAGGTATCCTTTATGTCACTCTCCTACATTGTTTCTAATGACTCCTGCCGCCGTAGCAGGGTCATCGCTTCTGACCGTTCCATCTGAGTTAATCTTCATCATTGTTCCCGAGAACGATAACAACCTCTTTGTGGCTGTAAAGTCTGTAATAAGATTTTACGGGAGGAGAATGAGAGATGAATTTCTTGATAACCATTAAAAGCTATAAATCAAGGGCTGATGAATGACAAGAACCAAAAAGATATAGGTTTGAAGAAGTGGTATGAGGAAAAAAAAAAAAGAAACTAGATACTTTTTTGGGTGGGAAGGAAAAAAAAAATCAATAAAATTATAGATAGTTGAGAAGAAGAATATTCGAAAAATTATTACATTTTTAGTAATCAAACCGTAACGTTTACAAGCGTATGAGAGGTAACTCTGTCCCAACCCTGAGCAAATCTAAATTCACCTGTAGGAATATAATTCAAATAGATCCCATCGTCGGCAAACTTCCAAATACAATGTCTACCGCCACAACGCCCGTCTACAAACGGCTTGGTATCTAAGAAAGCCTGGAACATATTGATAAAGTGACCTGCTCCCGCTTCTGCATGACATATGTATGCCCTAGCTCCTACGAGGAAAGGATGAAATGACCAATTGTAGCTATTGTGCGGCGGTATCACCAGCAGATCGGGGTTTACCGACTTTTGCTGATCTCGAGCAGAGTAACACTTCAGGTTTAGCGTAGCTTGTGATAGCTCGTTCATCATGCATAGATGATAAGTAATGAAGGGGCTTATTGAGTAGCCTTCCCCTGACTTTAGGGTAAGGAACGCCGTAGCCAATGCAAGGATTGCTGCTCTACACTTCATCATTTTGGTTATTCTTCTTCTTCTTTGAGTTGTGCTAAGTTTGCAATACTTAATTTCTATTTATATATCATATTTTTGATGGATATATAAATGGTAAATGTATATTTGGTTATGTATACGTACAACATTCATTCCTAATTGCTAATTGCATGAACCAGTTCATATGCTAGGAAGAATACATCTTTTCAAAACAGACTATATGAAATGGCGTTAACCATTATAATTATGTACACGAATTAGTTTACTTTCTCTGTATCTCTTAATTCACCTTTTATGCACGATCGACCCGGTGCATCAAGAGCGTTGATCATCGTAGATCAAACATTTCTTATAGATTCATACTAAGGGAGGTTCTTGCTAGATCCAAAAAGGGGTAGCGGCGCAACTTGTTGGCTTACCTTCTACTTCTATGTAAATAGTAATAGCGTATATATAAATATCCACACATATTATTATCCTGACCCTATATATATATATATATATATTCACACGTACAAATGTAATTCGTCATTCCTTTTTTAGAGTTGCTCAAGTAAACAATTAAGTCGGTGGAGAATCAACCGTGATTATTCGGAGCCGAGTAGAATTTGTATGCAATGTTGGATATTAGGATCTTGATTTCTTGCATATTTCCCCTAGTCTATTAGTTTTATTCATATTCCAAGTATACTCTATGGTGATAAAATTCGCAAACCATAAGAAGGGTTCAATCGTGTCTCTTGTGTGTCAATCTTGCTATAAAGTGGTTCCATGGTGATCTATTACCGGTCCAAACCTTAATTATCCGGTCGGTCTTCAACTTGTCATTGGAGTCCCTTGTTAAAGTTTCAATCAAACTAGTTAGGGCCCGTTGTTTCCAACTCCGGAAACGGAAACGAAATGAAAACGAATTTAGTCCATATCTATATCCTTATTCATGAAATAGTATGAAATAATTCATAGTAATTTAAGGCAAAATGCACTTGATTCCCCACATTTTGTTACCCTATAGGGTATCAAAAGTAATCAAACTCTACTCCAATTGGAATGATTCCAAAAACTTGCATGAACAAGGGTATACGTATGAATTAGATTCGTTTCCATTCCGTTTCCGATTTCAGAGTTAAAACCAAACGGGCCCTTAGTGTTTTTCATCGTCACAACCTAGGATATATTCTAAGATGTTGCTTCATTTTAGGTATTCCGCAATGATAACTCGGACCCATTAATTATCAGGTTCAACTAGAACCACTCAAGCACATTTGCGTCCTTGGTTTTCCTATTCCCAAGACCACATTTAATTTTGATATATATATATATATATATATATATATATATATATATATATATATATATATATATATATATATATATATATATATATATATATATATATATATATATATATATATATATATATATATATATATATATATATATATATATATGCCATTATTGCCATCTCACCCAATGCATTGATGTCATCCATTCATGCATTTTTTAGATGGTATATTTATGCATTTCATCCCTTTTTAGTGTAGTTTTCCATTTTGTTTCGAGCATTTGAGGTCAACCATTAATTTTTCTTTTTTTCATACCTCTTACATTCCAAAAGTATATCTTCATACGAAAATTTATGTTTATTTGGTGGGTAATAGTTCACTGTTCTACCCTGATGATTAAGTTGTTTAGGTCTTTCATTATATCTATTTGTGGGTACCAAAAATGGTAGTTTCATTGTGTAGAGAGGCCAAACATGGATAAAGCACTTCAAAATATTCAATCTATTTGTTTCAAACAACCTACAAATGGATTACATTTGGGGTTTGAGTTCATTTTTACTTCTGTGTTTAGTCATTGATAGATTATGTAAATAATAGTAAATATTGTCTCCTTTTGTAATTATGTAAAGTACGTTTGTCTATTTATATTGTACGTTATCTAATAGAAACTCTAAGAAAAATTTATTCACATTCTCGCAGTTATGTTCCTTCTTATTCCGGTACAATAAGGATAGAATTTGTATAGATTAAGGGCCTAAACCACTTTGTTATGCATACATAGTTCGTTTTAGAATACCAAACCACTTTGTATAGATTAACATGCTCAAGAGAATACATACACAAGTATTTATTCTTTTTGCTACGCTTCCTTTTATACCCTTTTGAAAAATGTCTTGTATTAGGTCGGAAATCTCAATTACTGATAATATGAATGGTTCGAAAAGAACATCCCAAGAAAATCCTACTCTGTCGAAAAAAAGTGGGGTATACGGATATAAGGGAAACATTTTCCCCGTAAGGGTTTTACGTCTTTGAACACGCATAGAGCGTGTGATTATGTCTCGACGAAAATCCGCTTCATAGGGATAATCTATCATATCCACTTCTTCTTTTTGATCAGGCTTCGTCATAGTTTTGGTACTAGGGTCTAGACTCTGCGTAAAAAGAACTATACGTTTCGCTTTCCTTGAGCGAATTTGATGATCTATTATCCATTATTCCCCCTCTTCCGTTGTATCATGGTTATAACTAGATAGAAGGTTTAGTTTTTTTTATGAGTCGGTTTGGTTCACATTGATTTTCCCACATGGAATGATGAGTTCCTTTTGTTCTACCTCTTTGGTTTGTTTCGTTTTAGTTAACTTTTGACTAGACTTGATTTTCTTATCGATACATGAAATCAAGACATTAGGTGCAATTTATACACGTGAGTGGTTGGTGGGTTTAGGCAATTACAATCAACATACCTTTTCTATATTCTAGGAAGACTTTAGTGTGGTTTATTCTAGATTAATGAATTATTTCCTGTGTGGTTTATTCTAGATTGATAACAGTTTAGTGAGTGCATTTGCCTATGATTCACGGAGAAGGACACGGTAGGAACGGAGAAGTGGGAATTCTCAAAATTATAGGCAATGCAGACACACCGGGAAAAATAAATAATATATTATTTTAATACTGTTGAAATGTAGAATTCATATATCATAAATGAGTTACATATTCATGAAAAGTTCAGTAATATATGAGTAGATAAACATATTAATATGAAAACAAAATAACCTAAACAAAAGCTTACAAATAAAACTTTTCAGTCTTACAAAACATAAAAATAAATTTATTTAGTCTTACAATCTCAAATAAACATACTTAGTTTCAAAATTAAAGAACGAATCATCCATTTTGCAAATCAACCACAACCGAAGAACATGATCAACCAAGAAAAATAATAATAAAAATTATAAATTAAAAAGGTTGAAAGAATCAAAATAACGCACTCAACATTTTAGAAAGAAAAATTACATAATAAATTAGTAATCAAAGATTCAAAATTAATTTATGAAATCATAAAAGAATGAAGAGAAGAGTCGGCCGGCAATCAAGCATTTTAACATTATAAATGAAAAAGAAGAAGATCGGTGTCTTGCTTCCGGCAACCACATTCTCGCAGATGACCATGTGGGGCTAGTTTTAGTCAGAAAAAAATGGAAGAGAAGAACAAATATAACGCTAAATAAGTTTTTCATTAAGTTTTATTTATTTATTTTTTCTTTTTTAGCCTTAAAAAATAGGGTAACCGTGTCTTGACCGAACGCAATCGCGTCTTCGCCATGTCCTAGACGAGTCTTCCTAGTGTCATGTGAGAATGAATATGAATTCCCCTTAGGGTTTCCGTTCATCAGACGGCTCATATTAATAATAAACAGAGTTTACATAATTACATTTAGGCAACCCTATATTTACAATAATTATATAAACTATCATACCCCCGCAGTCGAAACTGGAGGAGGTTGAACAGTGAGACTGGATCTAAAGTCTAAGAAAAGCTGTCGGGGAAGACCCTTTGTAAAAATGTTTGCGTACTGAAAAGCCGAGGGCATGTGAAGAACTCGAACGTGACCACGGGCAACCTTGTCGCGGACGAAGTGTATGTCGATCTCAATATGCTTAGCCCGTTGGTGTTGAACTGGGTTGCTGGCAAGATAAGTAGCCGAGATGTTATCTGTGTATATAATGGATGCCTTGGTAAGGGGACAATGTAACTCAAGTAAAAGGTTGCGCAACCAAGAACATTCTTACATAACATTGGCTACGCCTCTATACTCTGCTTTAGCACTTGATCGGGAGACGACAGACAGCCGTTTGGCAGACCATGAGATTAAAGTGTCATTAAAGAAAACACAGTAACCTGAAGTTGATCGGCGTGTATCAGGGCAGCCTGCCCAATCAGTATCTGTGTAGGCAATAAGATCAGTCTTCGGAGAAGAGGAGATGGTGATACCTAATGAAGACGTCCCGGAAATGTAAGGGATGATGCGCTTGAGAGCCGCAAAATGAGCTTCCCTGGGGTCGTCCATAAAAAGGCACAGTTGTTGGACAGCAAAGCTGATGTCAGGCTGGGTGAAGGTGAGATACTGTAGAGCTCCAGCGAGGCTACGGTAAAGTGTCAGATCACTAATAGCAGGGCTGGAGGAAGCACTCAACTTGACAGATGTCTCAGCCGGGGTAGTAGAAGGTTTGAAATTAGACATCTTTGCTCTTTCAACAATTTCGCAAGCATATTTATCCTGACACAGGAATAAGCCAAAGGATGTCCGACGAACAGAAATGCCCAAGAAATAGGAAAGGGGGCCTAAGTCTTTCAAAGCAAATTCCTTACTCAGAAGCTTGATCAGATGCTTGCGCGGGGCGTCAGAAGAAGCCGTAAGGACAATGTCATCGACATACAGAAGCAGATATGCAGTGTTAGATCCATGAGTGAAAATAAAAAGAGATGAGTCACTCTTATTGCTAATAAACCCAATGCGATGGAGGAAGCCTGCAAAGCGTTGAAACCATGCCCGGGGAGCTTGCTTCAGACCATAGAGAGACTTCTGGGGAAGACAAACATGATTGGGTTTGGAGGGGTCGCGGAATCCTGGTGGTTGAAACATATACACCGTTTCGTTCAGATGGCCGTGTAGGAAAGCATTCTGAACATCCAGCTAATGAACAAACCAAGATCGAGATACTGCAATGTTGAGAACCATTCGGATGGTTGCTAGTTTAACAACCGGACTGAAAGTCTCGTCACAGTCATTTCCAACCTGCTGAGAACAACCGTTAGCAACTAAACGAGCCTTGTATCGCTCCAGGGAACCATCAGACCTGTACTTATGCTTAAAAATCCACATGCATCGCACAATGTTAGCATTCGCAAGACGAGGTGTCAGGACCCACGTCTTATTCCGCATAAGGGCTCGATATTCATTGAGCATGACAGCAGTTCAACACGGGTCTTGAAGGGTTGCATTGTGTGATTTGGGAATGGGGGATATGCGTATGGTAGTGACTAGAGGTATTTTCTTATGTCGTCTATACCCTATCAAAATAAATCTCGACTTAGCACTAAAACAAGTATATTGGTTAAGTAAGGGTCGAACCCAAGAGAGTTTTGTTATTTTTATTAAATTCAATCTATTGATTAGAGAATCAAGTAACAAGGGGGGGGGGGGTTTGGGTGAATTGATGCACACAAAACTTATGAAAACAAGTAACACAAAGAGTAAGACAATGATGGGTGAATATACACTTGGTTGATTCTTAGCATGCAAATACTACTTTGGTGAGTTCCTTTTACAAGTTTTAAGTAATCTCCCGTCTCGATCATATATATGTGTTAAGCCAACCGGCATCAACACAACTTAACAGGTTAGTGTTCCGTAAACCTACAAGAACAATTAACAAGTTAGCTTTCAAATAAAGACTAAGGGATATAAAGAAAAGATTAAAACCATTAAACTTATCTTTATATTTGTGTTCCTTTCTTTAAGCAATTACAACCCGTTATTACTTAAAGTTTACTACTAGATTAAAGACCCGAACCCGGAATCTATTAATCGTAGTTCTTTGCATGCACTTTAGAACCTAAGGTGATCAATCTTAAGTGTTAATCAAACATGCAATTAGACAATAAAGATCAAGGAAACACAAAGTATTATTGAATAAAAACTTATATTAGAAAGAACTTACAACCAAAGTAACAATGCAGCTTCAAACCAACCCAATGTAGCAAGGGAGTTATCAACTCATTACAAAGGTAGCAAGAGAATTATAATGGAAAATGATTTGATTCTAATTGTGGATAAGTGGATCATTCTAGCAATTAGCCAAAGGTCTATTTAAACTACACAAGACACTATATAGGAGTAAATGGCCGGCCCAAGACAGCCACCTTTAATGCCATAAAGGTGGTACAAACAGCCGGAGTAAAGTCTCTGTCGTCGAACCGCAGGGGCGGCTTTCAGAGCCGCAGGGGCGGTTTGGGCAGAAACGCTTGAACTTCTTCATGGCCGCAGGGGCCGCCAGGCAGTTCCGCGGGGGCGGATATTTAATGACCTTCAATGTCTGACTCTTCAACTTCCTGTCGTTTCTGATGCCGAGTCGCCGGGGCGTCCCAGTGTCAACGCGGGGGCGGTGACACTAACTCTTTATTTTCACATCTCCGAGGTTGAGACGCAGGCAGAGGCGCATGGGCGATGGCTTTGCTTCTTCAGGACAAGTCACTGCAGGGGCGCCAAGGAGTGGCGCAGGGGCGGTGACACTCTTCGTGCCTGGCGCTGGCGAAGGCGCAGGGTGCGCTCCGGAGTATGGTGTCACCCGCAGAGGCGGTGACACTGCTCCGCGGGGGCGGTGAGGCAACAGAAGCTTTGCTTCGTGAATGGTCTTCACTCCTAAGTGCTTATAACTCCTTCCTTAGCTTCTTTTAGTCTTCTTTTTCTGGACCAAGGAGTTAGTAGCATAAACCGACACTAATGTGATAAAAAGACTCTAAAAACTAGCCTAATCGATAGTGATTCCATCACCTATCAGGTAGTGATGGATAAGTCAAAGACCTGTTTTGGTTTCACAATACCGTATTGACTACGGGTGTTGGGTCGGTCCGGTAAATGTGTGGGTTGAGGTGGTGGAGCTGGCTCATTTATAGCATGATCCGGTAAATGTGTGGGTTGGGTTTGATGAATGTTGGTTGGTGGAAGTGTGGCGCTGAGTATCAACAGGCCGGATAGGCTGTGGTGATGGGCGCGTTGGGCTGGCAGCAAGAGAGTTGGGCAAATGTTGTGGGCCTAGCAAGGGGGAAGCAGGCCCAGAAGTGAAAAGGGGAGGAGGAGTAGAAGAGCTGCCGGGCTGGTTGGGCTGGGATGATGGGCCACGCGGCATGGGTGGGCTAGCGACAGAAACAGCAAGAGGGGGCCGGTTTTGGGCCAGAAGGTAAGGGGAAGGATCATCATCTAGAGGGGGAGGTGAAACAAGATCCGGGGCGACTCGATGATGGTTAGCAAACGGAAAAATAGATTCATCGAACGTTACATGACGGGAAATGATTATTTTATTTGTTGCTAAATTTAGACATTTGAATCCCCTATGATGTTTAGAATAACTCAAAAAGACGCACGGAGTAGTGCGAGGTTGAAGATTGTGGGAAATAGTAGCACTTTGGAATAGAAGCATGTTGAGAAGGTATGACACTTGAGTAGGGGATTGATTATGAATGGAGGTGGATGGAAGAATGTTGAGAAGGTATCTAGAAACCTCCAAAGCATGGGGCCAATAGGAGATTGGAATAGAAGCATGAAATAACAAGGAACGCATCATGTTATTGATCGTTCGAATGACACGTCCAGCCTTCCCATTTTGAGGGGATGTGTGAGGACAAGAGAAGCGGAACACGATGCATGGTCAAGGAAAAAATTGTGGAAGGTAGAGTTGTTGAACTCGCCTTCCATATCGTATTGAAAGCTTTTGATGGGTAAAAGAAATTAAGTTTTGACAAAAGTGTGAAATTGAACAAAAATGTCAAAGACTTGAGACTTGAACTTGATTGGAAAGACCCATAAAAAATGAGAAAAATCATCAAGAAAAAGCAAATAGTATTTGAAACCGTCCCAACTCGGGATGGGTGAAGTCCACAAATCACTATGAATAATGTCAAAAGGAGTATTAGAGCGAGTCGTACAACGATCAAAAGCTAATCTATGGTGTTTTCCTAATCGACAAGCATGACAAATAGGAGTCACAGTGGACTTATTATATTTAATGAAAGATGACTAACGAAGCAAATCTAAAACCGGACCATCGGGATGACCGAGACGGGCATGCCAAAGACTGGGAGACTCAACCGAAAGAGCGTGGTGATGACGAGGAGAAGGACGTGTGACTGGATAGAGTTCCCCGGAACCATTACACCTCAGACGAGTGATCCCCGTGTGTAGATCATTCACTGGAAAACCAAAAGGGTCAAATTCTACCGAGGCATTGTTATCGGTTGTAAAACGTCTAACGGATACTAAATTTTTGACAATTTGTGGGGCAATACGGACATTGGATCGGTAATGCGGTTTTGTAGTGGTTGGGATATTAGTATCTCCAATACTTGTAGAAGGAACATGCATACCATTCCCAACAATTATCGAATTAAAAAACTATTATGCGAAAAAGACGAGAGAGAACCTGAATTATTCGTCATGTGTGAGGTGGCGCCCGTGTCCATGTACTAAAAATTATCTGTAAGATTTAATGTCATGGTAGCAAAGGATTGGTCCAATCCAGTGGGCTGAGCAGCAAAATGGGCCTGTTGCATGTGTTGAGCTGGTCCGGGCCCAAGAAGGCCTTGCTGAGGAAAGGGACGTGGAGGCTTAAGTGGGCCTGTTGCAGACTGGGCCTGAGGCCATCCGTGGGGAGCTAGGCCGGTTGGATTGGGCTGAGGAATAGGGAGCCAACCGAACTGTGGATGCCACGTAACCCTAGCCGGGGCTGCCGTCCGTTGTTTTCCTTTCCGGCCACGACCTCGCCTGGGCTGGGTGGATTCCGGCGTCGACTGGGAGGAGCCGGACATGGGCTGCGCATTGGAGCCTGGATGCTGTTGCGACGACGAGCCGGATTGCGAACCAGAGGAGGGATGCTGGCGCGAGTCTGCAGTGAGGGCGGTCTGCGAGTTGTCGGCTTGTTGAGCAGTCATGCGAGTTTCCTCCAGGAGCAGTTGAGAGCGAGCCTTGGTGAAACTCGGTAGAGGATCGGTTTGCTGAATAAAACTCGCGGCGGCATTGTACTCAGCAGGCAAACCCGAAATTAATTGAAGAATAAGACTGGTTTCGTGAACCGGGGAGCCAATACCTTTGAGTTGATCTGCCAAGGACTTGAGTTGAAGACAGTAAGCATTGATCAAAGAGAAGCCTCATAACTTACAGTTGGAGAACTCATGCTTGAGATAGACTGCACGTGTGTTTTTGTTATCTTGAAAGATATCTTTGACTCGATTCCAAGCCTGAAGAGCGGTGTCATCGGAGTCAAGAATTTGCAAGAAGATCTCCCGGGAAACCGTACTGTAGATCTATTGCAGGACGGCAGCATCAACTTGAAGCCATAACGAATCTTCAATATACGTTGGTTTGGGCACCTTCTCATCGATATGATCGTGGACATTGTGAGCTTTTGCAGTAACGCGAAATAAGGTGACCCAGGAAGCATACGGAGTGTCATGGTCAAGGACAAGAGCAATGTTGTTTTTGATGTTGGAGATTCCGAGGGCGGAGTGGAAAGAAGGTTTCTGTTCTGCGGCCATGGAGAAAAATCGGGAAGGGGAAAACTACTTAGGGTTAGAGGCAAGCGGAAGAGGAGTTTTGGAACGAGAAGTCTGATACCATGTGAGAATGAATATGAATTCCCCTTAGGGTTTCCGTTCATCCGACGGCTCATATTAATAATAAACAGAGTTTACATAATTACATTTAGACACCCCTATATTTACAATAATTATACAAACTATCAATATGCTCGTTATTGACCTGTCCCCATATCTGACACGAAAAAACACGGAATAGTCCATTTTAGAAATGTCCATGCATCATAGGCATTTGTTATTGGTAAATGCCACAACTCGAGGGTTCATGTATGATAAGAACCAAAGGGATGAGGCGACTAGGTTTAAAGAAGCGTCCAAACGGTTATCAAATTGGCCAGCAAAGTTAATAATAAAAATTCTAGAAAAATTCACAAAAAAAAATATAAACTAAGATATCTTAGAAATAAAATAGTCTAATGTAGACCAAGAAATTACTTATTCTCAAAATTATTAGATTTAAATTAATCATTCCAAAACGTTAACATGAGCATTAGAGCTGGTTTTATCCCAACTATTAACAAATCTATACTGACCGATTGGAATATTGTACAAATAAATCCCGTCGTCAGCAAACTTCCAAATACAATGCCTACCACCACAACCATCGTCAACAAATTCACTTTTATCTATGAAGGCCAGAAACGAATTGATAAAGTGACCAGATCCCCCGTCTGCACGGCAACGATATGCCCTAGCTCCAGCGAGGTATGGATGAAATGACCAATTGTAGCTATTGTGCGGAGCTATGAACAGCTCGCCGTCGTCTTTCGGTTCTTCATCTTGTTGCTCTGTCTTACTGGAACACTTGAGGCTTAACGTAGCTTGCGATAGTTCGTTCATCATGCATAGATGGTATTTCATGAAGGGGTTAAATGTGGAGCTTTCCCCTGACTTCAACATTAAGAAGAACATTGCCAATACAAATAGGATCATTGCTCCACACTTCACCATTTTGGATCGAGTTGAGTTGGTTACTTCGATCTTGTCTACTTATATGACATATTTTCGATGCTTATTGAAATGGTAAATGCAGATTTGTTATCATTGAACCGATTCGTATACTCCTTATCATTGGGATCAATTCATATTTTCTTTATCTAAAAGATACATAGTATTTTTGAAATAAATTAGTATAATTAGCATATTAAATAACAAATAACCAATCATATTGATATGACTCTACAATAATGTCAATTGGAAAAAAACACTTATGAGAATATATGAAAATTTGATTGAATATAAGTTCTTAAATTAATTATTAAATTTAGTATAAGTATCATGTTAAATAACATATGATGAAATTTTCATTAATTATATCGTTCTTACGTCTCTTTTTTAAATTTAAAATTTATTAATCAAATAATCAATATTGTAAATATGACTCCAAAATATTGTTAATTGAAAAAAATTGATTTTTTTTTGAGGAAATTGACAAAACATACTTGATATGAGAATATATTTTTTTGTTGAATGTGAACGATAAATAAACTAATGTAATAACTTGATTTAATCACAAATATGAGGATGCTTAGGTCAAAGTTTATTAATCAAATAATCAATCATATTATTATTTTCTCATTAAATTCACTTTTGATTATATTAAATGAGAATATACTTTTAAGGACTGTATTAGTATTAAAAAGTTGTGGAGTAGATAACTACTAGGAATGATACGGTTGAAAAAAAAATCATTTTTGTTAAAATAGTTTAGAACATATTGAATCAATTAGAGTAGTTTAAATCAATATTAGTTAATTAATGAAAAACAAATATTTTTACTATATATTGTGTGTTTTTAATCAAATACTTTTGAAAAACATTAATTTAAATTAATCTTTATTTAAAAAAATTCATTAAATAATGTAAATATGTTGTATCGGGATTAAAAATAAAACATTAGATTGTAAATCTTATGATTTTGGAAATATAATAAATGGGAACATTATTAGATAAGGAGTATATGAATCGAGTTAAGTTGGATACTTGGACTTGTCTACTTATGTGAGAGATTTTGGATGGTTATTGAAATGGTAAGTGTAGATTTGGTATGGTTACGTATCTAAAAGATACATATTGTTTTTTTAAATAAATTCATTCACTTCATCTAAGTGGGTCAACAATGTTTTAACCTTTTGTCTTGAGTATGACTATCATGCTCAGGCCTATTCAGCCTATTCAGGGTTCGTCAGTGGTCAACAATGTTATCATATATGTGCATCTTGCACATCTTTACATCACCCCGATCAACATAGTGTTTGATCATGTGATATTTCCGCGTAACATGTATGGATTTGGAGCTTGAGCTAGGTTCCTTCGCTTGAGCAATTGCGTCATTGTTGTCACAATAAACATCAACTACCCTCGTCACGCTAGGGACAACGCCGAGCACAGATATGAACTGCCTAATCCAGATCGCTTCTTAAGCCGCTTCTCCTGCAAAAATGTATTTTTCCTCTTTGGTTGAGCCCGCAACCGTGTTTTGTTTCCGGCTTTTCCAACTGAGCGCCCCTCCATTCAAAATGAAGACGTATCTAGATTGCGACTCAAAGCCATCTCTGTTAGTTTGGAAACTAGCTTTAGTATAGCCCTTGATGACTAACTCGTCATCACCTCCATATACAGTAGATCATCCTTAGTCCTTCGCAAGTACTTTAGGATGTTCTTCGTATCTTGCCATTGAATGTCACATGGGTTCGACTAGTACCTAGTAAAAATACTCAAAGCATATGCAACATCTAGTTGAGTACAAGTCATTGCATACATGTTGGATCCTATACAGAGGCATAGGGAATCTTGCTCATCCTCTCAATCTCACCAGGTGTCTTAGGACATTGGATCATGTCGAGATGGGTCCCATGGTACATAGACGGATAACCTTTCTTGAAATCTTCCATCTTGAATCTCTGTAGGTCCTTATCTTTATAAGCTCATTGATTGATATCAATGAGTCTTCTAGATCTATCTCTATAGATCTTGATGCCCATTATGTATTCGGCCTCCCCTAGATCCTTCATTGAGAAATGCTTTTTAATCCATCCCTTTACAATTTTCAAAATTGAAATGTCATTCCCAATGAGTAGTACGTCATCCACATACAGGAGTAGGAAAGCCACCTTGCTCCCACTCAACTTTTTTTAAACACAAGGTTCGTCTTCGCATATGATGAAATCAAATTGTTTGATCACTTTATCAAATCAAAGATTCCAACTAAATGATGTTTGCTTCAGTCCATAAATGGACTTATTAAGCTTGCAAACCTTCCTAGGATATTCCAGATCCTCAAAACCCTCATGATGTATCATATATAGATCCTCTTCTAAATATCCATTTAGAAATGCGGTCTTGACATCCATTTGTCATATCTAAAATCATAAAATGCGTTAATCGCTAGGATTATCCTAATGGAGCGGACCATGACGACTGGGCAGATGTCTCTTCATAGTTACTACCATGAATATTTTTAAATCCCTTGGAAACCAACCTTTACTTATAAACAAAGACATTTCCATCCTTGTTTATCTTTACTTTAAAAACCCATTTGCAGCCAATAGGTTTTACCACATAGGGCAAATCAATGAAGTCCCAGACTTGATTTTCAGACATGGATTCCATTTCGGACCTCATGGCTTTGAGCCACTTTTCAGAGTTCTGATCTGCAATAACTTGATTGTAGGTCGTGGGCTCGTTATACTCCATGAGGAGAACTTCAATCTCGGGATTCAACACGTAGTCATCCAAAATGTCTTAGTTCTTGCCTTATCTTGTTTGATCTCTAGTATGGGTCAACAATAGGAGAGATTTCAGTTGTATGATTTCCCACATCACCATTCAGTTAATCACTTATAGAGTTCTCCACATCGGTATGTGATCTCTCTTCAGCCTGATCTACTACAGGAATTTCTTCTTCAACCGGAAAAACTTGCCTCACGAGAGGTTGATCAAAACAATATAGTTTCTCATTGACATCTTGTATGTCATCGTGTTGTTGCGTTTCTTGCTTAGGATTAATCTCATTAATTTGAAATTTTCTCCCACTTGGATATATTCTTAGAAAAGAATTCCTTTTTCAAAAAGACATTATCCCAAGCAACAAACATTTTGATCTCTATGGGACGGTAGAAAGTATATGATAGCATGTATTATAGTCTATATTTTGAGGTTTGTTTGGACGTTTTATCTTTCATAATCTGCATGTTAGTGTGTACATTATGTGATTCTATTACCATTTCATCTACCTTTGCGGGAATCGAGGTCTACACCTAGTTTTGTTGTAATTGCAGGTAAAATGGTACGTTTTGCATCAAAAAGGAGCAAAAGGAGTCATGAGTCATTTGGAGCTACATCTAGGGAGCATAGCCATGGATTAAAGATTTACTTTGGAGCAGATTCAAGATATTTCACATTTTGTTGTGACTCACCTCGGTTGATCAGAGATTCATCTCGACCGAGGTGACCCAGAGACGCCGACTCGACCGAGGCGAACACCTAGGACGCGGCGAGAATATTTTATTCTTGGATGAGATCTTTTAAATTTGGAAAGTGATCTTATATTTTTGGGCTTGGCTCCTGGAAGGAAGGAGATATGCAGAATCATATATTTTACCTATTTTTATGGGAAAAGATCTTTCTAGGATATCTTATCTTTGGAGGGTTATTTTCCTATAAAAAGGGTCGGATTTCCCAAAAATCCGGAGGCCGTTATACATCCAGCATACGCAGCCGCAGCAGCATACTCCAATTGGAGAGATTCGAAGAACCTTTTTGAAGGTTGAAGGAAGATTGAAGTCTATAGCTTTTATAGCTTATTTGGAGGGTTTTGTAAGATTGTCTTTAATTCCCTCACTTGTTGTCTTGTCTTGTTGGATTGCTATCCAAGGAACGCTTTTGTTGTGATATTTGATTCAGTTATTGAAGTCTTTTTCATTAAATTCTTCTTGTTCAAATATTCACCTTCTTCCCATATATTTTAATACTTTCATGATGATGATGAGTGGCTAATTTCCTTGTGTGATTCTGGGGTGATTGGCTGAAGGTTGTGGGAAAAACAATGATAGAATAATCTTAGATTCTAGTAGGATCCTGAAAGTTCGAGTCTTTAACCTTAACCCTAAGCATCTCGTTCAGTCGATGAACATCTCGGCCGGGGTGGAATTCTTCTGACCGAGGTGACTTATCTGATCCCTAACTGAGAGTTAAGTGTTAGAGTTTGCCAAATCCTATTCTTATTACACCTTTCCTGGTTCAAAGCAAGCTTAGGATGAGACTTACCCGGTAATTCCTTAGTTTGTGTACCAACGATCATAAGTGTAGGTAATAAAGGTTTATCCTTTATTGGGGTTTGAGTGTGCTTCCATCCTATCTTTGTGAGTTAGCCTGAGACTTACCCGGTAAAGGTTGATTCTATTCCCTTAGATGGTGTGTTAGTTTGAGGTTATAGTTCTTTATCTTGATTCCTTGATACTTACCCGGTAATAGGAGTTACGGTTTAGATTAGTGAGTAGTGAGACTTACCCGGTGATCTACTCCACTTTAGTAACACCTTCCCCATGCAAAAATCTCAGCTTTGTCCGCTTATCTTTAGATCTTGAGTTGGAACCACAACTAGATGCTTAAATCCCTAGAATTGCATGTTTGCTTTATTGACTTCTTATTCATCTTTGATTGTGTTAATTGCTCTTTGTGGTTAGTATTCACGAAGCTTATCGTTATTGACTTTGTTTCACCGAGTCCCTGTGATCGACCCCTGGAATTTCTTGCTTTTTACTACGATTGACCCGTACACTGCGGGTTCGCATCCTTGTTTTAAGCTTAAGTCTAGGGTTATAAATTTAAAGCTTGCACACACCGTTTGGAGCGAACAAGTTTTTGGCGCCGTTGTCGGGGACTTGGTCTAGACCGAGCCGGTTACGGTTTGCTTTCGGGGCACTTGCCCCTGTTGCTACTAACTACTCTTTCTATGAGTTTTGTAGTTTTCAGGATTTCTGATGGTTATGTTTGATCCAGCCTGGATAGCAAGACAAAGTGCTAGGGTAGATCATTATGAATACTTGGAGGAGAAGTACTCCTTCTATTGGTTCAACAATGAATGGGAAAGAGAAGAGGTCATTCAGCGTGAACTCGCGATGTGGGATGAACTGAATGTCCCTAAAAAGACTTATGAGCAACCTCTTGAAGACTCTCTCGAATCTAGGTTGGAGAAGTTGATGAAGAAGGTGACGGAGCTCAAGGAAAGCACCCTATCCTATGCTAAGCCAGAAGAGGAGCATAAGGAAGTGTTGCACGTTTCGAGCATACCTCCAGTCAAACCAAAATTTTCTCCTGAAGCTTTTGAGGAAGAAGATGTGGAAGATCTCGATCTGACTGTTGAGACCTCGGTCGAGGTGGAAGTGACCTCGGTCGAGATGAAAGAAGAACTTGCAGAACCGGAAGAGGCAGATGCAGAAGACTTTGGCCAAATTACTGAGATTGTGGTCAAGGTGGAAGAAAGACCAGTTGAACTGAGAGAGATTTCGTGTGTGGATCATCAACCCAACATGAAACTTGTCTCAAACCTTGGAGAGCTTTGCAAGGTACATTCTCCTACTTCATTTGAATTCCCTATTAAAATTTCTGAATTTTTCAGGAAGGCACCGGAGAGTTGGAGGTCTCTTCCGAAAGAACCTCCTAAGATCAAGATGAAACCTCCCTTGAAACTGTTGGAAGAAGATACTCCTTGGATTATAAGGAGTGGAGTTTGCAAGCACTACACCGTTAAGGCGATGAAGTGTCTCTTGTTCAAGTATGGGGTCCCTCGCATGCTAAGGACCTTGTACCATCCCCATGCTAAAGATGGGGAAGCTATTAGGATTCTCGAAAAGTTGTTTTCTCGATCAAGGAAAGGATGGGACGCAAGGCTAGATTATGTCCCATTGAAGTGCAGGAAGGCTAGAAGGATTCCGGTGAGTATCAAACCGTACAAGCTTGTACGTGGGAGATCTTACCATTTGCCGGTGAAATTAGGAACCGGAACCTTTTTGGAAGAATTTTATGATGGATGTGATGAGCACTCCATGGTGTTCAAGGTACATTATATTGAGTAACTCTATGGAGAAGGGTCCAGCTAGCGACCTTAAACCAAGCGCTTCTTGGGAGGCAACCCAAGGTATTGCTTTCTTCTCCCTTTTCTAGTTTAGTTTAGATAGTTGCTTTGTTTTTGTTTTCCTCTAGACAACAACCAGATATTCCAAAAGGAAGGATCACAGTTCAGGAGCTACATTGGAAGAACAAAATTTTGAGAAGTTGAGGAAACGAGCTTTACTGAGATACATCTCGGGTACTGTCAGAACACCTCGACCGAGATGTGCTTCGCCAACCGAGATGGTCTTATCTGGGAGCTGTTTCTTACTTCTTCATGCAGTTTAGCTATGTTCGGTGAGTATCCTGTCCTTAGACTTATTTTGACCCACTGGGACAGTGTGTCCCAAGTATGGGGTGTTTGTACTTATTTGACTACTTTTGATGTATGACATTCTATCTTATCGGATATTTTATTTATGCTTCACTTCTGCATTAATATGATTATCTGATATTACATGCATACCTACAGGTTATTCGATTGAGAAAAACGTCGAAACAAAAAAAAATGGTTTTTTTAAAAAAAAAAAATTTTGACCTCGACCGAGTCAGTCTTGGCCAAACGAGGCGTTTCACCTCGGTTGAACCAAGAACACCTCGACCGAGGTGGGTTAACTGAGAGTTTTCGAAAACGATATTTGTGTTTCTTATCTGGATATGATCTCAGTGAAGATCTTGTTTACTGACTGGTTTTAAATTCTTTATGTGTTTGAAAGGTTTTATAATATGTTTAAGTTGCTAAATGCTTTGTTTGAAAGTATTGACATGTTTAATACTTTGTTTTTATCCAAATTATGTTGAATTTGAAGATTGACACCGCAGGTTAAGTTCTCTCACTTTCTTCTTGGAAAGACCAAGGCAATTCATTCTCTTCTTCTTCTTCTTCTTCTTGATCATGCTTAGCCCCTCATATACATTTTGCCTCCCTTTACCTATCCGGGAATTTGGAAGCAAGCGAAGTGGTGAAAGCAAGTGAAGTTAAAGTTGAGAAGTGGCTGAAAGTGAAAGTGTTAGAAAGCAATAATAGGTTTGGGGAAGTCAATCATGAAGATGAGTAATTCGGCACCATTCACATAGCCGGGTGTTTGTGTCTTGCCAAAGTCGGATTGAGCGATATTCCTAACGGGTCATGGTATGTGCATCAAGGGTTTGATGCATCTCAAGAAATTGATGATTGCTGATTTCCTAGGCTTCGGTTATTGTGCACCTCTGTCCATGCATCCCAAAAAGTAAAGTAAAAAGAAAAAAAGTGTGAAATAAGCAAAGCTTATTGGTGGAAGATGTTGCAAGTCAAAGTGAAAGTGAAGTTCATCCTTTTTCCCGGATTCTAGCACCACATTACCTTACATACATCCCTACCCTACACGTTTCTTGACCTTTTCTTTTGGGAAGCCCTTGAGACCTTGAGCTTGTTGATTGACTTAGTGGTTTAAATCGGATTATACATGATTAATTTTGATAATCATGATTTATTATGCATTCTATGGTTTTATGCAAAGATGAACAACTTTCCTATATTTATAAAATGTTTTGAGCATATTGAGTTTTTAAATTCCATGAAGTACTCTCTTAGAGTGATCTATGATAGTTGCACACCATAAAATGTTTTTGAAAGACTTTTCATTGATTTTCTTGACTTATAATCCATTATATCTTGTCTTCTATATGCGGAACTTGTTTGGGGACAAGCAAGGGCTAAGTATGGGGTATTTTGATAGCATGTATTATAGTCTATATTTTGAGGTTTGTTTGGACGTTTTATCTTTCATAATCTGCATGTTAGTGTGTACATTATGTGATTCTATTATCATTTCATCTACCTTTGCGGGAATCGAGGTCTACACCTAGTTTTGCTGTAATTGCAGGTAAAATGGTACGTTTTGCATCAAAAAGGAGCAAAAGGAGTCATGAGTCATTTGGAGCTACATCCAGGGAGCATAGCCATGGATTAAAGATTTACTTTGGAGCAGATTCAAGATATTTCACATTCTGTTGTGACTCACCTCGGTTGACCAGAGATTCATCTCGACCGAGGTGACCCAGAGACGCCGACTCGACCGAGGCGAACACCTAGGACGCGGCGAGAATATTTTATTCTTGGATGAGATCTTTTAAATTTGGAAAGTGATCTTATATTTTTGGGCTTGGCTCCTGGAAGGAAGGAGATATGCAGAATCATATATTTTACCTATTTTTATGGGAAAAGATCTTTCTAGGATATCTTATCTTTGGAGGGTTATTTTCCTATAAAAAGGGTCGGATTTCCCAAAAATCCGGAGGCCGTTATACATCCAGCATACGCAGCCGCAGCAGCATACTCCAATTGGAGAGATTCGAAGAACCTTTTTGAAGGTTGAAGGAAGATTGAAGTCTATAGCTTTTATAGCTTATTTGGAGGGTTTTGTAAGATTGTCTTTAATTCCCTCACTTGTTGTCTTGTCTTGTTGGATTGCTATCCAAGGAACGCTTTTGTTGTGATATTTGATTCAGTTATTGAAGTCTTTTTCATTAAATTCTTCTTGTTCAAATATTCACCTTCTTCCCATATATTTTAATACTTTCATGATGATGATGAGTGGCTAATTTCCTTGTGTGATTCTGGGGTGATTGGCTGAAGGTTGTGGGAAAAACAATGATAGAATAATCTTAGATTCTAGTAGGATCCTGAAAGTTCGAGTCTTTAACCTTAACCCTAAGCATCTCGTTCAGTCGATGAACATCTCGGCCGGGGTGGAATTCTTCTGACCGAGGTGACTTATCTGATCCCTAACTGAGAGTTAAGTGTTAGAGTTTGCCAAATCCTATTCTTATTACACCTTTCCTGGTTCAAAGCAAGCTTAGGATGAGACTTACCCGGTAATTCCTTAGTTTGTGTACCAACGATCATAAGTGTAGGTAATAAAGGTTTATCCTTTATTGGGGTTTGAGTGTGCTTCCATCCTATCTTTGTGAGTTAGCCTGAGACTTACCCGGTAAAGGTTGATTCTATTCCCTTAGATGGTGTGTTAGTTTGAGGTTATAGTTCTTTATCTTGATTCCTTGATACTTACCCGGTAATAGGAGTTACGGTTTAGATTAGTGAGTAGTGAGACTTACCCGGTGATCTACTCCACTTTAGTAACACCTTCCCCATGCAAAAATCTCAGCTTTGTCCGCTTATCTTTAGATCTTGAGTTGGAACCACAACTAGATGCTTAAATCCCTAGAATTGCATGTTTGCTTTATTGACTTCTTATTCATCTTTGATTGTGTTAATTGCTCTTTGTGGTTAGTATTCACGAAGCTTACCGTTATTGACTTTGTTTCACCGAGTCCCTGTGATCGACCCCTGGAATTTCTTGCTTTTTACTACGATTGACCCGTACACTGCGGGTTCGCATCCTTGTTTTAAGCTTAAGTCTAGGGTTATAAATTTAAAGCTTGCACACACCGTTTGGAGCGAACAAGTTTTTGGCGCCGTTGTCGGGGACTTGGTCTAGACCGAGCCGGTTACGGTTTGCTTTCGGGGCACTTGCCCCTGTTGCTACTAACTACTCTTTCTATGAGTTTTGTAGTTTTCAGGATTTCTGATGGTTATGTTTGATCCAGCCTGGATAGCAAGACAAAGTGCTAGGGTAGATCATTATGAATACTTGGAGGAGAAGTACTCCTTCTATTGGTTCAACAATGAATGGGAAAGAGAAGAGGTCATTCAGCGTGAACTCGCGATGTGGGATGAACTGAATGTCCCTAAAAAGACTTATGAGCAACCTCTTGAAGACTCTCTCGAATCTAGGTTGGAGAAGTTGATGAAGAAGGTGACGGAGCTCAAGGAAAGCACCCTATCCTATGCTAAGCCAGAAGAGGAGCATAAGGAAGTGTTGCACGTTTCGAGCATACCTCCAGTCAAACCAAAATTTTCTCCTGAAGCTTTTGAGGAAGAAGATGTGGAAGATCTCGATCTGACTGTTGAGACCTCGGTCGAGGTGGAAGTGACCTCGGTCGAGATGAAAGAAGAACTTGCAGAACCGGAAGAGGCAGATGCAGAAGACTTTGGCCAAATTACTGAGATTGTGGTCAAGGTGGAAGAAAGACCAGTTGAACTGAGAGAGATTTCGTGTGTGGATCATCAACCCAACATGAAACTTGTCTCAAACCTTGGAGAGCTTTGCAAGGTACATTCTCCTACTTCATTTGAATTCCCTATTAAAATTTCTGAATTTTTCAGGAAGGCACCGGAGAGTTGGAGGTCTCTTCCGAAAGAACCTCCTAAGATCAAGATGAAACCTCCCTTGAAACTGTTGGAAGAAGATACTCCTTGGATTATAAGGAGTGGAGTTTGCAAGCACTACACCGTTAAGGCGATGAAGTGTCTCTTGTTCAAGTATGGGGTCCCTCGCATGCTAAGGACCTTGTACCATCCCCATGCTAAAGATGGGGAAGCTATTAGGATTCTCGAAAAGTTGTTTTCTCGATCAAGGAAAGGATGGGACGCAAGGCTAGATTATGTCCCATTGAAGTGCAGGAAGGCTAGAAGGATTCCGGTGAGTATCAAACCGTACAAGCTTGTACGTGGGAGATCTTACCATTTGCCGGTGAAATTAGGAACCGGAACCTTTTTGGAAGAATTTTATGATGGATGTGATGAGCACTCCATGGTGTTCAAGGTACATTATATTGAGTAACTCTATGGAGAAGGGTCCAGCTAGCGACCTTAAACCAAGCGCTTCTTGGGAGGCAACCCAAGGTATTGCTTTCTTCTCCCTTTTCTAGTTTAGTTTAGATAGTTGCTTTGTTTTTGTTTTCCTCTAGACAACAACCAGATATTCCAAAAGGAAGGATCACAGTTCAGGAGCTACATTGGAAGAACAAAATTTTGAGAAGTTGAGGAAACGAGCTTTACTGAGATACATCTCGGGTACTGTCAGAACACCTCGACCGAGATGTGCTTCGCCAACCGAGATGGTCTTATCTGGGAGCTGTTTCTTACTTCTTCATGCAGTTTAGCTATGTTCGGTGAGTATCCTGTCCTTAGACTTATTTTGACCCACTGGGACAGTGTGTCCCAAGTATGGGGTATTTATGTATTATTTGACTCATGGATGTATGACTCGACTTTATATGATATTTATGCTTCATTTTGCTTCTATATGTTTATCTGAGATTGCATGCATACACACAGGTTATTTGATTGAGAAAAACGTCAAAACTGGACAGAAAAAAAAAAAATTTGACCTCGACCGGGGCAGTTCTGGCCGAACGAGGTGTTTCACCTCGGTTGACCTAAGAACACCTCGACCGAGGTGGGTTAACTGAGAGTTTTCGAAAACGATTTTTGTGTTACTTATCTGGATATGATCTCAGTGAAGATCTTGCTTACTGACTGGTTTTAAATTCTTTATGTGTTTGAAAGGTTTTATAATATGTTTAAGTTGCTAAATGCTTTGTTTGAAATTATTGGCATGTTTAATACTTTGTTTTTATCCAAATTATGTTGAATTTGAAGGTTGACACCGCAGGTTAAGTTCTCTCACTTTCTTCTTGAAAAGACCAAGGCAATTCATTCTCTTCTTCTTCTTCTTCTTGATCATGCTTAGCCCCTCATATACATTTTGCCTCCCTTTACCTATCCGGGAATTTGGAAGCAAGCGAAGTGGTGAAAGCAAGTTAAAGTTGAGAAGTGGCTGGAAGTGAAAGTGTTAGAAAGCAATATAGGTTTGGGGAAGTCAATCATGAAGATGAGTAACTCGGCACCATTCACATAGCCGGGTGTTTGTGTCTTGCCAAAGTCGGATTGAGCGATATTCCTAACGGGTCATGGTATGTGCATCAAGGGTTTGATGCATCTCGAGAAATTGATGATTGCAGATTTCCTAGGCTTCGGTTATTGTGCACCTCTGTCCATGCATTCCAAAAAGTAAAGTAAAAAGAAAAAGTGTGAGATAAGCAAAGCTTATTGGTGGAAGATGTTGCAAGTCAAAGTGAAAGTGAAGTTCATCCTTTTCCCGGATTCTAGCACCACATTACCTTACATACATCCCTACCCTACACGTTTCTTGACCTTTTCTTTTGGGAAGCCCTTGAGACCTTGAGCTTGTTGATTGACTTAGTGGTTTAAACTGGATTATACATGATTAATTTTGATAATTATGATTTATTATGCATTCTATGATTCTATGCAAAGATGAACAACTTTCCTATATTTATAAAATGTTTTGAGCATATTGAGTTTTTAAATTCCATGAAGTACTCTCTTAGAGTGATCTATGATAGTTGCACACCATAAAATGTTTTTGAAAGACTTTTTCATTTATTTTTATTGACTTATAATCCATTCTATCTTATCTTCTATATGAGGAACTTGCTTGGGGACAAGCAAGGGCTAAGTATGGGGTATTTTGATAGCATGAATTATAGTCTATATTTCAGGGTTTGTTTGGACGTTTTATCTTCAATAATCTGCATGTTTGTATGTATTATATGTGATTATATTACCATTTCATCTACCTTTGCGAGAATCGAGGTCTACACCTAGTTTTGTTGTAATCGTAGGTAAAATGGCACGTTTTGCATCAATAAGGAGCAAAAGGAGTCATGAGTCATTTGGAGCTACATCCAGGGAGCATAGCCATGGATTAAAGATTCACTTTGGACCAGTTTTGAGAGATTTCACATTCAGTTGTGACTCACCTCGGTTGACCAGAGATTCATCTCGACCGAGGCGATCCAGAGACGCCGACTCGACCGAGGCGAACACCTAGGACGCGGCGAGAATATTTTATTCTTGGATGAGATCTTTTAAATTTGGAAAGTGATCTTATATTTTTGGGCTTGGCTCCTGGAAGGAAGGAGATATGCAGAATCATATATTTTACCTATTTTTATGGGAAAAGATCTTTCTAGGATATCTTATCTTTGGAGGGTTATTTTCCTATAAAAAGGGTCGGATTTCCCAAAAATCCGGAGGCCGTTATACATCCAGCATACGCAGCCGCAGCAGCATACTCCAATTGGAGAGATTCGAAGAACCTTTTTGAAGGTTGAAGGAAGATTGAAGTCTATAGCTTTTATAGCTTATTTGGAGGGTTTTGTAAGATTGTCTTTAATTCCCTCACTTGTTGTCTTGTCTTGTTGGATTGCTATCCAAGGAACGCTTTTGTTGTGATATTTGATTCAGTTATTGAAGTCTTTTTCATTAAATTCTTCTTGTTCAAATATTCACCTTCTTCCCATATATTTTAATACTTTCATGATGATGATGAGTGGCTAATTTCCTTGTGTGATTCTGGGGTGATTGGCTGAAGGTTGTGGGAAAAACAATGATAGAATAATCTTAGATTCTAGTAGGATCCTGAAAGTTCGAGTCTTTAACCTTAACCCTAAGCATCTCGTTCAGTCGATGAACATCTCGGCCGGGGTGGAATTCTTCTGACCGAGGTGACTTATCTGATCCCTAACTGAGAGTTAAGTGTTAGAGTTTGCCAAATCCTATTCTTATTACACCTTTCCTGGTTCAAAGCAAGCTTAGGATGAGACTTACCCGGTAATTCCTTAGTTTGTGTACCAACGATCATAAGTGTAGGTAATAAAGGTTTATCCTTTATTGGGGTTTGAGTGTGCTTCCATCCTATCTTTGTGAGTTAGCCTGAGACTTACCCGGTAAAGGTTGATTCTATTCCCTTAGATGGTGTGTTAGTTTGAGGTTATAGTTCTTTATCTTGATTCCTTGATACTTACCCGGTAATAGGAGTTACGGTTTAGATTAGTGAGTAGTGAGACTTACCCGGTGATCTACTCCACTTTAGTAACACCTTCCCCATGCAAAAATCTCAGCTTTGTCCGCTTATCTTTAGATCTTGAGTTGGAACCACAACTAGATGCTTAAATCCCTAGAATTGCATGTTTGCTTTATTGACTTCTTATTCATCTTTGATTGTGTTAATTGCTCTTTGTGGTTAGTATTCACGAAGCTTACCGTTATTGACTTTGTTTCACCGAGTCCCTGTGATCGACCCCTGGAATTTCTTGCTTTTTACTACGATTGACCCGTACACTGCGGGTTCGCATCCTTGTTTTAAGCTTAAGTCTAGGGTTATAAATTTAAAGCTTGCACACACCGTTTGGAGCGAACAAGTTTTTGGCGCCGTTGCCGGGGACTTGGTCTAGACCGAGCCGGTTGCGGTTTGCTTTCGGGGCACTTGCCCCTGTTGCTACTAACTACTCTTTCTATGAGTTTTGTGGTTTTCAGGATTTCCGATGACTACATTTGATCCAGCCTGGATAGCAAGACAAAGTGCTAGGGCGGACCATTATGAATACTTGGAGGAAAAGTACTCCTTCTATTGGTTCAACAATGAATGGGAAAGAGAAGAGGCCATTCAACATGAACTTGCGTTATGGGATGAGAAGAATGTCCCTAAAAACATTTATGAGCAACCTTTTGAAGACTCTCTCGAATCAAGATTGGAGAAGTTGATGAAGAAGGTGGAGGAGCTCAAGGAAAGCACCCTATCCTATGCTAAGCCGAAAGAGGAGCATAAGGAAGTGTTGCACGTTCCAAGCATTCCTCTTGTTGAACCGGAAGTTTCTCCTGAAGCTTTTGTGGAAGCGGAGGATATGGAAGATCTCGATCCAACTGCCGAGACCTCGGCCGAGGTGTCAGAGATCTCGACCGAGATGGAAGAAGAATTTGTAGAACTGCAAGATGCAGCAAACCCTGACCAAATTACTGAGACTGTGGTCAAGGTGGAGGAAAGGAATGCACCGGAAAGTTGGAGGTCTCTTCCGAAAGAACCTCCTAAAATCAAGATGAAGTCTTCCTTGAAATTGTTGGAAGAAGAAGCTCCTTGGATTATAAGGAGTGGAGTTAGCAAGCACTTCACCGTTAAGGCAATGAAGTGTCTTTTGTTCAAGTATGGGGTCCCTCGCATGCTAAGGACCTTGTACCATCCCCAAGCTATAGAAGGGGAAGCTACTAGGATTCTCGAGAAGCTGTTTTCTCGATCAAGGAAAGGATGGGATGAAAGACTGAGTTATGTCCCATGGACAAAGAGGAAGACCGGTAGGATTCCGGTGAGAACCAAATCGTACAAGCTTGTACGTAGGAAATCCTACCATTTGCCGGTGAAATTAGGAACCGGAACCTTTTTGGAAGAATTTTATGATGGATGTGATGAGCACTCCATGGTGTTCAAGGTACATTATATTGAGTAACTCTATGGAGAAGGGTCCAGCTAGCGACCTTAAACCAAGCGCTTCTTGGGAGGCAACCCAAGGTATTGCTTTCTTCTCCCTTTTCTAGTTTAGTTTAGATAGTTGCTTTGTTTTTGTTTTCCTCTAGACAACAACCAGATATTCCAAAAGGAAGGATCACAGTTCAGGAGCTACATTGGAAGAACAAAATTTTGAGAAGTTGAGGAAACGAGCTTTACTGAGATACATCTCGGGTACTGTCAGAACACCTCGACCGAGATGTGCTTCGCCAACCGAGATGGTCTTATCTGGGAGCTGTTTCTTACTTCTTCATGCAGTTTAGCTATGTTCGGTGAGTATCCTGTCCTTAGACTTATTTTGACCCACTGGGACAGTGTGTCCCAAGTATGGGGTGTTTGTACTTATTTGACTACTTTTGATGTATGACATTCTATCTTATCGGATATTTTATTTATGCTTCACTTCTGCATTAATATGATTATCTGATATTACATGCATACCTACAGGTTATTCGATTGAGAAAAACGTCGAAACAAAAAAAAATGGTTTTTTTAAAAAAAAAAAATTTTGACCTCGACCGAGTCAGTCTTGGCCAAACGAGGCGTTTCACCTCGGTTGAACCAAGAACACCTCGACCGAGGTGGGTTAACTGAGAGTTTTCGAAAACGATATTTGTGTTTCTTATCTGGATATGATCTCAGTGAAGATCTTGTTTACTGACTGGTTTTAAATTCTTTATGTGTTTGAAAGGTTTTATAATATGTTTAAGTTGCTAAATGCTTTGTTTGAAAGTATTGACATGTTTAATACTTTGTTTTTATCCAAATTATGTTGAATTTGAAGATTGACACCGCAGGTTAAGTTCTCTCACTTTCTTCTTGGAAAGACCAAGGCAATTCATTCTCTTCTTCTTCTTCTTCTTCTTGATCATGCTTAGCCCCTCATATACATTTTGCCTCCCTTTACCTATCCGGGAATTTGGAAGCAAGCGAAGTGGTGAAAGCAAGTGAAGTTAAAGTTGAGAAGTGGCTGAAAGTGAAAGTGTTAGAAAGCAATAATAGGTTTGGGGAAGTCAATCATGAAGATGAGTAATTCGGCACCATTCACATAGCCGGGTGTTTGTGTCTTGCCAAAGTCGGATTGAGCGATATTCCTAACGGGTCATGGTATGTGCATCAAGGGTTTGATGCATCTCAAGAAATTGATGATTGCTGATTTCCTAGGCTTCGGTTATTGTGCACCTCTGTCCATGCATCCCAAAAAGTAAAGTAAAAAGAAAAAAAGTGTGAAATAAGCAAAGCTTATTGGTGGAAGATGTTGCAAGTCAAAGTGAAAGTGAAGTTCATCCTTTTTCCCGGATTCTAGCACCACATTACCTTACATACATCCCTACCCTACACGTTTCTTGACCTTTTCTTTTGGGAAGCCCTTGAGACCTTGAGCTTGTTGATTGACTTAGTGGTTTAAATCGGATTATACATGATTAATTTTGATAATCATGATTTATTATGCATTCTATGGTTTTATGCAAAGATGAACAACTTTCCTATATTTATAAAATGTTTTGAGCATATTGAGTTTTTAAATTCCATGAAGTACTCTCTTAGAGTGATCTATGATAGTTGCACACCATAAAATGTTTTTGAAAGACTTTTCATTGATTTTCTTGACTTATAATCCATTATATCTTGTCTTCTATATGCGGAACTTGTTTGGGGACAAGCAAGGGCTAAGTATGGGGTATTTTGATAGCATGTATTATAGTCTATATTTTGAGGTTTGTTTGGACGTTTTATCTTTCATAATCTGCATGTTAGTGTGTACATTATGTGATTCTATTACCATTTCATCTACCTTTGCGGGAATCGAGGTCTACACCTAGTTTTGTTGTAATTGCAGGTAAAATGGTACGTTTTGCATCAAAAAGGAGCAAAAGGAGTCATGAGTCATTTGGAGCTACATCTAGGGAGCATAGCCATGGATTAAAGATTTACTTTGGAGCAGATTCAAGATATTTCACATTTTGTTGTGACTCACCTCGGTTGATCAGAGATTCATCTCGACCGAGGTGACCCAGAGACGCCGACTCGACCGAGGCGAACACCTAGGACGCGGCGAGAATATTTTATTCTTGGATGAGATCTTTTAAATTTGGAAAGTGATCTTATATTTTTGGGCTTGGCTCCTGGAAGGAAGGAGATATGCAGAATCATATATTTTACCTATTTTTATGGGAAAAGATCTTTCTAGGATATCTTATCTTTGGAGGGTTATTTTCCTATAAAAAGGGTCGGATTTCCCAAAAATCCGGAGGCCGTTATACATCCAGCATACGCAGCCGCAGCAGCATACTCCAATTGGAGAGATTCGAAGAACCTTTTTGAAGGTTGAAGGAAGATTGAAGTCTATAGCTTTTATAGCTTATTTGGAGGGTTTTGTAAGATTGTCTTTAATTCCCTCACTTGTTGTCTTGTCTTGTTGGATTGCTATCCAAGGAACGCTTTTGTTGTGATATTTGATTCAGTTATTGAAGTCTTTTTCATTAAATTCTTCTTGTTCAAATATTCACCTTCTTCCCATATATTTTAATACTTTCATGATGATGATGAGTGGCTAATTTCCTTGTGTGATTCTGGGGTGATTGGCTGAAGGTTGTGGGAAAAACAATGATAGAATAATCTTAGATTCTAGTAGGATCCTGAAAGTTCGAGTCTTTAACCTTAACCCTAAGCATCTCGTTCAGTCGATGAACATCTCGGCCGGGGTGGAATTCTTCTGACCGAGGTGACTTATCTGATCCCTAACTGAGAGTTAAGTGTTAGAGTTTGCCAAATCCTATTCTTATTACACCTTTCCTGGTTCAAAGCAAGCTTAGGATGAGACTTACCCGGTAATTCCTTAGTTTGTGTACCAACGATCATAAGTGTAGGTAATAAAGGTTTATCCTTTATTGGGGTTTGAGTGTGCTTCCATCCTATCTTTGTGAGTTAGCCTGAGACTTACCCGGTAAAGGTTGATTCTATTCCCTTAGATGGTGTGTTAGTTTGAGGTTATAGTTCTTTATCTTGATTCCTTGATACTTACCCGGTAATAGGAGTTACGGTTTAGATTAGTGAGTAGTGAGACTTACCCGGTGATCTACTCCACTTTAGTAACACCTTCCCCATGCAAAAATCTCAGCTTTGTCCGCTTATCTTTAGATCTTGAGTTGGAACCACAACTAGATGCTTAAATCCCTAGAATTGCATGTTTGCTTTATTGACTTCTTATTCATCTTTGATTGTGTTAATTGCTCTTTGTGGTTAGTATTCACGAAGCTTATCGTTATTGACTTTGTTTCACCGAGTCCCTGTGATCGACCCCTGGAATTTCTTGCTTTTTACTACGATTGACCCGTACACTGCGGGTTCGCATCCTTGTTTTAAGCTTAAGTCTAGGGTTATAAATTTAAAGCTTGCACACACCGTTTGGAGCGAACAAGTTTTTGGCGCCGTTGTCGGGGACTTGGTCTAGACCGAGCCGGTTACGGTTTGCTTTCGGGGCACTTGCCCCTGTTGCTACTAACTACTCTTTCTATGAGTTTTGTAGTTTTCAGGATTTCTGATGGTTATGTTTGATCCAGCCTGGATAGCAAGACAAAGTGCTAGGGTAGATCATTATGAATACTTGGAGGAGAAGTACTCCTTCTATTGGTTCAACAATGAATGGGAAAGAGAAGAGGTCATTCAGCGTGAACTCGCGATGTGGGATGAACTGAATGTCCCTAAAAAGACTTATGAGCAACCTCTTGAAGACTCTCTCGAATCTAGGTTGGAGAAGTTGATGAAGAAGGTGACGGAGCTCAAGGAAAGCACCCTATCCTATGCTAAGCCAGAAGAGGAGCATAAGGAAGTGTTGCACGTTTCGAGCATACCTCCAGTCAAACCAAAATTTTCTCCTGAAGCTTTTGAGGAAGAAGATGTGGAAGATCTCGATCTGACTGTTGAGACCTCGGTCGAGGTGGAAGAAGAACTTGCAGAACCGGAAGAGGCAGATGCAGAAGACTTTGGCCAAATTACTGAGATTGTGGTCAAGGTGGAAGAAAGACCAGTTGAACTGAGAGAGATTTCGTGTGTGGATCATCAACCCAACATGAAACTTGTCTCAAACCTTGGAGAGCTTTGCAAGGTACATTCTCCTACTTCATTTGAATTCCCTATTAAAATTTCTGAATTTTTCAGGAAGGCACCGGAGAGTTGGAGGTCTCTTCCGAAAGAACCTCCTAAGATCAAGATGAAACCTCCCTTGAAACTGTTGGAAGAAGATACTCCTTGGATTATAAGGAGTGGAGTTTGCAAGCACTACACCGTTAAGGCGATGAAGTGTCTCTTGTTCAAGTATGGGGTCCCTCGCATGCTAAGGACCTTGTACCATCCCCATGCTAAAGATGGGGAAGCTATTAGGATTCTCGAAAAGTTGTTTTCTCGATCAAGGAAAGGATGGGACGCAAGGCTAGATTATGTCCCATTGAAGTGCAGGAAGGCTAGAAGGATTCCGGTGAGTATCAAACCGTACAAGCTTGTACGTGGGAGATCTTACCATTTGCCGGTGAAATTAGGAACCGGAACCTTTTTGGAAGAATTTTATGATGGATGTGATGAGCACTCCATGGTGTTCAAGGTACATTATATTGAGTAACTCTATGGAGAAGGGTCCAGCTAGCGACCTTAAACCAAGCGCTTCTTGGGAGGCAACCCAAGGTATTGCTTTCTTCTCCCTTTTCTAGTTTAGTTTAGATAGTTGCTTTGTTTTTGTTTTCCTCTAGACAACAACCAGATATTCCAAAAGGAAGGATCACAGTTCAGGAGCTACATTGGAAGAACAAAATTTTGAGAAGTTGAGGAAACGAGCTTTACTGAGATACATCTCGGGTACTGTCAGAACACCTCGACCGAGATGTGCTTCGCCAACCGAGATGGTCTTATCTGGGAGCTGTTTCTTACTTCTTCATGCAGTTTAGCTATGTTCGGTGAGTATCCTGTCCTTAGACTTATTTTGACCCACTGGGACAGTGTGTCCCAAGTATGGGGTGTTTGTACTTATTTGACTACTTTTGATGTATGACATTCTATCTTATCGGATATTTATGCTTCACTTCTGCATTAATATGATTATCTGATATTACATGCATACCTACAGGTTATTCGATTGAGAAAAACGTCGAAACAAAAAAAAATGGTTTTTTTAAAAAAAAAAAATTTTGACCTCGACCGAGTCAGTCTTGGCCAAACGAGGCGTTTCACCTCGGTTGAACCAAGAACACCTCGACCGAGGTGGGTTAACTGAGAGTTTTCGAAAACGATATTTGTGTTTCTTATCTGGATATGATCTCAGTGAAGATCTTGTTTACTGACTGGTTTTAAATTCTTTATGTGTTTGAAAGGTTTTATAATATGTTTAAGTTGCTAAATGCTTTGTTTGAAAGTATTGACATGTTTAATACTTTGTTTTTATCCAAATTATGTTGAATTTGAAGATTGACACCGCAGGTTAAGTTCTCTCACTTTCTTCTTGGAAAGACCAAGGCAATTCATTCTCTTCTTCTTCTTCTTCTTCTTGATCATGCTTAGCCCCTCATATACATTTTGCCTCCCTTTACCTATCCGGGAATTTGGAAGCAAGCGAAGTGGTGAAAGCAAGTGAAGTTAAAGTTGAGAAGTGGCTGAAAGTGAAAGTGTTAGAAAGCAATAATAGGTTTGGGGAAGTCAATCATGAAGATGAGTAATTCGGCACCATTCACATAGCCGGGTGTTTGTGTCTTGCCAAAGTCGGATTGAGCGATATTCCTAACGGGTCATGGTATGTGCATCAAGGGTTTGATGCATCTCAAGAAATTGATGATTGCTGATTTCCTAGGCTTCGGTTATTGTGCACCTCTGTCCATGCATCCCAAAAAGTAAAGTAAAAAGAAAAAAAGTGTGAAATAAGCAAAGCTTATTGGTGGAAGATGTTGCAAGTCAAAGTGAAAGTGAAGTTCATCCTTTTTCCCGGATTCTAGCACCACATTACCTTACATACATCCCTACCCTACACGTTTCTTGACCTTTTCTTTTGGGAAGCCCTTGAGACCTTGAGCTTGTTGATTGACTTAGTGGTTTAAATCGGATTATACATGATTAATTTTGATAATCATGATTTATTATGCATTCTATGGTTTTATGCAAAGATGAACAACTTTCCTATATTTATAAAATGTTTTGAGCATATTGAGTTTTTAAATTCCATGAAGTACTCTCTTAGAGTGATCTATGATAGTTGCACACCATAAAATGTTTTTGAAAGACTTTTCATTGATTTTCTTGACTTATAATCCATTATATCTTGTCTTCTATATGCGGAACTTGTTTGGGGACAAGCAAGGGCTAAGTATGGGGTATTTTGATAGCATGTATTATAGTCTATATTTTGAGGTTTGTTTGGACGTTTTATCTTTCATAATCTGCATGTTAGTGTGTACATTATGTGATTCTATTATCATTTCATCTACCTTTGCGGGAATCGAGGTCTACACCTAGTTTTGCTGTAATTGCAGGTAAAATGGTACGTTTTGCATCAAAAAGGAGCAAAAGGAGTCATGAGTCATTTGGAGCTACATCCAGGGAGCATAGCCATGGATTAAAGATTTACTTTGGAGCAGATTCAAGATATTTCACATTCTGTTGTGACTCACCTCGGTTGACCAGAGATTCATCTCGACCGAGGTGACCCAGAGACGCCGACTCGACCGAGGCGAACACCTAGGACGCGGCGAGAATATTTTATTCTTGGATGAGATCTTTTAAATTTGGAAAGTGATCTTATATTTTTGGGCTTGGCTCCTGGAAGGAAGGAGATATGCAGAATCATATATTTTACCTATTTTTATGGGAAAAGATCTTTCTAGGATATCTTATCTTTGGAGGGTTATTTTCCTATAAAAAGGGTCGGATTTCCCAAAAATCCGGAGGCCGTTATACATCCAGCATACGCAGCCGCAGCAGCATACTCCAATTGGAGAGATTCGAAGAACCTTTTTGAAGGTTGAAGGAAGATTGAAGTCTATAGCTTTTATAGCTTATTTGGAGGGTTTTGTAAGATTGTCTTTAATTCCCTCACTTGTTGTCTTGTCTTGTTGGATTGCTATCCAAGGAACGCTTTTGTTGTGATATTTGATTCAGTTATTGAAGTCTTTTTCATTAAATTCTTCTTGTTCAAATATTCACCTTCTTCCCATATATTTTAATACTTTCATGATGATGATGAGTGGCTAATTTCCTTGTGTGATTCTGGGGTGATTGGCTGAAGGTTGTGGGAAAAACAATGATAGAATAATCTTAGATTCTAGTAGGATCCTGAAAGTTCGAGTCTTTAACCTTAACCCTAAGCATCTCGTTCAGTCGATGAACATCTCGGCCGGGGTGGAATTCTTCTGACCGAGGTGACTTATCTGATCCCTAACTGAGAGTTAAGTGTTAGAGTTTGCCAAATCCTATTCTTATTACACCTTTCCTGGTTCAAAGCAAGCTTAGGATGAGACTTACCCGGTAATTCCTTAGTTTGTGTACCAACGATCATAAGTGTAGGTAATAAAGGTTTATCCTTTATTGGGGTTTGAGTGTGCTTCCATCCTATCTTTGTGAGTTAGCCTGAGACTTACCCGGTAAAGGTTGATTCTATTCCCTTAGATGGTGTGTTAGTTTGAGGTTATAGTTCTTTATCTTGATTCCTTGATACTTACCCGGTAATAGGAGTTACGGTTTAGATTAGTGAGTAGTGAGACTTACCCGGTGATCTACTCCACTTTAGTAACACCTTCCCCATGCAAAAATCTCAGCTTTGTCCGCTTATCTTTAGATCTTGAGTTGGAACCACAACTAGATGCTTAAATCCCTAGAATTGCATGTTTGCTTTATTGACTTCTTATTCATCTTTGATTGTGTTAATTGCTCTTTGTGGTTAGTATTCACGAAGCTTACCGTTATTGACTTTGTTTCACCGAGTCCCTGTGATCGACCCCTGGAATTTCTTGCTTTTTACTACGATTGACCCGTACACTGCGGGTTCGCATCCTTGTTTTAAGCTTAAGTCTAGGGTTATAAATTTAAAGCTTGCACACACCGTTTGGAGCGAACAGTATACCCCTTGGTGTCCTTGGGATAACCTATGAAGTAACATTTGACTGATTTTGGTGCTAGCTTGTCAAATGGTAAACGCTTTACGTAAGCTTCGCACCCCCAAACCCTCAGAAATGACAAGTGATAAACCTTTCCCATCCATATCTCATATAGTTTCTTGTCAACTGATTATGATGGCGTCTTGTTTAGAGCAAACACAACTGTTCGGAGAAGCATATCCCGAGAAGGATAATGGAAGATCCACAAAACTCATTATTGAATGGACATTTTCTAATAGAGTCTTATTCCTCCTCCCAAACACACCATTTAGTTGTGTAGTGTCCGGGGGAGTGAGTTGTGTCATAATTCCACAACTCCTTAAATGATGATCGAATTCGTGGCTCAGATATTTGCCCCCTCGATCCGATTGAAGTGTTTTTATCTTCTTTCATGTTTTCCTTTCTACTTCATTATGGAACTCCTTAAACTTTTCAAAGGATTCCGATTTTTGTTTCATTAAGTAGATATACTCGTATCAACTATAATCATCAGTACATGAAATCAAGTAGTGATAGTCAAACCTAACTGTTTTACTCATAGGTCCACACACATGCGTATGTATGAAGGCTAAAAGTTCAAAAGTCCTTTCACTCTTACCAATAAAAGGTGACCTTGTCATCTTTCCCATTAGGCACGAGTCACATGTTTCAAATGATTCCAAAATCAAATGTGTTAAGAATCCAACTGTTTGGAGTTCCGTAATACGCGTTATGCCTATGGGACCCAATGGACAATGCCATAGGTTTGCTTCGTTTGTTTCATACGATTTTTGTCTTTTTACATTAATATTATATATCTCATTTTTTAGGTCTAGTATGCATAGTCCATTACTACTCATGTTCGCGCAACCATAATAAATGCCATTCTTGTAGAGTTTCATCACCATATGATCAGTATTGGTAAAAGTATAACCTTCACGGTTCAAAATTGAAATTGAAATGAAGTTCTCAATAATGCATGGAACAAAATAATAGTTATTAAGTTTATCTCTAAGCTAGAAGGTAAAAACAAGCAATAATCTCCAATGGAAACACCATCAACTCTTGCTCCATTCCCAACCCGTAGATCTATCTTTCACAACGTCTTTCTATTTCTTAGTGTTCGGGCATTTGAAGTAATGTGAGAAACACATCCGGTATCCAATACCAACGAAATAGAATTAATTGACAACTTAATAACATGAATACCTGAAGTGGAGACATTCCCTTGCTTCTTATCCTCCATGTATTTGGGATAGTTTCTCTTATAGTGCCCCTCGGCCTTGCAATAGTAGCACTACTGCTCAACAGACCTCTTCCCCTTAGGGGGTTTAATCAGGGGTTGGGAAACTTGTTTAACCTTCTCCTTTTGTTATTGTTGTTGCGGCCCCTTCTTAAATCCCTTATTCCTGGCCATCAGAATTTCCTTCGCCAGGTCAACTATCAAGTTCTACTCAATAATCTTGAGCATGATATGCAACTCATTCAAAGTCTTTGTCATATCATTCATATGATCTTCGATCTAAAATGCATGAACCCATCATGGAGAGAGTTTAGGATCATATCCGTGGCAATATCCAAGTTGAATGTGTTGCCTAGTCGGGCCATCTTGTCAAACAAGCCAATAATGTGAAAAACATGTGGTCCGACTGATTTACCTCTCTCTAACTTGCAACGTAAGATAACTTTCAAGGCCGAGTACCTTTCAATCCTAGCCTGCTCCTTAAAGAGATCTTTGAGGTTAGACATGATTGTATACGCGTCCATGTCCTCAAACCTTTGTTAAAGACCTGGTTCCATCGCTATCAACATCAAACAGGTGACATTGTGTGACTTGTCACTAGCTGTCGTATACGTCGCATGGTCCTCACCAAATGAGTCTAATGTGAGTTCAGGGATAGATGTTCCAAGACATCCTCTTGGTTCTTCGACCTGAAACAATTCTCAGATTTGTCTCCCAATCAAGGAAGTTGTGTTCGTTCAATTTCTTTTTATCGAGTATGGAGCGTAAAGTGAATTTGAGGTTTTCGTTTGACATGGTGGACTACAAAGATACACAATAATAAAATGCATATTAGATATGATCGATTTTGCAAAAGCTATAAACTATTATAACAATTATAAAAAAAATAATTAAAGTTTAGCACATTTCTACTCATATTATCAGTTCCCTTACTGAGAAAAAATTATTCCAAGACCCTATCATACATGAACCTTAGCATACTTTGACACTGCCCTAAGTCTCATATAATCAAGGTAAGTAAACTCCTTTACTAATTATAATTCCTTATAATTCTTGGTTGATGGGAACACATATCATGCGAACTCATCCCTATTAGATAAACATTTACACAAAGCAATAAATACACAAAATATTAGATACACAAAGCACTAGATACACAAAACATTCGATACATTATCCCATTACATAAACTCTAGTTCCTACAAAGTCTGAACTTCATATAAGCTACAGTTAATAATAGTTACAGAAAGTAACAGATACACAAAGCACTGAACATAAAAAGGTCTGAACTTTCATAAAATCTACTGTTCACAAAAGCAATAGTTACACAAATTAACAATTAATAATTATAATTAAAAAATGCAAAAAATACACAAATCAATGAATGTACAAGGTTCGAATTCTCATAAAATATACAATTAATAACTAAAATACTAGATATACAAAGCAATGTTCCGAATCTACAGTTGTGATTTGTAAGAAGAATTGCCGCCGAAGAGAAGAATATCGTAGAACTTACGATGATGAAGAAGAAATTTGGTCCAAAATTTCGCAGAATTGGCGCTAAAGAAGAAGACAAATTTCGATCGGAATAGATACACAAAGCAACAATTTGGTCTGAATAAGACATGTTCCGACTTGATGTTCTGATTTGTAAGAAGAACTGACACTGAAAAAGATGAAGAATATTCCAGATTTGATGATAAAGATGAAGAAAGCCGGTGGTCTGAACTGACGCTAAAGTATATTGCAGATCTGTTAAACACAATATGTAGGTTAGGAGAGAGAAGGGTAAACCCGACAAAATCTATTAATAATTATTAAATAATTTTTATAAAAAATAAGAGGGGTCTACTTTGTTACGTAATAAGCAAATGAGCTATGATGGTGGTCCTATAGCAATAGGAGCTCATAAGCCCATTTCAAAAAAAAAATATTCAGATTTGTCAGTGTAGTTTAGAAAAAATTGAACCGGTAAGAGTACTTTAAACCAATAAAAATTAACCAATGAAAATCAATCATATTAATACCAAAAATCAGTAAAAAAAAAAATTAAATAATAGATTTAAATCACAATGTAATTGAAGTAGGATTTCATTTAAAATGAGATTTTGTAAAATTAATAATTATAAATTAAAATAATGAATTAATAATGAAAGAATTTGGAAAATAGACCCTATTCTATTTCCTTTTGGTAAGTGTACTCCTTTAATTTTTACCACTTTTATTAATGATACGTAAAAATAATTAATCTCTCTATTTTAAAAAAGTTGAAACATACATGCATATGGTGAGTTTGTTACGTAAAAAGAACTAGTGTATTAGCCGCACTTTGTGCGGGTTGAGTTTTAATAAATATAAAATACTATATATATATATATATATATATATATATATATATATATATATATATATTTGTAAAATAAAATCCGGAGAATAAAATTATAATCATTATTATGATTTTTAATTCTCTTTTAAGTACTTATCTCTTCTAATTAATTATATTTTTAAATTGATTTGTTAAGATATGCTTGTTGGTAAAAAAAATCCGTAAAGTTTAAAAATTATTTTTATAAAAATATTTATTTAAATATTTTAAAGAAATTTAGAAATTAATTTTCAATTAAATTAACATTTAGAAATCACTTTTTAAAATAATTTTTTAGGCTTCGAGAAACATGGCGTTGACACGTGGCAATAGAGGCTTCTGCTTTAATAATTATAAGATTGTGACTTTTGTTTTTATTTTCTTTTGTTTCGCATTGCTTTTTTAAAAAAAATTTCTTTTTTATTTTTTTGTGTGAATCTCATAACAAAATTTTCATGCTAGAAATTTTCATACCAGAAATTCATACTAAAAGTTTTCATACCAGAAAATTTATACCAAAAATTCATAATAAAAATTTTAGTACCAGAAAAATTATACCAAAATTTCATACCAAAAAATTCATTCCAAAATTAAAAAACAGAGATGTTGCGTATAGCCTGACACAGAAGTAAATAGTTCTTAATCATTGATGATAATTTCTGGTCAGTACACAAGAATTGGTAGTGGACTGGTGCTGTCTGGATCTAATTACCGATCTAATACGAGAGTCAATTTGATTTATCATCACAATATATATAGATGATGAAAGAGAGGGTTAAGAAACCCAGAAGGCTAGGAATGGCATGTTATACAACAACGTTCCAGATTGTGAAGTGTTTGCAGCAGATAGCTCATCTCATTGAGCTACCTAGTGGGTTTGAAGAGATCTTTGATGCAGCTATCCGGAAGATATGGTGAGCTTTAGCAGGTAAATAGAAGAATCGCTACTTCAGAGGATCAAACAAAATGAAAATAAATAATTAAAGAATCAAATAAGCGATAAAGATGACAAGAAGCTTCCAAAAAAATTTGATAATTATTAACAAGATTGTAACATCATCATTGAGTCAACAACAGCAAGCCCACCTCCAGCTGCAATCAAAGTTGTTTGTTCTATAATCTACAGAAGAAAAACATAATAGACTTTGTTAATTAACAATATGATGAATTTCACAAGGAGAATGAACAACATAGAACTTCTCAACAAAAGATAATGGGGAGAGATGAACAAATCAAGGTGCTCCAACCATCGCCGGAAACATTCGACCTCACCATGTACTCTGAGTTAATTGACAAAGTCTATTATACAGATTGTTTATGACCATCTAAAACGAAAGAAGATGGATCTTAGTTGATCCATTCGAAGTCGTAAATAACTCGAATGTTATGCTACAAACAAAGCAAGAAAAAAATTTATACCAGAAAAGAACATTCACATACCAGATACACATCAGTAGGGTTTGCATCCTTCCATCGAGCCTACAAACAGTCCCCTCGAGCCAACGTTGTCGTTGGTCCAGTTTTTGGATGCCTCGTAGGAGCAGCAGAAGCTAAGAAGAGGAGAGAAAACGATGCCACATACCGATGGCGAGCCCACCCTAGTTCGGTCAACATCAATCCATCGTCGGGTCTTGTGGCCAAAGGTCTCCTGGAGGCGTGCCGCTACTCCTTGGCGTCGTTGTCGGACTTTGGTAACTGGACTGTTGAGGCAAAACGACCCATTCGGGAAGGAGGCGGATGAGGAGATTAGGTCTCGGTGTCTCTTTGTTATCAATATGATTGAACGGTAAGAACGGGTATATGAACCCAATCAAAAAAATACTATGAGCCTAATTACTAAGTTCAAAATTGAAAAACGTAATGATGATGGAAGACTGTCCAAACCTCTAATTTTATTACAGAGACTATCCAAACCTCTAATTTTATTATATAGACTAATTGTGGTCTATGATCAATAACTTGCCCGTCTTAAAAGTTGAAAACTCCACCTTGATTATTATTTGTATAGGTAATGATGATGGAAGATTTAAACACAAATGAAGTGGTTTTATACACTAACAATTTATTGATTATATATCGAGTTGCTTGTTTGGTTTGGAGGTTTGTGTTAAATGTGTGCAGGTTTTGAAACGTATTTCAAAGGACCTTGAAAGGCCTTGAAAGCCATTACAAGGGATTATAAGTCAAGACACGCCAAGACTCTTGAACTCGATCAAAACAAAGCTCGCTGAAGGAATTCAAATTCAACAAACTTATCTACCAAACGTCAAAGAAGATCTTCTAAGAAAGATACGCTCAACAAGAAGATTTGTTTAAAAGATCTCAACCGACCAAGAAAGATTTGATTCGTAAAAGGATCTTGCAACGATCCTCAACTGAAAGCACACAGATCTTCTCTCAAACAGAATTTAATATATTCACAACGGATACGAGAAGATTATGTACCAGAGAAATCAACGTGTTTCAAGGAGATGAAGATGGTAGGAAATCCACAACGTCTACCTCATCTCAACCAAGAAGCGACTTTCATGGAGAAGAAGAATCATCTTCAAACGGTCATCTTCCCAACGGCTAAAAGACCTCTCCATAGAAGTCTATAAATGAAGATGTCTATTGAAGAACAAAACAACAAGCTTACACGGAAACATCTAAAGTCTTCAAGTGATCCAAAACATCTTCATTCGATCAAACAGTTTTTCTTTCTCGCTTTTACTAAAAGTGTTATCCCCCTAGAGAGAGACAAAACTCGAGAGCTCCATTGGCATATCTAAAGAGTGTTATACTCGAAGGATTTTGTTACTCTGCGAAGTAACTAGGCTATTATAACAAGGAGAAGAGTTGGAGTTAGATCGTAGCATTGGTTACAGTGAGAGAAGAAGGGGATTTCTTCTAGTTTGTATCTCGGATTCTTTAAAGCTGATAATAGATAGTTAGATCCTAAGGCTATACCCTGAGATGGAGAGTAGGCTACTTAGAGCCGAATTTCATAAACATATCCTCGTGTCGATCTTTTACATTCCGCACTTTATCTGCTTTATTGTGACTAACTTTGTCTTGCAAGTAAACAAATTCAAGGCCCTTGAAATCAGTTTCAAAGCCCTTGAAATCAAAGTGTGTCACAAAGAGCATCAAGACCTATGAAATCAGTTTCAAAGCCTTGAGATAGGTTTTGCGAAAAGTTTCTATACTCTATTCAAACCCCCCCCCCCCTTCTAGAGTATCTTTTGTCCTTTATATTCACCTTATGGTTCTTCAATTGGTATCAGAGCTAGACTCACGTATATTGATTTAACCATCAGTGAGACTAATCATGAATCCTGTAGGTGATGGAGGATTTGCCCAAGGAAGATCCTCATCTTGACCACCACTTTTCTATGGCAACAACTTTGCCCATTGGAGAGCACTCATGCGTATGTTTATTATTGATTAGGACATGGAACTATGGAGCATCATTCAGAATGGCCCCAAAGTCCCTACTATAACAGTTGAAGGTGTCCAAGTCCCAAAGAAGAAAGCCGATTCAACACAAGCTGACTTGGACAGTGTGTCAAAGAACTATAAAGCTATGAACCTAATCTACTGCGAATTAGATGCAAATGAATTCAATCGCATCTCATCATGCAAGAGTGCAAAGGAAATATGGGACAAACTTGTTGTTACATACGAAGGAACAAGTCGAGTCAAGTCAAGGAAACGAAGATTAGTATCTTTCTCAGACAATATGAGCTATTCAAGATGAATCCAAATGAACCAATTAAAGAAATTTTCACAAGATTCACTGAGATCGTGAACAACCTGGACTCACCAGGAAAGGTCTTCACAAATGAAAAAAAAGTCAAGAAGGTTCTAAGGAGCTTACCTAAAGCAAAGTGGGGGCCAAAGATGACTGCCATCGAAAAAGCTCAAAATCTCTCAACTTTTCCTCTTCATGACCTCCTTGGAAAACTCATCACACACGAAATGGTTCTTGGTGAAGAAGATGGAGAGCTCCCATCCAGCACTAAGAATCTGGCATTAAGATCGAGAAAGGATGAGTTACCAACTGAAGAGGAAGACAGTGATGACGATGAAGAAGAAGATGAAATTGCCATGATCTCTAAGGGTCTCGCGAGAATTCTCAAATTAAAGAAACAGTTTGCAAATAATAGAGAATATCCACGAACGTCGAAACCCCGAGGTAAGTTTTCTAACTCTAACAAGAAAACTAAAGTGTTGACTTGTTTTGAATGTGGTGAAACCGATCATCTTGTTAAGGAATGTTCACAAAAGAAGATGACCAATTTCAAGAAAAATGATCGAAAGAAGAAAGCTATGATTGCTTCATGGAGTGATTCAAAATCCTCAAATGATTCAGAAGACGAAAAAGAACAAGCGAATCTATGTCTTATGGCCGATCATGAAGAAGATTCAAATCTCTACGTTGATAATGTGGTAAGTATTATCATGTCTCAACCTGAATCTGACCTAACATAATTCCTTAAAGGCATTATTATATGTGACAAAGAACATAGAATAAGGATAAATTTTCTAAAAGAAAAGCTTCGTGAACAAGAAAAACAACTAAGTGAGATGTCTCTAGAGATTGAAAATCTTAACACAAAGAAGGTAGACCTTGATGACAATATCAAGGTCTTGGAATCGGAAAATGCGATTCTAAAGGACAACATCTCCTCTCTTCATCGAAACAATATCGATCTAGAGAAAGAGAAAGTTGATCTAACTTTGAAAGAATGATGGGTGAACAACAGTCCTCAGTTAATAAAAATGGTATAGGTTATCATATGAGCTTTCCTAGAAAACCAACTATCACTTTTGTCAAGGCTAAAGGAAGTATTCATATGCCCACTTGTTTCTACTATTGGAAAAAGGGTCATGTAAAATCTACATGTCCATACAGAAGAAATGATGCTTATATTATTAGAAACACCTATCCTCTATGTTTAAGGAAACATGTCAAACAAATCTGGGTTCCTAAAGGCACTAGACCACGAAACATGTTCGAGCCAAAATATGGACCAAAATATGCCATTTGGTCGACCCAGAAAGGTTAATGTTTGTTGTTTTACAGGATATCACCAAGGTAAATGAGCATAAATGGATATTAGATAGTGGTTGCTCAAGACACATGAGTGGAAAAAGTTCACTGTTCTCAGATTTAAAGAAGCAATCATCTGGAACCATTGCGCTTGGTGTTAATGGAAAGTGTGACATCATTGGCATTGGTAAAATATGTTATAATTCATCTAACTTCATTGATGATGTATATCTTGTTGAGAGTTTGAAGTATAATCTGTTTAGCATCTCTCAAATATATGATAAAGGCAACAAAGTATTGTTTGATTCAGAAAAATGTGAAGTTCAAGACAAAACAACGGGTGACATTGTGCTTACTGCTCCTATATGCAACAATGTTTATTCTATGAATCCTAACCAAGTTTCAAGAACTAAGTTAAAATGTCTCAAGGCCTTGACTGATGATCCAAGGCTTTGGCATAGAAGACTTGGTCACGTAAGTATGCATACAATCTAGAAGCTGCTTTCAAAAGACTTGGTACGTGGTTTGTCAAACCTAAACATCAAGGTAGTTGAACTATGTAAAGCTTGTACACAAGGTAAACAAACAAGTTCATTCAAACCTAAGAAAGTTGTAAGTTCTTCTCGACCCATTGAACTTTTACATATGGATCTTTGTGGACCTATGCGTGTCAAATCTCTCAAAGGCAAGTAGTACATCCTTGTTATCGTGGATGATTTTTCTCGTTTCACATGGATTTCTTTTTTACGAGAAAAATTAGAAGCATTGTTTGACTTTCAAAATTGTGTAAGGAGTTGCAAACTTTGAAAAACCTACCAATCGTTTCTATAAGAAGTGATCATGGTAGAGAATTTGATCAACTAAAGTTTGACTTGTTTTGTGTAAAATATGGTATTTCACATAATTTTTCAGCTCCTAGAACTTCTCAACAGAATGGAGTTGTGGAACGTAAGAACCGCACTCTTGAGGATATGTCTAGGACTATGCTTTTGGAAAATAGTTTGCCAAAAAGTTTTTGGGCAGAAGCAGTAAACACTACAAATTACATCTTAAATAGATGTTTAATTCGTCCCATTTTGAAAAAGACTCCTTATGAACTTTTTAAAAGCAGAAAACCCAACATTTCATATTTCAAACCCTTTGCATGTACATGCTTTGTTCATAACAATGGCAAAGATAATCTTGGGAATTTGATGCTCGTAGTGATGAAGCTATATTCATTGGATATGCTTCAAACAGCAAAGCTTATTGTATTTATAACAAACGTACCAAAATCGTTGAGGAAAGTATTCATGCCATTTTTTATGAAAGCAATGATGGTACTTTGAGTGAAAGTTTTGCAGATCTTAATCCGAATCAACGAGAAGATCACAATTCTGATAAAGAAGAAGATCCTAAAATGAATATGAAAGAAAAGATTCAAGATATCGAAACAAGTATACCAAGGACTTGCTTAAGATGTATAAGATGGATCAATCTAAGGTCGCAAAGACTCCTATGAGTTCAACACTTTCGCTTAACCATGACAAAGATGGCAAAAGTGTAGTACAAAAAGAGTATCGAGGTATGATCGGTTCATTATTGTATTTAACCGCTAGTCGACTTGACATTATGTTTAGCATGTGCATGTGTGAAAGATTTCAAGCTGATCCTAAAGATTCACACTTGATAACTGTGAAAAGAATTTTTCGGTATCTCAATGACACTAAGGATCAAGGGTATGGTACCCACTTCAAAGCTCGTTTCACCTCGTTGGCTGTTCGGATGCAGATTTTGCAGGTTATAAGGTCGATAGCAAGAGCACTTTTGGATGTTGTCAATTCTTAGGGTCATCCCTAATCAGTTGGAACTCCAAGAAGCAAAACTACGTCGCCTTATCCATAGCTAAAGCTGAATATATAGCTGTAGGAGCCTGTTGTGCACAAATTCTTTGGATAACTTAACAACTTCGTGATCTTGGCTTTGATTTCAAAGGTATTCCGATAAATGTGATAATACTAGTGTTATTTCTATTACTAAAAATCATGTGCAACATTCAAGGACTAAGCATATCGATGTAAGGCATCACTTCATACGTGATCATGTTGAGAAAGGTGATTTTTTTATCTCTTTTATATCAACTAACTTGCAGCCTGCAGATATCTTTACCAAGCCCCTACCCGAAGATCAATTCAATTTTATTAGATTAGAGCTTGGTATGTTGAACAAGGAAGCATTAACGTAGGGGGAGTAAATTATTTTATTTGTGCCTTCGTATGTAGCCCACTTGTCTTTTTCATGGGCCTTGAAAGACAATTGATGGGCCTTGAAACGAGATTCAAGGGTAAATTAAAACACATGCCCTTTAGGAATTAATATCCTTTAGAATATGTAATTTCTAAATTTTTGTAAAAGAAAAAGAGATTTCAAAAGGCTTTATTTTTTAGATTCAAAGAATTTTGAAAAGTGGTTACAAAATTTATGGAAAGAATTTTAATCAAAAGTGATTTTCCCAAGATCTTGAGTCTATCAAGATCCTAGTGAACTTACGTTGATGTGACTTATTCCCTTAAATACCACTCCTCTCCTTTCTTTATCTCTTCATCTTCATCTTCTCTTTGCAAAGCCCCGTGCTTTACTCTTTTGTTTTTCACAAATATGCTTCTTCTTTCTTTCAAAAAATCTTCATGGCTTCCAAGAGATCTTCGGTTGATGATGTTGCATATTTTGCCCCCAAATGCCAGAGAATTGTTCACATCTCCTCTGACTCATACTTTGGATCAGACTCAAGCTCTAGTTCCCTGTTTCACATGGATGATGCTGAGATTTGTGCCAAAACTGGTCTTCCCTCCCACTAGTTCGGAAGTTAGTCCGCAGTTAAGAAATCGCTAGATGGGTTCAATGATCGGGAAGAATGCATGTGTGAATTAGAGGATCGAAAATTATTCACATGTCATTCTCTACTAGGGCTCGAGGTGCTCCAAGCCAGTTCTAACTGGATTTTACTCAACCCAGGAGAGACATCCTATCCAAGACTTACAAGGATATTCTACGTCAACTTAACAGCCCAAAGAGAAAGAGGGGAACTTGTTCTGGACTCATTCGTTAAAGGTAAGAAAATCACTCTTACTTCTGAAATTATTGCTGAGGCTTCCCCGTTTCAACTCTTTTGACCATCCAACTCCCTCTAGAACTGTTAAGTTGGCTAAAGAACAATTCATTCTACCTAACGCTCTACCACAACGTACCTACCACCACATGCTTAACCCTTGAAGCTAGAATTGTTTGCTCGTTGCTTGTTAGGTGCGTAGTACCAAGGATTCATAACAGGGATGTGTTGACAAATAGACTACTTGCTCTTTTGTATCATGTACTAAATGGGCTAGATGTAAATCTTCCAGAAACTATCTTGTCCCATATGCTTCATACCATTAATTCTCCCACTTATTCACATTTACCATATGGAAACTTGCTCCCAAAATTCTTTTGATACTTCTCAATTGATTATTCTGATGAAGAACAACATTTTGTTGTTGGAGAACTGGATGAGCAATTTTTTGACAGTATGGGAGTTAAGAAAACTGTCATAGGGGAATGGGTTTTGAAAGAGAAGTCACCATAGAACTATACTACAGTGCAGCGTCTGGAAGCTGTTGAAAGAGGATTAGATTCAATGAGAAGTGATCTCATATTTTTTAGAGCAGTAATTACTGATCGTCTAGATGAAACACAAGATTTACTAGGCATTTTAAATCAGAAAATTAATCAGATGTTTTATGTGAATGCTCTCTCTCTCTCTCTCTCTTACAACAACTAATAATATTAGGCCTTTGACTGAGGAAAATGGTCAGGCTACCACAAAGGATGCTAAAACAGTCATGACACAATGCTACAAGATTATTAAAGACCATCCGATTGACCAACCATCGTCTAATGATCCAGATGTCCTACATATAGAAGAATTTGGAGTTGTTAGGAAATACACCAAGGATTCTGATCAACGACGAACATAGATTTCCCTCAAAGAGCATGATATCTCGAAAGCTCAAAATCGATGGAGGAAGATGTGCATGAGAGAGCATTTTGGGAAGGGTTCTTCTAGGTGGTATCAAGAATGAAGTTCTTTGGATAACCATGACTTTCAAAGCCCTTGATTCTGATATCAAAGGCGTGTTTTGAAAAAACTTGTTTTGTTTGTGTGGTTTTGTGAAATACTTTTATGGGGCTGTAAACTTTCAAACTTCCTTACTTTAACTATTTTTCTTCCTTGTTGAAAGACAAAAGGGGAGAAATAAATGATCCGACATTTTCGACATTTCTACACTGCATTCTGCATTTTAAGTTGGTTTGATATTCATATATGCATCGCTAACTTTACGATGCAGGTACGGTATATTTGTGTTGTCTTCCATCAAGGGGGAGATTGAAAACTGCACCTTGTTATTATTTGTACAGGTAATGATGTTGAAAGACTTAAACACAAATGAAGTGGTTTTATACACTAACAATTTATTGATTATATATCGAGTTGCTTGGTTTGGTTTGGTAGTTTGTGTTAAATGTGTGCAGGTTTTGAAACGCATTTCAAAGGACCTTGAAATTGGATCCAAGGAAAGACGAAGGCCTTGAAAGCCATTACAAGGGATCAGAAGTCAAAACACGCCAAGACTCTTGAACTCAATCAAAACAAAGCACGCTGAAGGAATTCAGATTCAACAAACTTATCTACCAAGCGCCAAAGAAGATCTTCTAAGAAAGATATGCTCAACAAGAAGATTTGTTTAAAAGAAGATCTCAACCGACCAAGAAAGATTTGATTCGTAAAAGGATCTTGCAACGATCCTCAACTGAAAGCACAAAGATCTTCTCTCAAACGGAATTTAATATCTTCACCACAGATACGAGAAGATTATGGACCAGAGAGATCAATGTGTTTCAAGGAGATGAAGATAGTAGGAAATCCACAACGTCTACCTCATTTCAACCAAGAAGCGACTTTCATGGAGAAGAAGAATCATCTTCAAACGGTCATCTTCCCAACGGTTAGAAGACCTCTCTATAGAAGTCTATAAATGAAGATGTCGATTGAAGAACAAAACAACAAGCTTACACGGAAACATTTAAAGTCTTCAAGCGATCCAAAACATCTTTATTCGATCAAATAGTTTTTCTTTCTCTCTTTTACTAAAAAGTGTTATCCCCTAGAGAGAGACAAAACTCGAGAGCTCCATTGGCATATCTAAAGAGTGTTATACTCGATAGATTTTGTTACTCTGCGAAAAAACTAGGCTATTATAGGAAGGAGAAGAGTTGAAGTTAGATCGTAGCATTGGCTACAGTGAGAGAAGAAGGGGATTTCTTCTAGTTTGTATCCAGGACTCTTTGAAACTGATAATAGATAGTTAGATCCTAAGGCTATACCTTGGGACGGAGAGTAAGTTTTTTAGAGCCGAACTTCGTAAACATATCCTCGTGTCAATCTTTTACATTCCGCACTTTATCTACTTTATTGTGACTAACTTTGTCTTGCAGGTAAACAAAGTCAAGGCCCTTGAAAACAAAGTGTGTCACAAAGAGCTCTAATTGACATCAAGGCCTTTGAAATAAGTTTCTAAGCTCTGTGATAGGTTTTGCGAAAAGTTTTTGTACTCTATGCAACCCCCTTCTAGAGTATCTTTTGTCCTTTATATTCACCTTACAGTTCTTAAAAAGCTTTCTTAAATTTGTGTTCAAATTCGTGTCCCTTGCATCAAATCGATTTGATTTATACTATACACACATCACTTTTTCGATTCGGTTTCCACCAAAAAAAACTTTTTCGATTCGGTGTGGATCGGTATTTGTTTAAAAAAAAGGCAGTCCCCATTCTAGCAAGTCACCGCCAAATCGATCTTCCTTTTCAGCAGCTCCCAAATTCTAGAAGGGAATGGATATACAAAGGTTGGTAGTTTTTCCGTCATTATCGAGAGTCTCGAGGCCAGGGACGATTATGCGAGCATCCTTATTATGGCAAAGAGAGAATAGACGAGTGAAACCTGTACTGATATCGGTAAACTTGTGACCACATCAGAGTATTAACGGGTGTTGGCTAGTAAGGGGCACTCTTTACTGCTTTTGATTTTGATCGGTCTTCCACTAGGTGGGGTTAGATAATCCCCAAATTCCGATTTGTACCACCAAATATGTTATTTATACCGTTTGTCCGACTACGCATTACGAAGCAGTAGTAACAAACTCATTCATTCGAAAAATAAAGAAGAATGACTACGATTACGCATGTCAGATGCGTAGTAGTCCATATTAAAATATTTCGTTCGAAAAATAAAGAAAAATGGTTACGACTACGCATGTCGGATGCGTAGTACTCGTAGTTGGCGCTCAAATATTAAAAAGAAAAAGGCTACGACTACTCATGCCGGATGCGTATATAGTAGTCGTAGCCGGCACCAAAAAATTAAAAAATCAAAACTAAATTTTTTTTTACTACGGCTCCGCATTGCATAGTCGGACAAGTGGTATGAATAGCATGCTTCATGTGTAAGAATAGCAATAAGCGATAAGCCTTTGTTTAACTAGCCAATCCTTTTTACTGTTTTTTCACTTTTAGCTGCATCAACTCGGGTAGATAAAATCGAGTATGTAAAATCAGGTATGTATATCGGGTAACTGAAATCGAGTAGCTGAAATTGGGTAAGTAAAGTTCGGGCAACTAACATTGAGTAAGTAAAATCGGGAAGTGAAATCAGGTAAGTAAAATCAGGCAAATAAATTCGGGTAACTGAAATTAGTTAATTAAAATTAAATAACTAAAATTGGGTAATCGAATTGGATACGTGGAATTGGGTATACAAAGTTGGGTACGTGAAGTTGGGTGTATGTGAGTGAAGTTGGGTGTATGAAATTGGGCATGCGTTTTTTTCCTTCTTCCTAGTATTATTAGGAAACATCCACCCCTACAAAAAAAAAAGGCATACACCGAATATTTCGAACTATATACCTCGAATCACATCCGGCGTAAGGGTTAGAGTTGAATTTTCCCTTATACTATATACCCCGGCCATTCAATTTTCATATCCGGGGTATTTCTTTCGCAATGTATTCGTTGTATGTCCCAAAATATATCACAGACTTTAGTAGATCCGGGGTGTTTAGTCTTCGTATTTTTTTTTTGGTGAGATAGTAGATTCACCTATAGGACATACATGCTCTATAGTCGATTCAAGCACAAACTTGTTCCGTTTGGGCATGTGAAAGAACAAGTACACACAACTCAAGTAACTCAACTAGTTTGTCGGACAAGGCTGATATAATGAATAATTGTAATAGTTAGGATTTCGAATTCTAATTAATGTTGATTAACTTAATCGTTGATAGTAATTGACATATAACTCGCGAAGATTTCGCAAGTAATGAGTATGAGTCCCACCGTTATGTTCCTCGCGTAATTTTGGACGTTTGGGGAAATTTTTACTTTTTCCCCCGGGTAATTATTTTTACCCTCCGGTGTTATTTGAAGCATTTGAGAGCTCCAATTAATAAAAATGCAGTTGGGATAAATGATCAGGACATCGGATATGTCCTAGATATGAAATAACATGGAGAGGCAAAACGGCCAAAAGAGTCGCTATTTTGTTTCTTAACGGCTAAGAAAGACGGCTTAGGAATACACGTTTTCCGAGGTAGTTGTGGAATATTTATCCCTACAATATTCCAGATTTAATGTTCCAATCGCGAGAAGTTTGGAGAAAGAGGTTTGACCCGCCTTTGGATCGGTTAAAGGATAATTATTGACTTTACTAAAGGATAATTATCGTCTTCACTATAAATAGCGAAAAATCCTTTATTAATTCATTTTCTTTCACGTTTCCTCGTAAAAGCTCTGATTTCTCTCAACCTTCAAACTCAGATCTACTCTCCGTTTCTAATCCGATTTCAATTCCGTTTGAGTTTCTGGATTCCTCTCTTCATTCTCTTCATATCGGTACCGAGTTTCTGCATTTCCGAGTATATGGAGGGCTGGTCGAGCATATATGTCACCAGGACGGTTCCGTCGCTCAGATTCCGATGAATTTGATGTTGTCCATGCGTAGCCTGCGTCGTTGTGATTCCGAATCTTCTTTCAGATCGTCAATCTGGTTAGTAATGAATAAGTTATGAATTTATTCGTTTTCCGTATTGCGATTTGGCCTAAATTGAGTTTAGGCTTGTCAAATAGGACAATTCGAAATTCCATTATGGTCGTTATATTATTCTGGTGATTATGGGTTGTTTGTTTGATGAAATCTGATGACAGGTGTTTAGAAATTGCGTGCGGGCAAAACGTTAATCTGGCAAAATATAATTAATTAATTAAAGGTTAATTAATTAAATTAGGATTAGAATTGAGATTGAGGAATGTTGATTAGATACTACCTTGAGATTTGAGGAATTGTGAGTTATGCTGAGATATTGAGGTTTAGTTGGTTGTGAGGCTCATAGATTGAGTATGATCCTTATGGATCCCTTTGAGTCTAGGTGTGACCCCTTTGATGAATAGAGGTTGATATATCTCTTTATGCCTTTTTATAGGCCGTGTTGTCCCTCCAGTGTAGAGGTGATCGTGGTTGAGTTTGTACGAGGTTGAGGTAAGTCCGTAGGACTTACTTAGCTACCATCCTTATATTGGGTGTTTGCATGAGTGGTGTGTGCTTTATATGTTTGCTATGATAGCATGAGTTGTCGTTTTTATCGACCTATAATCTATTGACTGCCCCACTACATGGTTGTGATAACCTTTCCCTTTCATCCCGCCGTGGAGTCTGGGAGGTTCTCTGATGTCGGGCCAGACTGGTTTACAGGAAGGGCGCAATCCACTCCCATAGGGTACACGGATTGTGTGACCGATACTCGTACAACTGGACATTGCACTCGGAGGCGGGGATGTATCGGTCCTCGTGTCACATACTTTCATCTATCTATATATATACGGTTTTTGAGTGAATGGTTATTATATAAAGATAATAAAATGGGTAAATGTGTGAAAGCATGATGATGTGTTTATCTTCCATGTCTGTGTTTGTGCTTATGCATTACCTCATATATGTATGGTTAGCTAACGGTTTCATACCGTGTTGTAGATGTTTACAGGTTAGGCGCTGCTGAGTGATCTGGCAGGGTGACAGGCCGAGGACTCTCGTACATTAGGTGGTTGGTTTGGGTTTGTTGTGTTCCCCTCCTTCGTGAGGATGTTCTTTTGTACCTCCTGTGTGAGGTTGTCGTTTTATATACTCGGCTATGTTGTTGTTTACTTTGGGTTGTACACTTTATACTGTTTTATGTTTTTGTTTTATATTTGTCAGTGCCATGTTGTAAGGTCCAGTGAACTTGTTGTCAGGCTAGGGTCAGGATCCATTGTGAGATCCTAGCCCAATGTGACATCCCGAGTCCCGCGGATTCGGGGTGTTACAGAGTTGGTATCGGAGCCCAGGTTGACAACAATGGCACTTGCTACCTGCAATGAGGTTTGATAGGTAAAATTACAAAGCCCACATGGGATCTGACGTTTTCAAAGGTTTTGGTTTTAAGTGTGATTTTGGGATAGAATGTACGAGAAGTCGTCACCTCTGCCATGGATCTCTGCAGCGTAGATATGCATATATATTTGTGTGTACTATGGATTATGTGGATGTATTATATACATATCGATACCTATGGCATATATATAGCCTTATAAGATTAGGTGCGTATATCCTACAAATGGCTCAGACCAGAGTAGTACCTGTAGTGGGACGAGGTAGGGGTACACCCCCTCTTCCTCCAGTGGTGATAAGTCAGGGACCAGTTTCCGTTGTTGTTTCGCCTATGGCAGAGAACGAGTTTGAAGAGGATCGTGTCTCCATGATTAGATCCGAGTTTCAAGAGTATATGTAGCAAGTATATGAGGCGGTGATAGCGGGTAGACCTACACCGGATTTACCAACATCTGTGAGATCAACTGAAGCTTTTGGATCAGAGAAGAAGCAACGGATTGAATTAGTTAGTGGAGAAGCAAAGATGATGAATGGTGAACCAAGTCAGACACCAGGACAACCAAGTGGTCCTTTGGTCATGAAGACGACTGACAATGAACTACAATGTTTTAATTGCGGGAAGTTTGGACACCGGCGAGTTGTGTGCCCAAAGGCGCCCATAATATGTTTTACGTGTGGTAAAGCAGGGCATAGAGCAAAGTTTTGTCGACAGGGAAAGGCATTGTCTTTATAGGTTCCCTTCAAGAGTGAGATCATTCCAGGTGGACGAGGAAGGTCGAGTTACCCTTCAGTTGCACAGGTTGCAAGGATGGGATGATTATGTTTCAGTTGTGGCTATCCAAATCATTTGCGTTCTGTGTGCCCTTTGGCACTGATAGCTTGTTTCACTTGTGGTGAGTTAGGCCATCTGGCCCTTTCTGTCAGCACGGTGGTGTTTCTTCCCAGCAAGACCTTCCTCTTTCCGGTGCAGAAAGAGTGGAAGTGGAGGCTATAGTAATGACCTTAGTGATACCTGAGGAGCATAGATCCGAGATCGAGTGATGATATGTTGTGGAGCTACGGGGGTTAGCTGTTACAAGTACCATTCTCGTTAATGGTTTACCTAGTGGAGTTTTGTTTGTTATGAGTACTATGCATTTCTTGTCTTTCGATGCATGCGTTAATGGTTGATCTTTGATATATATTAGAAGGTGGACTTTTCTTTACAAGATTACCAGTTAGGGGTCTGAGGTACCCGCGAGATATGTGTTTGTTCCCTTATTCCGAGACTTGTGTATGGCTCGTAGACTTCTTTGTCATGCCGTAGGTGCATGAGGAAGTCATTATGTGTATGGATTGGATGAATAGATATCATGCGGTGTTAGATATTAATAGTAAGGCTATTATAGTTTTTACTAAGATGGTAAATAGAGGTCTTTTGAGGTTAAGACCTTTGAAGAGACGGGTTTGTCATCAGGACTGTACGAGCAGCGAGCTGATAGCATAGGGATGTGACGTCTTCTAGTGTTATACCATGAAGGAGCGAGATAGTCCAACATTGGAAGGTATTCCAGTTGTTTATGAGTTTATAGACGTGTTACTGAACCGTCTAGTTGCCACCTCAGCGGAGTGTGGACATTGTTATCGAGTTGAAGTATGATACAAGATTGAATGGGAAAGCCATACTATATGGTTCTTGTTGAGATATTGTACTGATAACTTGAAAAGTTGATCGAAACGGGTTTACCCGTAGTGGGTTCCATGTTCCGTATTGACGACCTGATGAGTTGGCTTCAAGAAGCAATTGTGTTTTCAGGATTCCTTTGTGCTCAAGATATCCCTATTCATGGATGAGAAAGCAGCATGTGTATGAGATAGCATCCCATACCCGTTATGGACACTACGAGTTTATAGTGATGTCATTTGGGTTGACAAATGTTTTAGTAGTTTTTATGAAGTTGATGAATAGTATATTCATCGACTTCCTTGATTAGTTGGTGGTGGACTTCATGGATGTCATGTCGGTATACTCTCATAGCAGAGAATAGTAGACCGATCGTTTGAGGACCGTTCTGCAGATTTCGAGAGATAGAGGGTTGTATTCTACGCTCTAAGTGTAAGTTGAGGTGCCGGCGGTAGCCTTTTTAGGCCATGTTGTCTCCGCCAGTGGGATCATGGTTGACCTGGCGAGAATTAAGTATGTTATAACATTGGAGATACTGATGAACATTAAGGAATACGTAGTTTTCTCGGCTCAGCCGATTGCTACCAATGCTTTGAGGAAGGATTTTATATGATTACGTATTCATTTGCGAGTCTTTTGAGAAGACCGTACCTGTGTGATCTTCATGTCAGATTTATATAGATTATAGAAATCTGAAGTATATTTTATGCAACAGGGGTTGAATAACCACCAGTGTTAAGAGCTTAAGTTGATCAAGACTTTGACTTGAAGATTCCATATCATTCAAAGAAGTTGAACGTTGTCGCCAATAACTTGAATGGAAAGACGCTCCAAGAGAAGATGATTGTGAGACTGATAGTTCAACCTCAGCTTCAGAGAGATCTAGCTTGGCTAGAGTTGGACAATCAGTTCCTTGATGAGGATACCCAGTTATACCTCAGAGGTTCTACCTGGTTTGTTGGATGAGGTCCAACAGAAGCAGGAGACCTGCCCGGCCTTGACAAGGTTTAGAGAAAGGATGTCTCGTACTGAGGCACCTTAGTTCTCCATGGGAGTAGATGGACTGATGAAGAGTCATGACCACTTTTGTGTACCTGCTGATGTAGATGGAGATAGAGAATATTATGGTATACCCACTATACGCCTTATTCAGTACATTCAGGTACGAGTAAGATGTACCACGAGATGAGACGATTATATTGTATGAAGCCGATATAACCAGATTTGTGATACAGTGTGTGACCTGTTAGCAGGTCCAGATAGAGTATTTCCGATCTAGAGATAAGCCCCACCCACTACCAGTGCAGTAGTAGAATTTGGGAGGACATCTCTATGGACTTTTTTATGGGATTGTGACCCAATAGAAGATTTATGTTATCTGGATTGTTGGTAACAAATTAATGAAACCGACACGTTTCATTTCTATCAGAATGACGTGGCTAGTGAATGAATTGGCTGAGGAGTACACTAGACAGATAGTGAGACTCCATGGTATACCGAGAACGATCATTTCTGATCGAGATGGATGCTTTTACTTTGAGATTTTAGGCAGCAGATTCAAACTGCTTTGGGGACGAGTCTGTACCTCATGACTACACTTCACCCCCTAACAGATGGTCAGTTAGGGAGGATCATCTAGATCTTAAAGATCTATTATAAGTTGTAAGTTGAATGGGAAACGTGGATGGTTATATTACCTTCCATGAATGAGTTTATTATATAACAATGAAGGACGTGCATCTTTCTGGGATGACCCTATGAGGAAATATATATAGACATAGATATCGTATATCCTTATGCTAGAAGTGATCTAGCGGTAGTAGTGGAATAACACCTGACCAGATTCAGGATTTATAGTTCAAGTAACGTTGATTGAAGGATGAATGCTGGTTGCACAGAGTCGCCAGATATTATATGTAGACAAGAGGCGTTAACCTCTAAAGTTCAAGCGAGAGTTCATGTCCGGCTGTAAGTATCTCTGCGAGACGTTAGACGTGTTAATATGGAAAGGGAACTGAGTTTCCAATATGATGGTTTATTTGAGATCGACCAGTACGGAGAAGGTAGCATGATGTTTAGCTTTGCCTCTGAGATTAGAGGATAGCCACCCAATGTTTCATATGTCTCAACTGAGGAAGTATATATTAGACTCGAGACACCTTGTGAGTTACGATGATTTGATGGTTGAGTCTAACCACACTTTTGTTGAGCATTCGATTACATTCATGGAATGAGATATGAAACGCTTGCATTCGAAAGACATTCCCATATTGAGAATATGATGGTAAAGATGAAGACCTGAAGAGGCTATGTGAGAGACTGAGGATAGTGTCCTGAGGAACTATCCAGAGTATATGTTGGGACAGACCCATTTGTGGGAGCACGAGTAGATCTTAGTGCTATCTTGATGAATGTTGTGCTTATGTGCTTATATGCCTTGATGTATTATTTCATGCTAGTTGTGATGTGATTTATGATTTTAGTAGATCTTGATGTGCTAGCGTGATGTATGCTATAGCTGGAGATGATTACTTCCTCCACGTTATGATTATATTTATAGCTGGAGATGGTTCTTTCCTCCATGCTATTTCAGTGGGATTAGGATTCAGCTGGAGATGGTTCTTTCCTCCATGCTACCTTGATGGACATAGTTCAGTGGAGATGTGATTCCTCCATGCGATATATATGTTTATGGGTTGGCTAGAGACGTATTTCCTCTATGCCTGTGATATGTTTTGGCTAGAGATGTGCTTCCTCTATGCCTTGTGATGTGGTATGGCGAGAGACGTGATTCCTCTACGCCTTTGGGTAGCGTTATGGCCCTGTTTCCTGGAGATGATGATTCCTCCATGTTTATACTTGAGGTTATAGATTGTTATAGGTTGTGATCTTTTGAACGGAGATGTGATACCTCCGATAGAAAGAGTGAGAGTTATACCTCGGTGTATGGGTCCGAGAGGATTTGGGAATTGTTCAAGTTTCGGGACGAAACTTTTTTTAAGGGGTGTGTGATGTAATAGCTAGGATTTCGAATTCTAATTAATGTTGATTAACTTAATCGTTGATAGTAATTGACATATAACTCACGAAGATTTCGCAAGTGATGAGTATGAGTCCCACCGTTATGTTCCTCGCGTAATTTTGGACGTTTGGGGAAATTTTTACTTTTTCCCCCGGGTAATTATTTTTACCCTCCGGTGTTATTTAGAGCATTTGAGAGCTCCAATTAATAAAAATGCAGTTGGGATAAATGATCAGGACATCGGATATGTCCTAGATATGAAATAACATGGAGAGGCAAAACGGCCAAAAGAGTCGCTATTTTGTTTCTTAACGGCTAAGAAAGACGGCTTAGGAATACACGTTTTCCGAGGTAGTTGTGGAATATTTATCCCTACAATATTCCAGATTTAATGTTCCAATCGCGAGAAGTTTGGAGAAAGAGGTTTGACCCGCCTTTGGATCGGTTAAAGGATAATTATCGACTTTACTAAAGGATAATTATCGTCTTCACTATAAATAGCGGAAAATCCTTTATTAATTCATTTTCTTTCACGTTTCCTCGTAAAAGCTCTAATTTCTCTCAACCTTCAAACTCAGATCTACTCTCCGTTTCTAATCCGATTTCAATTCCGTTTGAGTTTCTGGATTCCTCTCTTCATTCTCTTCATATCGGTACCGAGTTTCTGCATTTCCGAGTATATGGAGGGCTGGTCGAACATATATGTTACCAGGACGGTTCCGTCGCTCAGATTCCGATGAATTTGATGTTGTCCATGCGTAGCCTGCGTCGTTGTGATTCCGAATCTTCTTTCAGATCGTCAATCTGGTTAGTAACGAATAAGTTATGAATTTATTCGTTTTCCGTATTGCGATTTGGCCTAAATTGAGTTTAGGCTTGTCAAATAGGACAATTCGAAATTCCATTATGGTCGTTATATTATTCTGGTGAATATGGGTTGTTTGTTTGATGAAATCTGATGACAGGGGGTTTAGAAATTGTGTGCGGGCAATACGTTAATCTGGCAAAATATAATTAATTAATTAAAGGTTAATTAATTAAATTAGGATTAGAATTGAGATTGAGGAATGTTGATTAGATACTACCTTGAGATTTGAGGAATTGTGAGTTATGCTGAGATATTGAGGTTTAGTTGGTTGTGAGGCTCATAGATTGAGTATGATCCTTATGGATCCCTTTGGGTCTAGGTGTGACCCCTTTGATGAATAGAGGTTGATATATCTCTTTATGCCTTTTTATAGGCCGTGTTGTCCCTCCAGTGTAGAGGTGATCGTGGTTGAGTTTGTACGAGGTTGAGGTAAGTCCGTAGGACTTACTTAGCTACCATCCTTATATTGGGTGTTTGCATGAGTGGTGTGTGCTTTATATGTTTGCTATGATAGCATGAGTTGTCGTTTTTATCGACCTATGTTCTATTGACTGCCCCACTGCGTGGCTGTGATAACCTTTCCCTTTCATCCCGCCGTGGAGTCTGGGAGGTTCTCTGATGTCGGGTCAGACTGGTTTACAGGAAGGGCGCAATCCACTCCCATAGGGTACACGGATTGTGTGACCGATACTCGTACAGCTGGACATTGCACTCGGAGGCGGGGATGTATCGGTCCTCGTGTCACATACTTTCATCTATCTATATATATATATATATATATATACGGTTTTTGAGTGAATGGTTATTATATAAAGATAATAAAATGGGTAAATGTGTGAAAGCATGATGATGTGTTTATCTTCCATGATTGTGTTTGTGCTTATGCATTACCTCATATATGTATGGTTAGCTAACGGTTTTATACCGTGTTGTAGATGTTTACAGGTTAGGCGCTGCTGAGTGATCTGGCAGGGTGACAGGCCGAGGACTCTCGTACATTAGGTGCTTGGTTTGGGTTTGTTGTGTTCCCCTCCTTCGTGAGGATGTTCTTTTGTACCTCCTGTGTGAGGTTGTCGTTTTATATACTCGGCTATGTTGTTGTTTACTTTGGGTTGTACAGTTTATACTGTTTTATGTATTTGTTTTATATCTGTCAGTGCCATGTTGTAAGGTCCAATGAACTTGTTGTCAGGCTAGGGTCAGGATCCATTGTGAGATCCTAGCCCAATGTGACTTCCCGAGTCCCGAGGATTCGGGGTGTTACAATAATAGCAGCCAAAAGTTCATCCTCGTTGCCGGGAAGCAAATAATTAACATGTTGTTTTATTAGCAATATCTTCAAAGGAGTCTTATTCTACATCTTGGTGGAGTTTACTCAAGTTGGGAGCAACAACATCATTCGCGATCTTGCTTATGATCATTTATTGTCACTGTAAATCGAGATAAAAGGTAACAATCTTTATATCAAACATGAAAAACTTTTTTCTTAAGCCATGTTCGGTATCATAAACTTTTTTAATAGTTTAAGTTTTATGGGTAAATTTAGATTTTTTTGGTAGAGCTTTAAAGAGTTCTATAAATTATCAAAATCTAATAGAAAAATCTAACACTTGTTTAATATAGGTAGATTTTCACGGTGGTTTTACAAAACAATCAAAAAGGACAAAAGAGTGAAAAATCGTTAAAGCTAGCTTTAAGGGTGTCAGATTGTGGCACAAACGGACCAGTAGAGCGGAGGTCGTGTGCATACTAGCGCACATGCGCTTTAGGCCCAAGCCCAACACATAAATCCGATGAGATTTCATCCTAAAATCAATTGGCAATAGGAGGAGTAGCTCACCTACCTTATATACTAGGCTCGAAGTGTCCACAACTTTCGATGTGGAAAGTTATTATCTCCAACACGCCCCCGCAAATGCAATTAGAGGATATAGATTGAGTTGCACTTGTCCACAGGTTATGATCGCGAGCCGAATAGAGACTAACCCCTCTTATATCATATCAAAGTCCGATACAGATGACCGGTAGAGCGGGGTAGTGTGCATATGAGCACACATGCACATTGGGTTCAAGCCCAACACATAAACCCGATGAGGTTCCATCCTAAAACCAATTGATAAAAGGAGGAGTAGCCCACCAACTTTATATACTAGATTTGGAGTATTCACAACTTTCAATGTGAGAAGTTATTATCTCCAACAAAAAGATAAAATTGTAAATAAATTCGATAATTTATAATAAAAGCTAATGAAAGTTATCATTTAAAACTTCTCAAAATTGAACAAACAAACAGTTAGGACTGCACATAAATGGACCGGACCGGACCGGAAATTACGCTCCGGTCCGGTCCTGGACCGTAATTGTAAAATTCCGGTCCGGTCCGGTCCGTCCAAAATAGTACGGTCCGGTCCGGTTCTGGACCGTAATCTTCCGGTCCGGTCCAAACCCGGACCGGACCGGATTTATTCCATACAAAAATAATATTTTAATTTTTTTTAAAAAAATAAAATAAAAACCGGACCGTATTGGACCGGACCGTGGTGGACCGGACCGCAACAGTCCGGTCCGGTCCGATCCATGGACCGTTTCACACAAGTAGGGAAACGGTCCGATCCGGTCCGGTCCGGTCCGGAACGTATGAACAACATTAAACAAACTTTCATTTATTTCAAAGCTAATGAAATATCACTATGCGCATGATAAACCTTGTAGGTTGGTTGGAAATTCCATCCACGAGTCCCAACTCATTTGGATGTATTTATTATTGGAATTATTGAAGGACCTGCAAGAAAATAAGCTGTTATAGGATTAGATTGAGGAGATCATGAAGAGAACGGCAGAGTACAAGCTTAAATTGAGTTGTGCATATTATGTAATTATGATTTAAGTGAGGTAGAATGTGGTGAACTTGCTTTTTTTTTTTTTTTAGAAAATAAGAACAAAGACTTTATACCCCGCATCGATCTACAAACTCCATGATATTTGTTATGGTTCCTGTTATTCGTACCACCGTAGTCATGCTATTTGTACCCTTATTACGCCACGCAACGCGTAGGCGTATTAAAAAAAAAATTTTTTTTTTTTTACCTTACTACGCCTACACATTTTTTCTTAATTTTTCGAAGCAAATGTGTGTTGTGGACTACTACACATACACTCTATGACTACGCTTGGCGTACGCGTAGTATGGTTACGCATCCGCCAAGTGTAGTTGTAGCCATTTTCCTTTATTTTTGAACGAAATGCGTCTGTTGCTACGACTACGCATTGTGTACGTGTAGTCGTGGTATGAATAGCATGTTTAAGGTGGTACGAATAGCAATCGGCATTTGTTATGATATATAACACGGATCATCCATATGTATCAAAGAGTACATACTCCGGACATGTGATATCTGGGATATATACTACCAAATATGTCGGAACTTAAAAGTCACGCAAAACATTTCGCTTTTTTTAAAGTATATAAATGCAGGATGTAAAAACCAAATGTCTGGTGTTTATAGTGTTAGGGCAAGTACCCCTATAACCTTGACGCCGGACGTGGTCCGGATATATCCAGATTGTTATTCGTACCACCCGTTCCATGCTATGCGTACCACATTTACGCCTACGCATCGCGTACGCGTAGCGTTAAGACCAATCTGAGCTACGCGTCTAGCATGCGTAGGCGCTTTTTTTTTTTTTTAATTTATTTGAGCGCCGCCTCCTGGCGCCCGCGCTCAAATTCTAAATCTGGTTAAAATTTCGGTGTTTTTCGATGTAAAATGTGAAATTCGCATTGAAAAAAATAGGGTTCGAGCGCCAGCGTCTTGCGCCGGCGCTCCAATTAAAAAAACGAAAAAAAAAAACGCTAACTACGACTACGCGACGCGTAGTCGTACAAGCGGTATGAATAGCATGTTCATTGTGGTACGAATAGTAATAACCGGATATATAGTCCAAAACATATGGCGTATTTGACCCTTTTGTAGTAGTGAAACCAAAGGTGGACTGAAATTACATGGACAGGCCTAGTGTTTGCATTGTAAAAATCCACAGACATGATTTGTTTTAGCCTTAACGTGTCTAGATCCCGTGGGATGCATGTGGTCTCCATGTAGAAGTTCAAAATCTCGGGTTTGGGAAACCACGGCCTAAAACCATGTGCAACAGGTAGCTCGGGGCTACTAATTTTTTCCTGCCACCTCAGTAAAAATCCTACCATGTCAGCTTAGTAGTCCCATTTCAACTTTTCACTTATTTTTACCCACAATAGATCAGTAAGGATCCTCTATTGCCCTTCCCTCTTGCCTTGTCTATTGCATTCACTTAATTGGTCCACGTGACACTATTTTTTTTATTGAATTTAATTTAAACAGATTAAAGTTATGGATTTTTGTAGAATTTGTCTTCTCTTTCCCTCTTTTCCATGTAGGTTTCGTTTACTTGGTTCATCCGATAAATCTTGTGACCGTCTTGTTTGTCTTCGCTTCTCTTTCATTGATTCTTTGCTTGCTTCAATTTTGAACTTTAGATTGTAAATACAATTTTTTAGAAACGATTTCAGAAGTTCAAGTTGACGATTATTCTGCAAAGTTCTTCTACCTGTGCATTTAATAAAAGCTTTGAACAACTTATTTGAGTGCTTTAATCATCACTCTATTTTTATTTTTTGATCAAATTGGCTAGCCATCAACAAAAGGAGTTTAAAGGTGATTAAGTACATATTGATTTCTTATTGATAATTTCTGAGAATTTATCGAATTGCCTTGTACCCTTATCGCCTTTGCAATTGTATCACTGTCTGATGCTTTAATAGCCCAACTCCCTGATAAGTATTAAGCAGTACTCTAGAAAAAAATTAATTAAACTCTCCAAAATCAAAGCATAAGAATGAGAGACTGAGTTCATACTCTACGAAAATGGTAGTAGCAAAATCAAACAGCAATACAGGGACCTGTAAATACAATGAGGATGGGGAGATTTTAATCGGTTTTTTAGTTGATACAGTGTGTTCGGGTGAGAAAGGGGGCTCTTACTAGCGATAGGGAAGGAGGTCAAGAGAGATTGGTTGAATGAGTTACACCTTGGGTGGTGACGGAAGTTAAAGACGAGGGAAGGACTAGCGTAGGAAATAGCTAACTTTACTTTAATTAAATTAAAATTCAATAAAAAAAAATAGTGTCACGTGGACCAATTGAGTGAATGCAATAGCAAAGGGCAATAGAGGATCTTGACCGACAATAGAGAGCATCGGGACTCTTATTTTTCATTTTTTACTTTCTTATTTACTTTCAATAAATTAATTTGTATATCATTTAATATTAATTAATATACTAATACTATTATAAATAAACATTAGCCGTAAAATTTAAAATGTAAATATATTTTAAAATTAACAAAAAAAAAATTAAAATAACAAACAACTTACTAAAAAAAGTAATCCATATATACTACTAAAGCAGCACCCATTTTGTACACGTGTCAACCTCTAAAGCCGTCCACGTAAGCTTTTTTCCAATTTATTTACAGATTTGCCACAACGTATTTACAGATTTGCCATTAATTATTTTATAAAAAAAATTTTTATTAGAATTTGTAAACAGTCATCATGCCACGTCAATTTTATTAAAATAAATAATAAAAAAAATCTACCAATCTACCAATCAAAATTAACAAACTGATTTATTGTAACTCAATTTGTGGAAAAAATCTAACGCAAATCTTCTAACAAGATTTGACACATTTGTTTAATTTAAAACTAAATCAAATTTTGCTCCTCTATCTAAATCTAAGTAAGAGTGATAATATATTTAGGTATAAATATAATACTCGAATAATAATCTTTCTAATAGAATTTTAATTATGTTCTTTTATTTATTTTACAAAAATTAATCCTCATATATTAGTTATATTAATTAATAAAAATAATTTTTACTATAAATTGATATCAAATATATGATGCATGAAAGTGAAAATATAGTATTTATTTAGACAATCCCGCACAAGGTGCGGGCACTAAACTAGTTTAAATAACAATCAACATAAGAAAATTTAAATAACAAACAACTTAATAAAAAGAAAATACAATTTAAATAACGACCAACATAAAAAGATACATACTAATATAAACAACAAGAACGGAAAAACGTAATCCAAATAACGAACAACTTAATAAAAAAAATACAACTACAAATGTTTAGTGGTTATCACCGGAGTTGCCAAATTTTTACCATATATGCTCAACTAAGTCCGCTTTTAGTTGGTGATGTATACTTGTTTCGCATAGTGCACTCCTATTTTGTATAAACTGGGCAATTTCAAATGTAAGATCCAAGGCGATTGACTCATTAACAACAACTTGATCGAATTGGGATGGATCATAATAAAGTTGATAGATATCACGTTCATCTTCCACGATCATATCGTACAAAATGATGCATGTCTTCATTATTTTTCCTATCAAATTAATGTTCCAAGCAAGCGCAAGATGGCGTATAATAGCAAAACGTGCTTGCAAGACACGAAAGTTTGCTCTCTGTCTTTACGGCATGACTCTTGCCGTTGGAAAAACAATGTATCTTTTGCACCCAAGCGGGATAAATGTCATCGGTGAGGTAATACGTCATGTTGTAATGATTACCGTTTACAACAAAATCTGTCGTGAGTGCTCAGCCATGCAACACATCATCAAACACAAGAGAACGGTCAAGAACGTTAATATCATTACGCATACCTGGACTTCCAAAAAATGCATGCCAAATCCACAAATCGTAAGATGCAACAACTTCTAGCACCATAGTTGGCTTTTTATCACCCCTGTCATATTGATCTTGTCAAGCAATCGGGCAGTTTTTCCATTTCCAATGCATGCAATCTATACTACCAATCATTGCAGGTCAACCTCGTTGCTCTCCTACGTATAGTAGGCGTTGCATGTTTATGGCACTTGGCTTGCGTAGGTACGTGTCCCCAAACAATTCCATCAACAAAGTGGGCTAAACAAGATCTTGTCATGAACTCCCCAATGCGAACATAATCATCAACGGTATCGGCGCCCACTCCATACGCTAGCATACGTATGGCAGCGGTGCATTTTTGCAAGAGGCTTAGGCCTAGCCTACCAGTCGCATCCGGAAGTTGGCAAAAAAATGGAAAAGATTGGGACGAAGCATTGACAACACGAAGAAATATGTGTTGCCTCATTCGGAATCTTTGTCAAAACAACCTATCATTGTAGGTCAGCGTCGAAGAGAAACAATCTTCGAACAATCGAGCATGCCCGCCTTCACGATCTCTCTCTATTATGTATGTACGGCTTCGAAGTTGTGGTGAACTTCCAGCATTTTCTTGGACCAATTTCATCTTGAGCTCATCAATTTTTTCGTTGATTAGTTTATCGATGTCCATATTGATTTCGGAATTTTGAGGAGATAGAGGTGAAAGGACGGGGTATGTTGATGAACAAGCAAAAGAGTTGAATGAAGAAGGAGAATTGGAATTTAAAGGTCTTTCAGACATTGTGAAGTTAGAAAATTGAAAGTGGAAATTAATTTGT
>BSUD01000002.1:146514755-146576459 GCA_033239045.1 Fagopyrum esculentum | reverse complement strand
GTCGAAGAGAAACAATCTTCGAACAATCGAGCATGCCCGCCTTCACGATCTCTCTCTATTATGTATGTACGGCTTCGAAGTTGTGGTGAACTTCCAGCATTTTCTTGGACCAATTTCATCTTGAGCTCATCAATTTTTTCGTTGATTAGTTTATCGATGTCCATATTGATTTCGGAATTTTGAGGAGATAGAGGTGAAAGGACGGGGTATGTTGATGAACAAGCAAAAGAGTTGAATGAAGAAGGAGAATTGGAATTTAAAGGTCTTTCAGACATTGTGAAGTTAGAAAATTGAAAGTGGAAATTAATTTGTCGTAGATTTGTGAAGCTCACATAGTTTTTATAAAAAATATTGGGTTATCACTCATCCATATATACTACTAAAGCAGCACCCATTTTGTACACGTGTCAACCTCTAAGGCCGTCCACGTAAGCTTTTTTCCAATTTATTTACAGATTTGCCACAACGTATTTACAGATTTGCCATTAATTATTTTATAAAAAAAATTTTTATTAGAATTTGTAAACAGTCATCATGCCACGTCAATTTTATTAAAATAAATAATAAAAAAAATCTACCTATCTACCAATCAAAATTAACAAACTGATTTATTGTAACTCAATTTGTAGAAAAAATCTAACGCAAATCTTCTAACAAGATTTGACACATTTGTTTAATATAAAACTAAATCAAATTTTGCTCCTCTATCTAAATCTAAGTAAGAGTGATAATATATTAAGGTATAAATATAATACTCGAATAATAATCTTTCTAATAGAATTTTAATTATGTTCTTTTATTTATTTTACAAAAATTAATCCTCATATATTAGTTATATTAATTAATAAAAATAATTTTTACTATAAATTGATATCAAATATATGATGCATGAAAGTGAAAATATAGTATTTATTTAGACAATTCCGCACAAGGTGCGGGCACTAAACTAGTTTAAATAACAATCAACATAAGAAAATTTAAATAACAAACAACTTAATAAAAAGAAAATACAATTTAAATAACGACCAACATAAAAAGATACATACTAATATAAACAACAAGAACGGAAAAACGTAATCCAAATAACGAACAACTTAATAAAAAAAATACAACTACAAATGTTTAGTGATTATCACCGGAGTTGCCAAATTTTTACCATATATGCTCAACTAAGTCCGCTTTTAGTTGGTGATGTATACTTGTTTCGCATAGTGCACTCCTATTTTGTATAAACTGGGCAATTTCAAATGTAAGATCCAAGGCGATTGACTCATTAACAACAACTTGATCGAATTGGGATGGATCATAATAAAGTTGATAGATATCACGTTCATCTTCCACGATCATATCGTACAAAATGATGCATGTCTTCATTATTTTTCCTATCAAATTAATGTTCCAAGCAAGCGCAAGATGGCGTATAATAGCAAAACGTGCTTGCAAGACACGAAAGTTTGCTCTCTGTCTTTACGGCATGACTCTTGCCGTTGGAAAAACAATGTATCTTTTGCACCCAAGCGGGATAAATGTCATCGGTGAGGTAATACGTCATGTTGTAATGATTACCGTTTACAACAAAATCTGTCGTGAGTGCTCAGCCATGCAACACATCATCAAACACAAGAGAACGGTCAAGAACGTTAATATCATTACGCATACCTGGACTTCCAAAAAATGCATGCCAAATCCACAAATCGTAAGATGCAACAACTTCTAGCACCATAGTTGGCTTTTTATCACCCCTGTCATATTGATCTTGTCAAGCAATCGGGCAGTTTTTCCATTTCCAATGCATGCAATCTATACTACCAATCATTGCAGGTCAACCTCGTTGCTCTCCTACGTATAGTAGGCGTTGCATGTTTATGGCACTTGGCTTGCGTAGGTACGTGTCCCCAAACAATTCCATCAACAAAGTGGGCTAAACAAGATCTTGTCATGAACTCCCCAATGCGAACATAATCATCAACGGTATCGGCGCCCACTCCATACGCTAGCATACGTATGGCAGCGGTGCATTTTTGCAAGAGGCTTAGGCCTAGCCTACCAGTCGCATCCGGAAGTTGTCAAAAAAATGGAAAAGATTGGGACGAAGCATTGACAACACGAAGAAATATGTGTTGCCTCATTCGGAATCTTTGTCAAAACAACCTATCATTGTAGGTCAGCGTCGAAGAGAAACAATCTTCGAACAATCGAGCATGCCCGCCTTCGCGATCTCTCTCTATTATGTATGTACGGCTTCGAAGTTGTGGTGAACTTCCAGCATTTTCTTGGACCAATTTCATCTTGAGCTCATCAATTTTTTCGTTGATTAGTTTATCGATGTCCATATTGATTTCGGAATTTTGAGGAGATAGAGGTGAAAGGACGGGGTATGTTGATGAACAAGCAAAAGAGTTGAATGAAGAAGGAGAATTGGAATTTAAAGGTCTTTCAGACATTGTGAAGTTAGAAAATTGAAAGTGGAAATTAATTTGTTGTAGATTTGTGAAGCTCACATAGTTTTTATAAAAAATATTGGGTTATCACTCATTGTGTATAATAAATCCGTGACCGAGTTGTCATTTCACACTTGTTTATTGTATTTTTGAGATTCGAAATTCAAATTCAATGTCAAATGCAATTTATTGTGTATAATAAATTCGTGACTGAGTTGTAATTTCGCACTCGATTATTGTGTTTTTGAGATTCAAAATTCAAATTCATTGTCAGATGCAATTTATTTTGTATAATAAATCCGTGTCTGAGTTGCCATTTGACACTCGATTATTGTGTTTTGAGATTCAAAATTCAAATTCAATGTCAGATGCAATTTATTGCGTATAATAAAATCTATGACTGAGTTGTCATTTCACACTCGATTGTTGTGTTTTTGAGATTCAAAATTCAAATTTAATGTCAGATGTAATTTATTGTGTATAATAAATCCGTAACTGAGTTGTCATTTCACACTCGATTATTGCATTTTTTATATTCGAAATTCAAATTCAATGTCAGATGTCATTTATTGTGTATAGTAAATCTGTTAATGAGTTGTCATTTCACACTCCTTTGTTGAGTATAAAGAGACCCGTGATTGAATTGTTAATTCATGACTCGATTATTGTGTAAATGAGACATATAACTCATTAATACCTTCTATAAAAGGGTTTAAAGAGCAAAAGACTATGACACCACCACTCATCTTTTATTCTCGCCTCATTCAACTAACATAACTTCTCTCTTTCTCTATTATTCACTTGCAATGGATCAAAACAGAAATCCCCTTCCAAACCCTTTGTTTTCCATCCAAACTTTGGCCAAGGTTCAGGAACACAAGAATCGAATCAAACTCAAAACCCACAATACATGAATTATTCATAATACCCTCAAACTCAAAACCCACAATTCATGAATTATCCGCATTACCCCAAACACAAAACCCACAATTCATGAGTTATATGCAATACCCCCAAACTCAATACCCACAATACATGAGTTATATGCAATACCCCCAAACTCAAAACCCAATTGAAGGCTTGAACCCAACGTTTCCACCTATTACCATCCCGCCTTTTGGGACTCATGAACCCGCAGTTAAGCTAGACAATGACAATGAAGAAGAAGTTCAAATGACAACCGAGGAAGTTGCAAGAAGGGTGTGTTGGTGGGAGTCTAAGACACTTTGCTCTTTAGTGGTTGGATGAACACGACCAAAGATGTTGTCGAAGGAACCAATCAATGTAGCAACACCTTTTGGAATCGAGATTCTCACTATTGCAACGAAAGGAGGGGAGATTTAGCATCCCGCTCATGGAAACAATGTAAGAAACGCTACCAAAAGCTTCATGCACTTACTTCTAAATTTACACGTGTCTATCCTACATAAAAAGGGGGAGAGTGGGTAGGGAATCCCCTGACGATATCCTTGCAAGAGCTCATGTTTTGTATCAACAACAATATAAATCAAAATTCAATCATGAGAACATTTGGCGCATGCTTAAGAGTCTCCCAAAATAGAAAATTAGTATTCAACCAACATCATCAAAACAAGGAGATGGCTCCAAGATGACAAAGGTAAATGAGTCTGGAGCATACACATTAAGCCCAATTTTGGAACTCTATCAAGTGAAGGCGAAACCCCAAATAGTTCATTTGTCTGTCCTTTAGGACGAACTAGTTCGAAGAGGGCGGGAAAGAGACCGGTAAGTACAACAAAGCCCTTTGATTATTCAGCATCACTTAATATTTTGGACAATTTGAAGAGTAGAGAGCTTGAGGTCCGCCTCCAAGAATTGGAACTAAAGAAGGAGACTTTGAGGTTACATGCCATTTCCGAAGGTTCGTAGGACAAAATAGAACAGAGGAAGGTCAAAGAGTTGGAGAACAAAAGGAAGTTAATCATTCTTACTAGTTTGATGGAGATGAAAGATTCCCGGACTCCCAAGCAAGAGAAGTTGATGAATCAGTTGCTCAAACAACTTAGTAATTGAGTTTATGTTTAAGTTTGGGGTCCCTTTAGAGTTGGTATTGGCTGTTTAGATTTATCATTTGTGTTTTATTTCAATCCTATGTTACAAGTTAAGTCTATGTTGAATTTAATGTATAACTTGTTGTTTTCTTATTAAATTGGAGTTTTAATTGTAAGTTAATGTCTCGATCATTTTATGTCTAAGATCTATTTTAAATTGTGTTTTTTTATTATAAAAAAGCTCAAATACATATATAAATTAAATGAATATCATATTAGTTTGATATAAATAAAGTCTTATGCAAAAAAATAAATTTCAAAACGTTAAAAGTTCACTAAGTAAAACCCTATATACGTTACAAGAAGTCAAAAAAAAAGTTTTATTGAAACATATGCAAAATGGGTGTCACTGGATGCATAAAATTAAATCATATTCAAAAATATTTTTTTCATAGTTAATATTTGCCACGTGGCGCGCTGTCACTGACCATATTACGGCTAGTGAGGGCGCACCTGCTCTCTGTGTTCATCCAAAACGACGTCGTTTTATTACATAAGTAAAAAAAAATTGAGAAAGAGATAGAAATCGACGCCAATACATGCGTCAACCCCGGGGCTACTAACCCTTTTTCACCCCTATGTCATCATTTTGATGACAATAGTCACATGACAGGGGATTAGTAGCCCCCGACCATCCATTGTGGAGGGTCTAAGTTATAATTGATTATCCTTTGCCGTTCAAACCTAAATATATACAGATTTCATTGGTCACATCTTCATACTATAATTAGTATGCACCAAAAAAAACTTTTTAAACAAACAAACTAAATCGTTAGACATTTAATTGGTAGACACCGGAGTTGATTGATTAAATTAAATAACCTTGATTTGAGAATTTCTTATTTTTATAATGGTAGGACTAAATACGGAACCCTCGAGTTGTAGACTTAAGAGTGCAATTAATATGCACCAAAACAACTTTACAAAAAATTCGTTAACAAGTTGATTAACTTTGTTAGACATTGAAAAATGAGAAAATTTAGTTAATAAGGCACTTTTTTTTTCTCAAGGCCCCTCTTTTTTTGCCCAAATTTTTAAATCCAAAATAAATTAATTCAAGGGGCATAAAGGGAAACGTAAAATATAAATCCTATAAATTTATCCTAGGGTTTTTATATTTCAGATGTGAACTTGCTCAAGATGAATCTTCTCAGGCTGCGTTTTCCGGCGGCTTGCCCAGATCCGAAAAAATGGGTAGATCCACCGCAGTCTATAGCGGTTTTTTGACGGTTTCTGCGTTTTCCGACTATGCAAAACCGCTTGGAGAAGCGCCTGCCTGGAGAAGCCGCCTCGCCCGCTTAGAGGAGCCGCCGCCTCGCCCGCCTGGAGAAGTCGCCGCCTCGCCTGCGTGATGAAACCGCGATGCATATTGCTCCAACTGGAATGCGACTTCCTCCACCTGGACTGCAGAAATCTTCACCACCGCTGCGGATCTTCCTCGCCTCGCCAACCATCACTACGGCCGCCAAGGAAGTTGCCGCCTCGCCTGCCGGGAGAAACCGCCGCCGCTGCGTGTTTTACAATTGTTTCCTGAGATCTCAACCGCTGCGTTGTTTCCTGAGATCTCAACCGTTGCGGAGGATGCTCGCCTCACTGTCCATCACTTCTGCCACCAATCGAGCCGGCAAGGGAGCCGCCGCCTTGCTTTCCGGGCGAATCCGTCGCCGCCTCATCTTCCGGGGATGATAGTCACCGCTGCTGCAAAAAGGCTCTAACTGTTGAAGAAGCTGCTCACCATAACCACTCTAAACTGCCTACACCCTAACGGGGTTAAATTTAAATTAAGGTAAATTACACATTAATATCAATATTTCATATTTGTATTTATGACCCCAATTTTAGTAATCTACAAATATGCCATTGCAAAGTTAATTATATATTTTGATCCAGATTTTATAATTGTAAGAAAGGTTCGGAGTTTTGAGAGTTCACAAATTGCCCCAATTTGATTAATTATAGAATTTGACTCAATTTTATAAATGCTGAATATAGTCTCTTTTTATAATTATAAATGTGCTTGTGTAACTTGATCGACTCGATGGGCTTAGCTTGTGTAGCTCGATGGACTTGAACTTGTTTAACTCGATGAGTTTGGACTTGTGTAACTCGACTTTGTGTAAATGACGGACTTTTGAGTATGTGCAACTTATTTGATAATGTGTAACTCAACCTTGTGTAAACAACCGAACTTTTTGAGATTGTGTAACTAGACCTTGTGTAAACAACCGGACTTGTGTAATTTGAATTTGACCGATTTTGATAACTACATAATTTGACATTATAATTGAAATTTTGTGTAAACATTGTGTAATTGGTATTGTGTATTAATATTGTGACCGGAATTGTGTATTAAAATTGTGTAAGTGAAATTGCGTAGCGGAAAATTGTGTATTAACATTGTGTAAGTGAAATTGTTTGTATCGACTATACAATACACAAGTTCAATTAGCCCAGCTGATAAACGACGGGCGTGTGTAAACGACGGGCGTGTGTAAACGACGGGCGTGTGTAAACGGCGGGGTTGTGTAAATGACAGACTTTTTTTTACTTTCTTTCCAGTTTACAGCTTTTTTGAGTAATTACACAATTTCTCCACACATTATATTTGTGTAAATGAAGGGATTGTGTAAATGTCATGATTGTGTAAATGTCGGGATTGTGTAAATGTCGGGATTGTGGGCTTGCGCAACTCATTTGAACTTGTGTAACTAAACCTTACGTAAAAAAGATCGGACTTGTGTAATGGAAAATGACAAATTTGTGTATGAATACTATATATCGGCTATACAATACAAAAAGACGCAATACATAAATTAGGAGTCGAAATTTTGCTTATATTTGGGTAATTGAAATTTGTGTATTCACATTGTGTAAGTCAAATTATGTATTAAAATTGTGTATGAAAACTTATGTATTAACATCGTGTATTATTATCGTGTATCAACAAGAGAATACACAATGTTTAATTAATCCAGCTGGTCTAAGGGCGGGAGGGAGGGGCTATCACCCGGAGTTCGAAACACACTAGCAACAAAATTTGTATTATTTGATTGGGCTTGGACTTGTGTAATTCGTGTGGGCCTATTGGACCTGAATTAAACGTGGGCTTTATTTATTTGATTGGGCTTGGACTTAAATAAATTGAAATTACCAATTAGCCCTTTCAATAAATCTTTATTAATAAAATGATTGGGCGGGAGGGAGGGGCTATCACCCGGAGTTCGAAACACACTAGCAACAAAATTTGTATTTTTTGATTGGGCTTGGACTTGTGTAATTCGTGTGGGCCTATTGAACCTGAATTAAACGTGGGCTTTATTTATTTGATTGGGCTTGGACTTAAATAAATTGAAATTACCAATTAGCCCTTTCAATAAATCTTTATTAATAAAATGAGGGGCCTAGTTTGTTAACTAAAACACAAAACTACCTACTTTGTACACAATCATGCAAAAAGTGCCTACTTAACCATTTTACCCTCATGAGAAAATTGGTCAACAAACTTAATAGTTTCACAAATTTTTTTTTTAAAATAACTAATATATTTTATTAATTGAATATTATAATTCATAGCAAGAAATTACATAATCTCAAAATCATTATATTTAAATTAATCAAATTGAAACGTTAACATGAGTAATATTTCAGGTTTTTTTGTCCCAATAATAAGCCAATCTGAACTCACCGGTGGGAATATAATACAAATAAATTCCATCATCTGCAAACTTCCAAATACAATGCCTACCGCCACAACCATCGTCGACAAAGTTTTTTAGATCAGCAAACACTTTGAACAAACTGATAGAGTGACCTACTCCCGCGTCTGCATGGCAATAGTATGCCCTAACTCCCAAGATATAAGGACTAAATGTCCAATTGTAGCTATTGTGCGCCGGTATCACCAACTGGTCATCGTCCGACTCTTGATTTTTCAGGTCATTCTTACTGTAACACTTGAGAGTTAGTGTAGCTTGCGATAACTCGTTCAACATACATAAATGGTATTTTATGAAGGGTTGTAGTGAGAAGCCTTCACCTGACTTCAACACAAGGAAGGAGATTGCCAATACAAAGATTATTGCTCTGCACTTCATCGTTTTGGATCGAGTTGAGTTGGGTGCTTCGATCTTGTCTACTTATATGACATATTTTGGATGGTTATTGAAATGGTAATTGTAGATTTGGGTATGAATACGTACATTATTTTGCTAATTGTTGGTTGTTATGATCATGATCGATTCATATACTCCTTATTGAAAAGATATTGAATCCATTTTAATTAATTGGTTCACTTCATCTTAAACTTGCAAATTACCCTTTTTAAATGCATATATATATAGCTCTACAACTTATCGGATCGAATTACTATCTGACCGGAGTTGGCTTGACGGGCCCTTTTTCTTTTTTTCTTTTTTTTTTCTTCTTTTGCTTCGTCCGGCCTATAGGCGCAATTCTCATTTTCCTTCAGCAGCGGGCCTGACGGGCCCATGTGTTCTTCATCTCCAGCTGGCTTACAAACCCAATGCACCCTTCCTTCAGCTGAGCCTATCTCCCTCTTCAGCAGATACGTTCCTTCACCACTGGTGCACCGGGTTCCTCTATCGTCTACTGATCCGTGGGTAAGTAACTCGACTCTCATCTACGTCGTTAGTTACCATCACACTCACATGGGTAGATGTCTTTTTTTAGATGGTGAACTTCTGACTTTGGGAGATAGACTTCGATGCTTTAGAATTATCATCCATCGTTGAATTTTTGGTATGTTGTAGGTGGATATGTTTACTTTGATGTATTAAAATTTGGGAACGATCCAACGGTCGGATCTGGACTAATGAGGTCCCGAAGTAAGGTAGGGACGCAGTTTTATAAAGGATGATATTTTGGTTAAGTATGAGATGTTTTGTGTCCTTAAGACAACTTAGAGATTTTGTGTAGAATGAGTAGTTTAGTATTTTTGGAATATTACTGTCCTAGTTAAGATTTATCATATCATAGTATGTGTAGAGATTTTTCTTGGGGTTTTTAGGATTTTATAAGAGTGTTTTAGTTTAGGTCAAAGTATGACCCTAGTTAGCTTTGGTTTCAAGTTTGAAAGTTGAAAATCTTTCAAAGTTGATAGATACTTCTTTTTGGAGTGAGTCTTTTGTCCTTGAGGTTTAAGTGGAAGTTTTTGAGTATTTCTAGACTCTTTGGAGTTTTTTCCGGATCCCAAGGGTAAAATCGTCTTTTCTCAAAAAAGAGTCAGATTAGTACGTTTCTCGGATACTCGTTGTTGACCTAGAAGTTAGAACTTCTAGATGTCAGATGAGATATATTGATACAAGTTTCATGTTATGACGAGGCAGTTGAGATCATACTCGGACGGAATTGAGTGAATATTGTTGACGGGACTCGACCTGGTATAGATAAGTCATTTGGACTTACTTAGCTGCTATCTTATATTGGTTGAGTACATGAGTGGTGTTTGCTTTCTGTGTTATAGTATGATAAATGTATTAGTTTACCAACTTATGATTGGCCCAAGTGTAACAGGCAGTGGCTTCATCTGCTCAGCTCCCGAGGGAGACGAAGAGGTGCTCCGCGACTAGTCCATAGATGGTATACGGGGAGGGTACTGAACCACTCCTCATGGTATACGAGGAGGTGCGCCGAACCACTCCTATTGGTATAAGGGGACGGAGGAGAGAGTCTTAGACTTTTTGTGCCATAATCATAATTGGAATTAAAAGTGTATGACCTTAAGAAAGATAATAAATGAATTTTGTGTGAGCATGTTATGTGTTTTATTTCCGCATTGTGTGTGTTTGTACTTGTGTTATTTATTCTAATATATAGGTTGTTATCTAACGGCTTATCCTATGTTTTGGAGTACTTTGTAGGTATAGGAAGTTGTAGAGAGATCTGGAGCGGATGGTCAGCCGGGTCCACATACTCATTTAGATGGGGACGGGAGGGTCTTCAGTTTCTACATGCACGTTATATGGATATTTTCATTTTGTAAGGCTGTCACATGTTATGCATTCATGCAAATATAATGTATCTTTTAAAAATGTTTTAATTACGTTTATGTCTTGTTGTAAGATTCTAGTAAAGTTGTTTTCAAACTATGGATGGGACCCATTGTGAGGTCCTAACCAGTAGCGTCATGTAACACCTCAATTTCTGGGAACTCAAAGCGTTACGGGTTAGGACCTCACAATGGGTCTCGAACCTCAGAGTAGCAACGACACAACGGATCTTACAACAAGGCACAGACGAATGAAAACCAAAACTCAATATAAAACCAAAACTCAACAAAAGGAAGCGTAAAAGACTCACAACCGAGTTCAAAACAAAAAAAACAACATAAACATAAACCCGATCCCGTCCTATAATATACGGGAACCCCGGCTGTCCACACCATCCGGATCACTCAGCAGCATCCTGAACCTATGGAGCATCTACAACATCGGTATAAACCGTTAGCTAACATTCTAGATATCATAAAGAATGTAAAGGCACAAACACACATAAGGTAAAGTAAACACATAGCATGCTCACACAACAGCCGGTTATTAGCTTTCATTAGGTTATCCGATTACTAATTCAACTTATGGTTGTTACACGAATATCGCTACGATCTCACCTCCGTCCCTTTCACCAACAGGAATAGAACGTATGCTAACTTTTGTCACCTGCTAGACTGGTCGCGAGAGCACCTCCCAGTTTTTCCATTTTGAATTGGACAAGCGGTAACCGCCAATTTATAATAGACTTGAGCCAATTAAGGTATAACAAAAGTCAATCCTATTCCGGTTATCAATTATAACAATAAACAACAACACACAAGCCAAAACAATCAAACGGATATACGGAATGAAGCTAAATAAGTCCAAGGGACTTACCTCACTCGAAGGTAATCTCAACACTCCTCTACACTCAGGAAAGCCTCGGGAAAGGGACAAAGGAAAGCCTGTTCACACAAGTATCACGAATCAAGAACCGAAACGAATGCTAGAAGTCTATAACTTCTGGTCATTATGATCTCTAAGAGATTTACACAAGCTAAGGTCTCAACCTTAGTCTTACAGAACACTCAGGAATCAAGGAACATCAAGAAGAAACAAGGAAAAGAACGAGGAAAGAAAGGAAGGAAGCAACTCACAAGAACGGGAGATACTGCAGAAGAAACCGCGGGTGCGGATGGACAGAGGTGCAGGGGCGCACGTGACAGAGGCGCAGGAGCGGCTCTGTGCAGGCGCGGGGGTGGTTTTTGTGACAAAAACGCCGACTTCTCCTTGAATAGCAAGGAACTTCACCAAAGGCCAAAGCTTACTTTTCTCAACACACAACCACATCACAACTCAACCAAGGGAGCCTGTGAACATCAACAAATCATCAACAGAATGCTCTACAAGAATCAAGGATCAAACTTGATTCTTGGAGAAGAAGAAAAGAGGGAAACGAAGAGAGAAAAGAAGTAGAAGGAAGGCAAACTGCAGCAACACATGAACGTGATGAAGAACAAGGGAGGAAGGACTTACACGTTCAACAAGAGCACATGAAGCAATGATGCATACCTAGGGTTGAAGAAGACGTAAGCAAAAAACGGGAAAAAGAAGAATAGACGGGAATATCTAGAAGAGGCGGGAAAGATAGATGGAAAGGACGTCTAGGGTTAGGAAGAAGATAAGGAAGTCGCCTCATAGATTGAAGATCGGATATTCTATCTAGGGAAGGAAGATAAAACGAATGAAAACAGATCGGACGCGATCTGCAGCGAATCCGCAAGGGCGGATCGCCTCAGCCGCAGGGGCGGCCCCTTGTAATCACGGGGGCGGTGACAGACGCCAAGGTCACTGGCAGCCTCCTTCACCACGGGGGCGGTGAAATTCAACAAATAAGTGAAGATGCCTCACAAAATTCAACAAATAAGTGCTCTTATGGTTTTATCATTCGGAATCAACATGCGATTCCTATTGCCGTAGGAAGCGGCACAAGTAATGCAGAATCAGTTTTGGAAGCAGAAGCTCTTGCTGTGCGATTTGGCCTTCAAAAGGCTAAGGAGTGTGGAATTTCATCTATCGAGATTGAAGGGGATAATCTAACGCTTATCAATTCGATTAACCAAATTTGGAAGCCGCCGTGGGAAATCGATATGATGATTAACGACATTTCAATTATTATTTCTGAATTCCACTACTCAATCGTCCAACATGTTTTTAGGGAGATTAACACGGTTGCGGACAAGATTGCCTTACACGGGTTCAATGGTGAGATGGACGTGGATGCAATCCCAGAAGATGTTCAAGACCTCATCCGAAAGGATGCTTTAGGACGATCGGTTTCTAGACACTGATCCTTCTAAGTTTTTTACCCTTGTATCAAAAAAAAAAAAAAGATATAGGAATATGGCCACTAACTTTTTCAACGATTTCATTGGTATGGGCAAAAATAGCTCTTTTTTAAAAGTAAGTTATGGATCTCCGATATCAAATGTTCAAATATATGTGTTGAACGATAGTACATCTTGGGTTACTTGTAGATGCAAATAACAGATACTTGAGAACCATCTCATATACTTATTAGCCCATTTGAAAACTCTTCGGCCTTTTATGCATCAAACTCATTGTCACAACCTAAAGTCTCATATTTTGTGTCAACTTCAGCTGCTTACCATCATCCCACATTTATGAAAATTTGATTGTAGTAAATACAATATCATCTCTACTTCCTTTTGTAACAAAAAAAAATATTTGTCTAAAGTCACCACCAAATATAATTATCTTACCACTAAAATTGCAATCCGAGCTACGACAATTATAAGAATGCATAACATACCTTAGACTTCTATCGAGGGATTCAAAACAGATGTGTTCACCATTGGTGCTTCATCCTAAATTATAATATAAGTTTTGTCTTTGAAATTGTTGGAACGTGTAGATTTTAGAATTATTTAGGGACGTCTTAGATGAAAGTCCCTACAACGGAAATGATTTAAATACCAAAGAAGATTAACACAAGGATTTATAGTGGAAAGCTCATATCACCAACAAGTAACTAAGATTAAAAAAAATTCATTCCTAAAAATGTTAGACCGGAATTCAAAAACCTTTATTGATTACTTATCTTAGATTACACGGTCGTACCTCGACTACACCCTCTTTCAATCAGTATAACTTAACTCAATACAACTTCTACAAGCATGTTTTCACTAAGCCTTGATATTTTTCTCTTTTAACTCTTCTTCTTGAGCAAGCTTCTTGAACACTGTTAGTTCTCGAGATCTATTATATACAGTTTGTAGGAACGTCTTTTTCAAGACTTCTTTTGAAAACTATAAGAACATCAAAACTAAGGAAAAAAAACTGGAAGGATTACAATACCGTTAGTGTGCAGAGTTGAAATAGAAGATCTATGTCCTTAACTCTAAAAACTCCCCGCATTTCGTCGATTTGAATAGCGTTTTGAATTTTAAAATAAAACTACACTAGATCCAAGTATTGTAATGACTTTGAAAATCTGTCAAACCGCTTTTGCGTTTCACTCTCGAGTTTTGAAGAGAAATGAAGAGGGGAGAAAAAAAGTTTTGTCTTCAGTTTTTTTTTTTTGTGTTAGAATGAGAAGACAAGACCCCCTTTATAGGTGAACTCAAATGGCAAATGATATTAGCACCTATAACCCGAGATTTAAATCCGGATATTTTATTAAATAAAAATTTTTATATTTAAATGAAATAATGAGAGAAAGAGGACCCAAAAATTTTTCATTTTGTGAAATGGGCCTCTAATAAATTTACTACATAAAATAGGTCTGAAAAGTATAAACTAGCCTACTGTAGACATTGAATTGAAAAGAGAGGGGTGCAGGCTTTTTTTTGAAATGATTTGATGTTAATTTTTTGGAAAAAAAAAACACTGCTTACCCACAAATAGATTAACCAGGAATACATTACCCAGGAATTTTGAGATTACCCAGAAATAGATTACCCAGGAAGTTAGACTGTTTTAGATTACCCGAAATACATTACCAGGAAGATGAGAAGTTTCAGCTTACCCCGAAATACATTATCCAGGAAGATGATAAGTTGGAGATTATCCATGGATACAAACACACACTGCTTACCCACAAATAGAAAATGTAAACAAACATTGCTTACCCACAAATAGAACAGGAAGTTTCAGTGTTTTAGATTCACAAAAAGAAGAGATGAGAAGTTTTAAATTACCCACAAATACATTACCCAAGAAGTTTGAGATTACCCAGAAATAGGAACAAACACTGCTTACCCACAAATACATTCCGGTGAAGAAGAAGCTCAACAAGTAGTCCAGATTTCTGCGTTTCAATGGGAAGAAGAAAAGAGCTGCATATGGATACCAGAAATAAATTTAGGTTTGAAAGGAGGGAAGAAGAAGGGACAAAGGAGGGAAAAAGATGGGCTGACTGAATTGATTGGACTATTTTCTGATTTTTTCTACATGTCATCCATCAAATCAAATGAAACCTATATCCCTTACTTTTCTGATTTAGTCTACAATAGGAGCCCATTTTCCAAATGAAATGATGAGAGACCCTAAATCTAAACTCTACATTGTAAAAGGCCCACATTGCAAATTCAGCCTATTTAAATTCAAATATAAATTTTTGATTTTTTATTTATGTAGCTTGATGCTTGTGTTGACCAATCTTTGGGCCCAGCATTTAAACTCTACAACCCATTGCGATATTAGGCCAAAATGATAGACTCGAGTGGCCAACCCAACATCATTAATTCAGTCCATTCTCATCATAACCTAAGCCTAAGCCTGAACCTCGGCTATGGTTCGGCGCGCGTGTGTGTGGTCGGTTAGCTACATCCGCTCCCATTGAAAATGGGTAGCGACCAAAAGGACATGACCTTAAAGCGTTTTTCCTCGTTATATACTATAAGGATTCTACTACTTTTAGTTGATGTGGGATAGCGACAATCTTTTTTTTTTTATCTTTTTCCCACGTTTTGTGTTTTGTACATGTAACTTCGGTCTTCGGGCATCATTTTCTCATTCACTCGGAATCCAATTTTAGCTAATAAGTATATCACAATTTAGTGTTCGCAGAGACGAAGTCAATGCAATGCTTATGTTTTCCGGTGTTGAAGATGGCTGGACCCACCAGAAATTTTTCCGTAAAAAATCCGGCGCACTACTTATTCAAACTATTGGTTCCAACATTCCCCCATGTGAATATAAATGATTCTAGACACATGTTTTTGAAAAAAAAGTTTGAGAGTACAGTCGAAAAATCACTACATTTGGGAAGGTAGCGTTTTGAAAAATGTTTGAGAGTACAATCAAAAAATGTTTGAGAGTACAGTCAAAAAATCAATTACATGTTTTTCAAAAAATGTTTGAGAGTATATATAGTCGAAATATCACTACATTAACCCAACAATCACTTGTGACGGAGAAGAGAGGAGCAAGCAAGTGCGGCGGTCTGAGTGAGAAGACGGAAGCAAGTGTGGTCGTCACTCGGAGGAGCGGAGAATAGACAGAATGCCGCAGGTTTGCAGGTTCGCAGCCTCCCAGCCTTGTAGCCCAGAAAGCAGAAGCGAGAAGCATAGATTTAGGGTTTTTGCCTTTTATTAATAAAAAAAATTGAATGTGTGAAGCATTTGGAGTTCGTACTACAGTTGAACAATAAAAAAAAAAACTGTTCTCCTTCCCACCAACTCAACTAAGGGAGTTAAGTGTAATGTTTTGATAAATATTTTATATATTCGGATAACGGATATTCGGATATAAAAAACTAATCAGTATCCGATCCGTATATCCGGAAAAAATTTACGGATCATATCGGATATTGATAAATATCCGCCGGATCGATTACAAGTCGGATATCCCCTAGTCGGATCCTCGGATTATTGGCGAATTGGACTTTTCGTGAACACCCCTAGTTTAAATGCATAAGTTGGTTCTTATTCCTCCAAAAAAAAAGATGAATTTGGTTCTTGGAGTTTTTTTTACGTCCCTTATGAAATATTATGATTTTGAATCAATACTCAGTTGGTCTAGTGGTTGTGATGTTAGATTTCTTAAGTGTTGGTTTGGAGATTCGAGTTCGAATCTTCTTGATATTGGGAGGGTTATCTCCCGAAAATGTAACCAACTTTAGAAAGAAAAAAAAAGAGTGCTTTTGAACGGTGGAAGAATAGGATTTTTTAATTAGTGATCAAGAACAAAGAAGAAGTAGGTTGCATGAGTTTTACTTGTTTGAATATGAAATGTTATGATAATGTTTTTCTTCCTTTGCTCTATGTTTGCCCGTTAGTGCTTTTGAATATGAAAAACAATAGTCTCTTAACAAGATACACCAACGATCAAAATCATGATGAAAATTGAGATATAAGAGTTTTACTTGTTTTCAAAATAGTTCTTAGTAAGGAAGAAGCATAGAGTTTTAAATAAATCACTCGTTTTCATGTATGAAAAACATTTGATCGTAGGTAGGGAAAAGTATTTAGGCAGAAATTGCAATATCGATATGTAATTCATCGTCACCTATCGGGGAGATCTTACTTTATTCGGATTGATGCCAACTTATGCACGAGTCTAGAGAGTTTCGGTGCTCTCTAGACTTGTTTAAATGTTTATGTGGGTCTTTCGACATCGTCTTCACCACCTCTCGAGTGTTATGGGCCATTAGTGATCCTCCCGGCATCTTCCTTGTTCCGGGTGGGCCATCTTGACAAGCTCTATGTCTAGTCTTCATTTTAACTTTTTCATATCATTTTCGCTTGCACTCCTCAGTTGGCGTCTTGGCCTTACCGTAATAAACACAACCGTCTAATAAACTTTAGTGTTCATGTGATAAAATTAAATATTATCTGATTAAAATTGTAAATTGTTAAAATGTATATTATATAAAATTTTACCGTTTGGTTTTAACTCCGGAATCGGAAACGAATCTAGTCCATACGTATACTCTTATTCATGAAAGTTTTTAGAATCATTCCTTGTGGTTTGAACTAATTGGAGTAGAGTTTGATTATTTTTGATACTCTATAGAAAAACAAAATGTGGGAAAGTAAGTGCATTTTTCACTAAACCACGAGGAATAATTCCATAAAATTTCATGAATAAGGATTTACATATGGACTAAATTCGTTTCCATTTTGTTTCCGTTTCTAGAGTTATAACCAAACGGGCCCTTAAAGTGGTAATACGGTGCTGCTTCGAAGGATCAATAAATCTCCCAATTTCATAACCCGATTCAATTGAATTGATCCATCCGAGAACAAGAACTCAATATGCATGGTTAATGTCAGATTTTCCATTAGTAAATAACTTGTCAGTGGTAACATATAACATAAACTAACCTGATTCATTAGCATGATTAACCTAATTGTGTCAATCAGTCCTAATTTCTAAAATCTATCCGAGTAAAAAAAATAAAACTCAAAAAATAGCATTGAATAAATTTGACTCAATTGAAATCCTAATCCTAAATTATTGAATACAAATCTGAAAACCCTAAATTGATAAATTAAAATCCTAAAATATAAAATCCATACTTGAGAATTGAAATTCACAGGCTAATAACGCAACTAATATTATTTTTCAATAAACAAAAAAAACTCAATAAATTGCTAATTAATTCCACCCATTTTATGGACCACCTCAAATCAATTAAAAATCAGGATTAACGCACCCAAGATCCGATTATATATTTTAATATTTAGTTTGCTTTTTTTTTTTTTTTTTTTTTTTTTTTTGATACTGTACGGTAAGCGATTAGATTGAATCATCTTCTCGAAACTCTCCAACCTACAACATCCTTCCGGATGAAATCCACCACCTGGGAGGGGATCGAAGCGCAACCTATCGGGTAGTCGTGTCCCAGATCTGCGAGTTTATCGGCAACACTATTGACTTCCCTAAAGACGTGTTGTATCTTGACATGCTGGAAACTGACCAAAATATTAGTAATATCTGAAATGATAAGATCAAGTTCCCATGGGGGTTTCCAAATTTGCTTAATGGAATTGATGATTGTAAGATTATCTCCTTCAATCTCAAGTTTATTGATCTCCAGATCACATGCTCTTATCAAACCCTCCCTTAGCGCGCATGCTTCAGCATGAAGGACCGATGTGTTCCCACACTGTCCGTAGCCTAGGGAAATGGTTGATGCATGTTGGTCTCTTAGAATGAAACTGAAGGCTGACTCCCCGGAATCGCGTTTAGATCCATCAAAGTTTAACTTGACAAATCGATTATCAGGTCTTAGCCATTGGATATTTCTAGTTTTTCTATTACTTATGGCCGCTTTTTGTTTTGTTTGGTTCTTTCTTTTATTAGCATCTTGCCAGCTCCTTATTTGGTCTTGTACTCGTACCCTAATATTTTGAGTTTTCTTGTTGCTAAAAATATATTGGTTTCTTTCGGTCCAAACATTCCACCACGTAACTGCTAGTTGGACCAACTGATTATCGTTTAGCTTACTTTTTAAGCATGTAACCATGCTTGCCACAAATTTTGGTTAGAGATGTTTACTTGTTGGAGCTCGATCTTTATGTTGGAATTATCGAGTTCTCCAACGTGAAAGGGCAGTTGAAGAACAAATGTTTTGCTGATTCATATGGGTGATTACAGAGAGTACATTGCATGGGCACTGATACCCTTTGTTTTTCCAGATTTTCCTTGGTTGGGAGTCCGTCTATAGATAGTTTCCAGATAAAGTTTTTAACTTTGGGCATGATATCCATTTCCCAGATCCACTCATTTGAAACTACTGGAAGCCCTTTATTTTTGTGGATGAGGTTCATGGCTGATTTTGTATTATACGATCCCTTATCCGAGGCTACCCAATAGAGACGATCTCGAATAAATGATTTCGGAAGTTGGTATGATTTAATTGCGGTCATAATCTCTTGTGGGAGGAGATTGCCTAGTTCCGTATCTAGTTTTCAGGTATTCATTTTTTCTCTATGATGTAGTTATTGATTAATTCATTATCATCAATATTACTTCCGTTTTCAAGAAGTTTAATGAGTGGTTGATCAGTCACCCATTTATTTTTCCAAAACTTAACGGTGTTACCATCCCCAACGTTCCATCCGAATCCATTTTCAAATTCAGGTCGGAGATTCATTAGTCTTCTCCATTGCCAGGAGGTGTTCTTTTGGGTTTTATAGTTCCATAAGAATGAGTCTTTGAGGTATTTTTCCTTTATTATTTTAACCCATATGTTGTTAGGTTCTTCCATAATTTTCCATAGTAATTTCATTTGGAGGACCTTATTCATGTCTTCTGCTTTTCTAATACCCACTCCTCCGCACTTTTTCGGTTTGCAGATTTTGTCCCAACTGATGAGGGGGTGATATTTAGGTCCTTTTTTCCAAAAGAGTGTGCGATTGATTTGATCTAGTTCTTTATGAATATAGGATGGGAGCATGAAGCTTTGCATGATATAATTTGGCTTCGTATTCAGATTAGCCTTGATTAGAATCGTTCTTCCTTCTTGTGAAAGTGTGGAGGCTTTCCATTTAGTTAGTTGCTTTCTAGATTTTACTATTACATCTTCAAAGACGGCCTTGTTTACTCTACCGTTAATAATCGGGCACCCAAGATACTTGTCCAACTCTCCTGTAACAGTTATTCCGATTTTTAATTGAATTTGTCTTTCCGTTTCCCTCCTTACATTTGTGGTAGTTTGGAATGAGGATTTGTGGAAATTAACTTTTTGTCCCGATATATGGAAATATCTATTTAGTATATCAAAAATTTTTGTGCTTGCATCTAGGGATGCTTTAGCGAATATAATGATGTCGTCCGCAAAGGCTAGAAAGGGGACTAAAGTTCCCCCTCTTGTGACTGGGAAGCCAATTATCTTGTTATTTTGGTAACATTTATGAATGTTCCTTGATAGAACTTCAGCTCCTAAATTGAATAGCATAGGTGAGAGTGGATCACCTTGGCGTAATCTCCTCTCGGGATATATTACTTCTGATGGTTTGTCATTGACTAGGATGGAATACGAGACCGTAGAAATGCATTCATTAATCCAACTAATGAATTTATGTTCGAGCCTAAAATTTTCAAGGACAACTAAGATAAATGACCACTCCACCCTATCATATGTTTTTTCCATATCTAGTTTCACGGCCATGAAATCCTCCTTCCCTTTTTTTGCTTTGAACCCATGAAAGATCTCATGGGCGATAAGAATGTTATGTGGATTGATCTACCTTGAGTGAAGGCACTTTGGAGCGGATGGATTAGTTTAGGCAACAATTTCTTAAGTCTATTTGCTAGAATTTTGACGATAATTTTATATATAGTTGAACATAGACTTATCGGTCTATAGTGGGTAGTTAGGGACGGGTTATCCACTTTAGTTATTAGAGTAATAAAGGTATGATTGATTTGTTTTAGGATTTTTCCGGAGCTGTAGAAACTTTTCGTGGCACGGATTACATCCGGTCCTATTATTGCCCAACACTTTTGGAAGAAGCCGCAGGCATTCCATCTGGACCTGGGGACTTGTTGCTACCAATATCGAAAGCAGCTCTTCGGATATCCTCGTTCGAGAATGGTTTTATGAGCTCCATGTTTTCACTGTCCGTTATTTCTTTGGTAATGACATCTAGGTGTTGCACTATGGTGGACTCATTAATTCGGTTGGACCTGAATCGATCCTTATAGTCCATAAGGAACTCAGAGTTAATTTCATCCTCAATGTCTAATCTTATGCCGTTTACCTTATGAATAGATGTTATAGACTTTCTATTTCGTCTTCCTGTTGCTTTCCTATGTTGATACTTTGAATTTCTATCACCACATTCTAAGGCTTTAGATTTTGCTCTTTACATCCAATATTTCTGTTGGAAATTGATTAGACATTCTCTCTTCTTATTTAATCTATTTAGTTTCTCATTTTGTTGGTTAGAAAAATTTCTGAAATTAAGCTTTTGTAGCTTTTCAATGGTTTCGTCCGTTTCTCGAACTTGTTTATTTATACTCCCGAACTTTTGTTTGCTCCAAACTTTTAGTTTGATTTTAAGCAAATTTAGTTTCCTTACTAAATTGAACATGTGAGTCCCCGGGAATTGTGTTCTCCAACACTGTTTAACGATTCTTTCACAATCGTCTCTTTCAGCCCACATGAGTTCAAATTGGAAAGGTTTGTTTTTATATCTTTGTCTTTTATTGTTGACCTCTATTGTGGTTTGTTCGCTCCAAACGGTGTGTGCAAGCTTTAAATTTATAACCCTAGATGTAAGCTTAAAACAAGGATGCGAACCCGCAGTGTACGGGTCAATCGTAGTAAAAAGCAAGGAATTCCAGGGGTCGATCACAGGGACTTAGTGAAACAAAGTCGGAATAGGTAAGCTTTAGCAATTACTAACCACAAAGCAATTAAAACAATCAAAGATGATAATAGTCAATAAAAGAAATATGCAATTCTAGGGATTAAAGCATCTAGTTGTGGTTCCAACTCAAGATCTAAAGATAAGCGGACAAAGCTGAGGTTTTTGCATAGGGAAGGTGTTACTAAAGTTGAATAGATCACCGGGTAAGTCTCACTACTCACTAATCCCAAACCGTAACTCCTATTACCGGGTAAGTCTCAAGGAATTAAGATAAAGAACTATAACCTCAAACAAACACACCACCTAAGGGAATAGAATCAACCTTTACCGAGTAAGTCTCAGGCTAACTCACAAAGATGGGATGAAAGCACACTCAAACCCCAATAAAGGATAAACCTTTATTACCTACACTTATGATCTTAGGTAAACAAACTAAGGAATTACCGGGTAAGTCTCATCCTAGGCTTGCATTGAACCAGGAAAGGTGTAATAAGGATAGGATTTGGCAAACTCTAACACTTAACTCTCAGTTTCGGATCAGATAAGTCACCTCGGTCAGCCAAATTCCACCCCGGCCGAGATGTTCATCGACTGAGCGAGATGCTTAGGGTTAAGGTAAAGACTCGAACTTTCAGGGTCCTACTGTGATTAAGATTATTCTATCATTGTTTTTCCCACAACCTTCAGCCAATCACCCTAGAATCACACAAAGAGATTAGTCACTCATCATCATGAAAGTATTAATCAAATATATAGGAAGAAAGAGAATAATTGAACAAGAAAACCTTAAGAGAAAGACTTCAATAACTGAATCAATTATCAAAACAACAAGCGTTCCTTGGATAGAAATCCAACAAGACAACAACAAAGAAGGGAATCTAAGATGATCTTACAAAAACCCTTCTAAAGCTATAAAAGCTATAGACTTTCTTCCTTCAACCTTCAAAAAGGTTCTTCAAATCTCCCAACTGGAGTATGATTACAGCGGTGTATAAAACACAATTGGTGGTATAGCATATGAATCGGTATAAGCGGATCTATGCGAGATGTATAGCATGATCTGGATTTGTGGAAAATCCAACCCTTTTTATAGGAAAATTACTCTCCAAAGATAAGATATCTTAGAAAGATCTCTTCCCATAAAAATAGGTAAAATATATGATCTATCATATCTTCTTCCTTCCAGGAGCCAAGCCCAAAAATATAAGATCCTCTTTCCAAAGATAAAAGATCTCAGCCAAGAATAAAATATTCTCGCCGCGTCCCAGGTGTTCGCCTCGGTCGAATCGACTTCTCTAGATCACCTCGGTCGAGGTGAATTTGTAGTCAACCGAGGTGAATCATAACTGAATGTGAAATCTCTCAAATCTGGTTCAAAGTGAATCTTTAATCCATGGCTATGCTTCCTGGATGTTTCCTTATGTTCCTGAATGTAGCTCCAATGACTCCTTAGCTCCTTTTGCTCCTTTTTGATGCAAAACGTGCCATTTTACCTACGATTACAACAAAACTAGGTGTAGACCTCGATTCTCGCAAAGGTAGATGAAATGGTAATATAATAACATAATATACATACAAACATGCAGATTATTGAAGATAAAACGTCTAAACAAACTCCAAAATATAGACAATAATTCATGCTATCAAAATACCCCATACGTAGCCCTTGCTTGTCCCCAAACAAGTTCCGCATATAAAATACAAGATAGAATGGATTATAAGTCATGGAAATCGATGAAAAGTCCTTCAAGACATTTTGATGGTGTGCTACAATCATAGATCACTCTAATAAGAGAATACTTCATGGAATTTAAAATCAAGATATGATCAAAACATTTTATAAATATGAGAAAGTTGTTCATCTTTGCATAAAATCTTAGAATGCATAATAAATCATAATTATCGAAATTAATCATGCATAGTCCAGTTTAAACCGCTAAGTCAATCAACAAGCTCGAGGTCTCAAGGGCTTCCCAAAAGAAAGGTCAAGAAACGTGTAGGGTAGTGATGTATATAAGGTAATGTGGTGCTAGAATCCGGAAAAAGGGTATACTTCACTTTCACTTTGACTTTCAACATCTTCCACCAATAAGCTTTGCTTATTTCACACTTTTTCTTTTTTACTTTACTTTTTGGGATGCATGGACAAAGGTGCACAATAACCGAAGCCTAGGAAATCAACAATCATCAATTTCTTGAGATGCATCAAACCCTTGATGCACATACCATGACCTGTTAGGAATATCGCTCAATCCGACTTTGGCAAGACACAAACACCTGGCTATGTGAATGTTGCCGAGTTACTCATCATCATGATTGACTTCCCCAAACCTATTTATTGCTTTCTAACACTTTCACTTCCAGCCAACTTCTCAACTTTTACTTCACTTGCTTTCACCATTTTGCTTGCTTCCAAATTCCCGGATAGGTAAAGGGAGGCAAAAATGTATATGAGGGGCTAAGCATGATCAAGAAGAAGAAGAGAGAATAATGAATTGCCTTGGTCTTTCCAGGAAGAAAGTGAGAGAACTCATAATGCGGTGTCAACCTTCAAATTCAACATAATTTGGATAAAAACAAAGTATTAAACATGCCAAAAATTTCAAACAAAGCATTTAGCAACTTAAACATATCATAAAACTTTTCAAACACATAAAGATTTCAAAACCAGTCAGTAAACAAGATCTTCACTGAGATCATATCCAGATAAGAAGCACAAAACGTTTCGAAAATTCTCAGTTAAACCACCTCGGTCGAGGTGTTCTAGGTCAACCGAGGTGAAGCACCTCGTTCGGTCAGAACTGTCCCGGTCGAGGTCAAAATTTTTTTTCTAAACCAGTTTTTTACGTTTTTCTCAATCAAATAACCTGTATGCATGCATGTAATCTCAGATAAAATCATAGAAGCAAAATGAAGCATAAATATCAAAAATATCCGATAATATCGAGTCATACATCACATAAGTCAAATAATACATAAACACCCCATACTTGGGACACACTGTCCCAGTGGGTCAAAATAAGTATAAAGAAATAAAGTACTCACCGAACATAAAGCTGAGCTGCATAATAAATAAGAAAGAAAAATCCTGCAAGCTTTCAATAATCCTGATCCGGTGGTGGTGGTGGTGGCATGTACGGATACTGGGATGGGTCAAACGGATAACCCATAGTCTGCTGAAACTGGATCTCCATCATCCGGCGCTGATAATGCTGGCTCTCTAGCATCTGATGAGTCCAGCGGTCGATCTGTCGGTGCTGGGCGGCAAATCTCTCATCGATGTCCACAGTAAGGGCAGCATAAGAGTCTATCATCTGATCCGTCAGATCATCGATCCGACGGTGAGCCTCTAGGTCTCTCTGTCGGCGTACCCTACGCCTAGCAGGTCGGACTGGTGATGCAGCTGGCGCGGTCTCAGTATCGTCATCGTCTAAGTCAATGACCGGCGCACTCGTCCCAGCAGTATCAGTCCCTGTATCCATAGGAACTCCACCATCCCTGTCATCATCATCAACAATCTCCTCCTCTACCTCAACCTCCTCAGCTGGTGCAGCAACTGCATCTCTAGCATCCTCCATCAATGGGATCCAAGCAGTCTGCCAGTAGTGAGGATCATAAACTGAGAACTGGGGTGACCATCTGATCCCTTGTGGTGTAGTCGGCTCCCATGGCATGGCTACATACGGTGTAGTGAGTCCTCGGGGAACTAGAATCCGCCGAGTGATCATCTCCTGAAGTCCTAGCGGCTTGGCAGCCGCCACCATGGTACATGCTTTGAGATCCATATCCTGGTAACTCGCTATGTGAGTCACGAGGCCTCCGCAGCAGATATCCCCCTTCGCCTTGATCCTGTGCAGATCCTCTGCTAGCATCAAGCCAAAGTCTGGGATCCCTCCAGTCACCATGCAGTAAAGGCTGAAAAGCACCCCCTGTCGGACCTTCTGGGGCGTCTCAGTACGCGCTAGAAGCGTCTCACTGAAAATACGGTGAGCTAACCTAAAGGCTAGGTGAAAAATAATGCGCTCCCTGGAGTCTCTAGGGCGCCATCTATCTGCGTGCTCAACTACATGAGCAATCTGACCCCAGAACTCCCTAGCTACAACTCGGGAGAGAAAATCTACAGCAGTCGGAGCCGGGACCAAAGATGTCTCTCCAGTACTCTAAGGGAACTAAGAAGTTCCGATTCATCAACCGGTACTTCACAGAACGCTCTGTGGGGAGGTAGGTGAAGGAGCTAATGAACTCCAAAGTAGGCTCTAAATAGGCAGGTGCACGGATCTCAGTAAACTGATCTAGCCCTACCATCGAAATCATCCGCCTCAAATCTCCATCCACATGGAGACAATCAAAAGCTGAAATATCCAGGAAGCGCGGTGCAATCACTGGACGGGCGGCAATACGGTCATAGTCGACCTGGTGTCTCTCGTGGATCACCGGTCTATAAGGTCTAGAGAAAGAAGAAGAAGGGGAAGGGGAGGATCTGTCCCTCAGGACAAGCTGTATATCTGAACTCATCTCTCAACAAACTGTCAGATCACCTCGGTTGGCTTGACACAACTCAAGAACACCTCGGCCGAGGCACAGAACGACTGGACCGAGGCAAATAACTACGCGAACGAATCTCTCAAAAATCCAGTTCTTTTCCCCCAAAATCACTACAACTGGTTCTGTTCGCTCCAAACGGTGTGTGCAAGCTTTAAATTTATAACCCTAGACTTAAGCTTAAAACAAGGATGCGAACCCGCAGTGTACGGGTCAATCGTAGTAAAAGCAAGAAAATTCCAGGGGTCGATCTCAGGGACTCGGTGAAACAGAGTCAATACGGTATGCTAATGTCAATGCTAACCACAAGAGTAATTTAACACAATCAAGATGAATAAGAAGTCAATCAAGCAAACATGCAATTCTAGGGATTAAAGCATCAAGTTGTGGTTCCAACTCAAGATCTATAGATAATCGGACAAAGCTGAGATTTTTGCGTGGGGAAGGCGTTTCTAAAGTGGAGTAGATCACCGGGTAAGTCTCACTACACACTAATCCTAAACCGTAACTCCTATTACCGGGTAAGTCTCAAGGAATCAAGATAGAGAATTATAACCTCAAACTAACACACCATCTAAGGGAATAGAATCAACCTTTACCGGGTAAGTCTCAGGCTAACTCACAAAGATGGGATGGAAGCACACTCAAACCCCAATAAAGGATAAACCTTTATTACATACACTTATGATCGTTAATACACAAACTAAGGAATTACCGGGTAAGTCTCATCCTAAGCTTGCATTGAACCAGGGAGGTGAAATAAGAATAGGATTTAGCAAACTCTAACACTTAACTTTCTGTTTTAGGTCGGATAAGTCACCTCGGTCAGAAGAATTCCACCCCGGCCGAGATGTTCATCAACCGAACGAGATGCTTAGGGTTAAGGTTAAAGACTCGAACTTTCAGGATCCTACTGGAATCTAAGATTATTCTATCATTGTTTTTCCCACAACCTTCAGCCAATTACCCTAGAATCACACAAGGAAATTAGCCACTCATCATCATTATGAAAGTATTAAATGTATGGGAAGAAGGTGAATATTTGAACAAAGAAGATTTTAATGAAAAGACTTCAATAACTGAATCAAATATCACAACAAAAGCGTTCCTTGGATAGCAATCCAACAAGACAAGACAACAAGGAAAGGAATTGAAGACAATCTTACAAAAACCCTTCAAAAAGCTATAAAAAGCTATGATCTTCAACCTTCCTTCAACCTTCCTTCAACCTTCAAAAAGGTTCTTCGAAAACTCCCAAATTGGAGTATACTGCGGCTGCTGCGTGTGTGGGGTGTGCTGCGTCGTATGCGGAATGATAGCGGCCTCCTCAAATTGTGGAAATCCAACCCTTTTTATAGGAAAATAAACCTCCAAAGATAATAAATCTTAAGAAGATATTATCCCATAAATATAGGTAAAAATATATATTCTGCATATCTCCTTCCTTCCAGAAGCTCAGCCCAAAAATATAGGATCACTTTCCAAATTTAAAAGATCTCTTCCAAGAATAAAATATTCTCGCCGCGTCCTAGGTATTCGCCTCGGTCGAGTCGACGTCTCTGGATCGCCTCGGTCGAGGTGAACCTCTGGTCAACCGAGGTGACTCACGACAGAATGTGAAATCTCTCGAATCAGCTCCAAAGTAAATCTTCAATCCATGGCTATGCTCCCTGGATGTAGCTCCAAATGACTCTTGACTCCTTTTGCTCCTTTTTGATGCAAAACGTACCATATTACCTGCAATTACAACGAAACTAGGTGTAGACCTCGATTCTCGCAAAGGTAGATGAAATGGTAGTAAAATCACATAATGTGCATACAAACATGCGGAATATGAAAGATAAAACGTCCAAACAAACCCCGAAAACTAGACTATAATTCATGCTATCAAAATACCCCATACTTAGCCCTTGCTTGTCCCCAAGCAAGTTCCTCATATAGAAAACAAGATAGAATGGATTATAAGTCAAGAAAATCAATGAAAAAGTCTTTCAAAAACATTTTATGGTGTCCAACTATCATAGATCACTCTAAGGGAATACCTCATGGAATTTAAAAACTCAATATGCTCAAAACATTTCATAAATATAGAGAAGTTGTTCATCTTTGCATAAAATCATAGAATGTATAATAAATCATAATTATCAAAATTAATCATGTATAATCCGATTTAAACCGCTAAGTCAATCAACAAGCTCAAGGTCTCAAGGTCTTCCCAAAGGAAAAGTCAAGAAACGTGTAGGGTAGGGATGTATGTAAGGTAATGTGGTGCTAGAATCCGGGAAAAGGATGAACTTCACTTTCACTTTGACTTGCAACATCTTCCACCAATAAGCTTTGCTTATTTCACACTTTTTCTTTTCACTTTACTTTTTGGGATGCATGGATAGAGGTGCACAATAACCGAAGCCTAGGAAATCTGCAATCATCAATTTCTCGAGATGCATCAGACCCTTGATGCACATACCATGACCCGTTAGGAATATCGCTCAATCCGACTTTGGCAAGACACAAACACCCGGCTATGTGAATGGTGCCGAGTTACTCATCTTCATGATTGACTTCCCCAAACCTAAAATTACTTTCTAATACTTTCACTTCCAGCCAACTTCTCAATTTTAACTTGCTTTCACCACTTGCTTGCTTCCAAATTCCCGGATAGGTAAAGGAAGGCAAAATGTATATGAGGGGCTAAGCATGATCAAGAAGAAGAAGAAGAAGAGAATGAAATGCCTTGGTCTTTCCAAGAAGAATGTGAGAGAACTTAACTTGCGGTGTCAACCTTCAAATTCAACATAATTTGGATAAAAACAAAGTATTAAACATGCTAGTAATTTCAAACAAAGCATTTAGCAACTTAAACATATTATAAAGCCTTTCAAACACATAAAGAATTTAAAACCAGTAGGTAAACAAGATCTTCACTGAGATCATATCCAGATAAGTAGCACAAAATCGTTTTCGAAAACTTTCTGTTACGCCGCCTCGGTCGAGATGTTCTTGGTTCAACCGAGGTGAAATACCTCGTTTCGCCAGAATCTCCCCGGTCGAGGTCAAAAATTTTTTTTTTTTGTTTTTTTTAAAAACAATTTTTTTATTCCTTTCGATTCGGTTTCGACGTTTTTCTCAATCAAATAATCTGTAGGTATGCATGTAATATCAGATAATCATATAAAGGCAAATGAAGCATAAATATGAAAATATCCGATGAATATAATACATCAAAAGTATCGAATACATCAAGTAGTCACGTAGTCAAATAATACAGACAAATACCCCATACTTGAGACACACTGTCCCAGTGGGTATAATAAAAGTCTAAATAAAAGAGGACTCACCGGATAAGAGCTGAACTGCATAAAAATATAATAATAAAACTCTGCAGCTCCTCAGTAGTCCTGATCCGGCGGTGGTGGTGGTGGTACGTAGGGGTACTGAGTCGGGTCATAGGGATGGCCCATGATACGCTCAAACTGTAGCTGAGCCATCATGTGCTGATGATGCTGACGCTCTTGCATCTCGCGGATATCCAGCGAAAGTGCAGCATATGAGTCGATAACCTGATCCGTCAGGTCATCGATCCGTCGGTGTGCAGCCCTATCCCTCACTCCCCGCCTCCTACGTCTAGCAGGTCGGACCGGAGAAGTCTCTGCTGGCGCCGGCTCAGTGTCCTCCTCATCCTCATCCAAATCAATAATGGGTGGCGCGCTCGTCCCAGCTGTATCTGTCCCTATGTCCATCGGGACGCCGCCTCCTCTCTCATCCACTGTCTCATCATCGTCGTCATCCTCATCAGCCTCCTCCGCAGCTGCAGCAGGGGCAGCTGCTGCCTCTCTGTGATCCTCTATCAGTGTATCCCAAGCCGTCTGCCAGAAATGCGGATCGAAAACAGAGAACTGTGCAGACCATCTGATGCCCTGAGGTGCAGTCCGCTCCCAAGGCATGGCAACGTAGGGTGTAGTCAGCCCACGGGGAACTAGAATCCTCCGCGTGATCATCTCCTGCAATCCCAGCGGCTTCGGAGCCGCCGCCAATGTGCAAACGCTGAGGTCCATTCCGTGGTAAGTAGCGATGTGGGTGACTAGACCTCCACAGCAAATGTCTCCCTTCGCCTTGGCCTTGATCCTATGCAGATCCTCTGCTAGGAGCAAGCCAAAGTCTGGGAAGCCTCCTGTAACCATGCAATAGAGGCTGAAGAGCTCACCCTGTCTGATCTTCTGGGGCGTCTCAGTACGCGCCAGAAGTGTCTCACTGAAGATCCTGTGGGCAAGTCTAAAGGTTGGGTGAAAGATGACCTTCTCCCTGGAATCTCCAGGGCGCCATCTGTCTGCGTGTGTAGTAATGTGGGCTATCTGTCCCCAGAACTCCCTAGCTACGGATCGGGAGGGGAAGTCTACAGCAGTGGGGTCAGGAAAGCCAAAGATCTCTCTCCAAATCTCTAAAGGAACTATGAAGTTCCGGTTCATCAACCGGTACTTCACAGAACGGTCTGTGGGGAGGTAGGAGAAGGAGCTAACAAACTCGAGTGTCGGCTCTAAGTAAGCTGGGGCTCGGATCTCAGTAAACTGATCCAGCCCGACGGTAGCAATCATCCTCCTAAGGTCAGCATCTAACCCTAGGCAGTCAAAAGCTGACACATCCAGAAATCGTGGTGCGATGATTGGACGGCCAGCTATCCTCTCATAGTCTACCCGGCATCTCTCGTGGATAACCGGGCGGTAGGGACGGGATGAGGAAGGAGAAGGGGAAGGGGAGGATCTATCTCTAAGAGCTAAACGGCGATCTGAACTCATTTTCAAAACACACTGTCAGACTACCTCGGTCGACTGACAACTCCAAAAATCACCTCGACCGAGGTGCAGAACGACTGGACCGAGGCGAAGACAGTCGCGATTCCACTCTCTGATTTTCAGTTCTTTTCCCCCTAAAATCACTACCGATGCTTCCTAAGGGGTACTTATAGATTTCCTCAACAGAATCAAGGGCAACCAAAGCCCAATATGCAGTAAACGAACGAGTTTAGGTTTTCGAACGTTTTTACCTCTTTCCGGCCGATTCACTCAGATTTCTTGCAGATCTGTAGTTGCAATCGGATCCTCTACTCTTCAATTGCAGTTTGGAAGCAGAAATCTTCGAAAACGAGCGAGAAACGAAGGAAGCGAGGTGGATCTGTCGCCGCGGTCGAAATGGGTAAAAAAAAGTGAAAAGTAATTTTTCCCCTTTTTATACTGTTACTGGATCTGCTGTCACCTCGGTCGAGATGGTCTCGACTGGACCGAGGTGATGTGGACCGAGGCGGTTCTGCAGAAACCCTAGTCGCCTCGGTTGCTTCAAGAATCAACTCGGTCGAGGTGCTCTGATAGTAACCGAGGTGCTTCTGTCTTCTCAGATTCTCGAACTTCTGTCCTTCCAGATGTGCTCTTCCCTGTTGTCTGTCCAGAACGCCAAAAACAAAGCAAAGCAAAGCAAAAACAAAAACTATCTAAACTAGACTAGAAAACGGGAAAGAAGAGCAATACCTTGGGTTGCCTCCCAAGAAGCGCTTGATTTAAGGTCGCTAGCTGGACCATAATGCGTCTCAAAGGAGGTGGGAGGTGCCCGCACCCCATACTTCACCTCCATCGTGGGGTGAAGTAAGTAGATCCATCAAACGCTCCAAGACGTGCAAGTGCTCATCGGGGAATGAATCGTCTATGGGTGGGTTATCCGTCTCGCGGGAAGATTCCGGTAGCCGGCTGAGGTGATCCGCAACTAAATTCTCGGATCCCTTCTTATCGCGGATCTCTAGGTCAAACTCTTGAAGCAAGAGAATCCATCGAATAAGACGCGGCTTGGCATCTTTCTTAGCCATCAAGTAACGAATGGCTGCATGGTCGGTGTAGACAATGACTTTCGCCCCTACTAGATAGGAACGAAACTTCTCGAAAGCATATACAACCGCCAATAACTCCTTTTCGGTGGTAGCGTAGTGGCGTTGTGCTTCATCTAGCGTCTTGCTAGCATAGTAAATGGCGGTGGTCCGTCCATCTTTCTTCTGTCCGAGCACCGCTCCTACGGCTACATCGCTGGCGTCACACATGACCTCAAAGGGCAAGGTCCAATCAGGAGGTTGGATAATGGGAGCGGAGATCAATGCTTCCTTAATCCTGTAAAAAGCATCAAGACACTCCTGCGAAAACTCAAAAACAACATCTTTATTCAAGAGGTTTGTTAGAGGTTTAGAAATCTTGGAGAAGTCCTTGATGAATCTCCTGTAGAAACCTGCATGCCCGAGAAAACTCCTCACACCTTTAATAGAACAAGGAGGAGGGAGTTTCTCAATAGTCTCGATCTTAGCTCGATCGACCTCAATACCTCAATTAGAAACGAGGTGTCCTAGCACAATGCCTTCATTAACCATAAAATGACACTTCTCCCAATTCAAAACAAGGTTAGTGTCTTCACATCTTTTAAGCACTAGAGAAAGGTTAGATAGGCAATCATCAAAAGAGGAACCATATACAGAAAAATCATCCATAAATACCTCCATGATCTCCTCTATGTACTCGGAAAAGATAGCCATCATGCATCGCTGGAAGGTAGCTGGTGCATTGCACAATCCAAATGGCATCCTCCGATAGGCAAACGTCCCCCATGGACAAGTGAAAGTGGTCTTCTCCTGATCATCCGGATGGATAGAAATCTGGAAGAATCCACTATAGCCGTCCAAGTAGCAAAAGTGTGAATGCTGGGCCAACCGTTCGAGCATTTGATCAATGAAGGGAAGCGGAAAATGATCCTTCCGAGTAGCCGTGTTCAGCTTCCTATAGTCGATGTGATGACATGAATTATGTATCATCATATTCATGCATATTGCAGCACATTATCTCTATTTACCTTGTATTAGAGGGATTTTGCGTACCTTTTATGTTCCATTCAATCAATTGTCGGAAATAGAGGTCTACACGAGATTTTTATGAATTACAGGTAAATAGAGTTGAATTGGAAGCAATAATGAAGCAAGAAGCATCCAAGGATGTTAAGGAAGCTAAAGGAGCCTTTGAAAGATCACAAAATGCTAAGGAATTACAAAGGAGAAGCATAGGAGACGAAGCAAAAGAAGAACACTTTCTGTTGAAGAAAATCGTGCCAACAGATATAAAAATCGGACGATTTTCATTGGATGAAACTGAACGATTTTGCACCTAAATCGACTAGGTCGATTTTCTTCACGATTCAGCCAAATGAAAAGACGACATAAAGCCCAATTAATTTGGGCTAGAGAGGAGTTTTGCCGAACGGCCCATCTGCAAGAAACTATAGAGGAGAACCCTACGAACGAAAACGAGGAGGTCGCACGGGAGAATCTTTACACGTTTGTGAGAAATCAACGATTCTTGGAGAGAGATTGAAGAGCTTTTGCCGGAAAGTCATTCTTGATCTTTGATTGTGAGATTTCTCTATTCCATTGTTTTGGTTGTGATTTGTGGGCACATTACTGAGTTGTTTAAGAGATACATCGAGTAGAATTGACAATTGTTTACAGATTTGACAAGTTATTGAATTGTTCGTCCAAGATTTGATTTCTTTGCGATTTTTCACTCAAGAATTAATTTGATTCGATTTTGAAAATGGTTGGCTAAAACCATTGTGATTCTGGGGAGAATAGTTGATGATTAAGGCTTAGATGATGATAGACTGAACTCATTCAAACATTAGGATCCTGAGAGTTTAGATTTTGGTTTTGCGACAAACAGGAACATCGGGCTGTTCTTGAGGAAAATCGGCCGATTTTCTTATGAACAGGGCGATTTATTTTGCTGACGAACTTTAATTGAATTAATCTTTAATCAAAACCAATCCTTACCTAAACCCCAATCTTGATTAACCTTTCTATCCTCTAATTGAATGTATGAAGGTACTTCAACCTCTTTCTATATTTAATAGATAAAGATTGCAAGAATTTGGGTAATAAAGAGACTCATCATCCTTTATTAAGAAATTAAATGTGTTTTCTAATCTTTACTTTGGAGAGTCATATCCTGGAGTTTTAGATAGTTAATTTGATCGTAATTCTTATCTTTAGATCTTTCTATATTGCAGCCTCAACAACCCTTATAGAGAGAACCTATAGATTAGTCATATAGGTTTCGGAACTTCATCGTACGAATCCTACTTTTGAACGTTTAATCTTGGTAATATAAATTCTGTCCTAAATCTATAGAAGTGTCTTGAATCGAAAGCCTAAATCGGATACTTGAATCCTTGGAATCATTTCTCTCTTATTAAATCACAAAAGTTTTTACACTTCTGCTAGATAACTGATTTCGAATTTATTCTCACCAAATCCCTGAGTTCGACTCTGGAATTCTTACCTTTCTACAGCCGATCCGTACACTGCGGGTTTGCTTTGTTTTTGAGTTCTAGATATAAATTTAAGACTTTGACGCACACCCTTTTGAGCGAACAAGTTTTTGGCGCCGTTGCCGGGGATTTGGTCTAGACCAAATTCGGTTTTCGGTTGTCTAGCTTGGGAGCTCTTGCTCTTGTGATTTGATTTGTCTACTTGAGTGATTTTGCAGGTTCTTTAGGTATATGCGAAAGATTAGATCCACCAAAGATCTAATTCCTTTCGACCCCGAATTAGAAAGAACTTTGAGGAGAAAGTTGAAGGAGAAGAAAATGGCCGAAAACGATGAGAGAAACTACAAGGCTGAATTGAACGAAGCTCAACGCCAACTCCAACTGAGTGAGAAAGCTCGAAAGGAAGCTGAAATAAGTCATCAATTTCAAATTGATGAACTAAGAGCTATGATATTGGACATGAAATTGGAGTCGAACACCTCCAAGAAGAAGAAAGTCAAGACACCAACTAAGTCCATTCGAGATGACTCGTCCGATGATGACGAGATTGATCCGGATATGCCGGAACTTGAAGAGATTGATCCATCACTCCGTCCTAACCGAAACACTCCAACACCTAAGGTCGTCCCTCGCATTACGACTAGGAATGTTAGAGCTGCTAATAACGAAGATAGACCCCGAACTTTGGGGCAACGGATGGATCCTATTCAGCAACCGCGCCGTTTAGGTGTGGACTTTGGAGCTGAAGACATCCAGGAGTTTAGCTTCTCACCACAAGTCATTACTATGGTCCGCCAAAGTCAATATGGCGGAGCAAGTACTGAATCTCCGCATCAACACTTGCAGAATTTTGAGATTCTCATGGAGACTATGAAGCCGAAGAAGGCTACTACAAGCAACTACAAGATCAAGCCGTTATTCTTCTCTTTGAAGGACAAGGCTCTAGCTTGGTACCAAACACTTCCGGCTGCGAAGTTAGCTACATGGGAGGAACTGTCTTCGGAATTCCTCACCAAGTTCTTTCCGCCATCCAAAACAGCGGAATTAAGAGGTAAAATAAATGCTTTTTCTATGAAACCTAACGAAAGCTTGTTTCAATCTTGGGAAAGGTTTCAAGATCTCTTGTTGGATTGCCCACACCATGGCATTTCCAAGCTGGAATTATTAGAGATCTACTACAAAGGGTTGGATGTAGAAACACAATTCAACCTCCAATCTCTATCCTGCGGCACATTTATGGATATGAGAGAGGACGATGCTTGGGACTTCATTGAGAAGCAAGCCCAAGTGATTGAGAAGTATTCCCACCGTAAGGTGGAATCAAGTAGCCGGAATCAAGGCGATCCGGGAGCCAAGTTGAATCAAGCAGCTCAAACACAAATATTCTCCCTCAAAGATGACATCAAAGAATTGAGGGAAGTGCTCAAAACGAGTCTTCAAAGGACTCAAGAGCAAGAAGCCAACTACATGGGGCGAGATAACAATCAAAGGAATGATAACCGAAATTCCAATTGGAGCAACAACAACAATAACAACCGGAACTCAAATTGGAATAACAACAACAACAATAGGAATTCGAATAACAACAATTGGAGGTCAAATCAGCAAGGTTCAGGTAATCCTTACTCATATGCCGAAAAGACTCTAACCCCTCCATCTTCTTCTACCCCTTCTACAAGCCAGGAACAATCAAGCGGATCAAACAAACCAGATCCTATGCTAGAAACGATCCTAGGGAAGCTACAAGGATTGGAGAGTTACATAACTTCGGTTGACAAAGCCCACAAAGCTTTAGAAAACCAAGTATTCAACAAGGCCGGAGAAGTTCCAAGAGATCAAGGGAAGCTTCCCGGCAAGACAGAAGATAACCCAAAGGGAAGGGTTATGGCTATAACTACTAGGAGCGGGAAGACGACCGTCGACCCTCAACCCCAAGTAGTTGACACCTCTACAAAAGAAGGAGAGGCAAAAGAGAAGGAAGAAGTCTATGTTCCTCCTCCCGCCTACAAACCACCTCTACCTTTTCCTCAATCTAGAGCGCGAGCACGCCTAGATAAACATTTCGGTAAGTTTGTTGAACTTATGAGTAAGCTCCATATTAACATACCTTTTATGGATGCGATTTTAGGTATGCCGGCTTACGGGAAATTCCTCAAGGAGATCCTCTCCAACAAGAGGAAGTTGGAAGATATAGGTGAAGTCAAGATGAGCATGGAGTCATCCGAACTCATCAAGACTATGACGGAGAATATGCCACCCAAGCTCCGCGATCCAGGATCTTTTTGCATACCCATCACCTTGGGAGAAGCTACCTATGATGCTCTTTGTGACCTTGGAGCAAGTGTGAGTATCATACCTCTAGCTCTTTGCAAGGCAGTTGGTCTAGGAGAGCCTAGACCGGTGAAGATCACACTCTACATGGCTGATCGTTCCACTACTAAGCCGGTAGGAATATTAGAAGACATCCCGGTAAAGCTAGGTAAGTTTTACATACCTATAGACTTTGTCGTTCTTGACATACCTGCAGATTATCCAGTTCCCATCATCCTTGGGAGACCATTCCTCGCCACATCTGGATGTATGGTGGATTGCAAGAACGGCCAGCTATCCTTCCACATAGGTGAAGAAAAGATAGAGTTCATACTATCTTCCTTAATCAAGGAGCCAGCCTTGAAGGATGACGTTTTTGAAGTTGTTGAGGAAGAAGAGTCTAGAGAAATAGTAAGCTCGATCTTAATGAAAGACTCCCTTCAAAAGGTTCTTAGCATGAGTATCATGGAGGAAGGGGTGGAACATGACTGCAATGAGGATGTGAAAGCATTAAATGCTATGGATGAAGAACAAGAGGCAAAACTTGAAGAGCTAGAGAAGACTCCGGAAATTGTGAAGAAAATCGACCTGTCTCAAAAAGATCGTCCGATTTTTGCAGATTCAGAACGAATATTTTCGACAGAAACTAAAATCGACCTACCAGAAATAAATCGTCCGATTTATGAAGAGGTAGCACGATTTTTCCCGACAGAAACTAAAATCGACCTGACGACAATAAAACGTCCGATTCAGAAAGAGGTAGCACGATTTTTTCCAACAGAAAGAAAAATCGTGCAAAAGATCGACCGATTTATTCCAGAGGGGGTCGATTTACTGAGTAATTCTATAGCTTCTCCGGACTTCACCGCAGCCACTTCCGAATCTAATAATGAGGTACCCACACCTATAGAGACCTCCTCCACAAAATCCGAAAGTCACGATTCATCACCAATCAAGGTACCTCCATCCCTAGAATTGAAGCAACTCCCCACGCACTTAAGGTACGCATTTCTCGGTACTAATTCCACATACCCAGTTATAGTCAATGCAAATTTGAATGATGATGAATTAGAAAAGCTCATGCATGTTTTGAAGCAACATAGGAAAGCATTAGGTTACACCATTGATGATTTAGTAGGAATAAAACCTTCTCTATGTATGCACAAAATACTAATGGAAGAGGATTACAAACCTTCACGCCAACCTCAAAGACGGTTAAACCCGGCAATGAAGGAAGTCGTGAAGAAAGAAATCCTTAAGCTACTTGATGCAGGTATCATCTTCCCTATTTCTGATAGCAAATGGGTGAGTCCGGTACAAGTAGTACCCAAGAAAGGAGGCATTACCGTTGTTGCCAACAAAAACAACGAACTCATCCCTACACGGACAGTTACAAGGTGGCGAATGTGCATCGACTACCGCAAACTGAACGTGGCCACCAGGAAGGACCACTTTCCCCTTCCTTTCATCGATCAAATGTTGGAGAGGTTAGCCCAACATGCCTACTTTTGTTATTTAGATGGATATAGCGGTTTCTTTCAGATACCAATTCATCCGGATGATCAAGAGAAGACAACCTTTACGTGCCCATGGGGTACGTTCGCTTATAGAAGAATGCCATTCGGTTTATGCAACGCTCCAGTCACTTTCCAAAGGTGTATGATGGCAATCTTCTCCGAATACGTAGAGAATATCATGGAAGTCTTCATGGACGACTTTTCGGTATATGGTTCTTCCTTTGATAACTGTCTCTATAACCTTTCACTAGTTCTTAAGAGATGTGAGGACACTAACTTAGTCTTAAACTGGGAAAAGTGTCATTTCATGGTCACTGAGGGAATTGTGTTAGGTCACTTAGTGTCAAAAAGGGGAATAGAAGTAGATCGATCAAAAATAGAGACCATTGAGAAGTTACCACCCCCTTCATCAGTAAAAGGAATTCGAAGCTTCTTAGGACATGCAGGCTTCTATAGGAGATTCATAAAGGATTTTTCTAAGATTTCAAAACCCTTGACTAATCTTTTGATGAAAGATGCGACTTTCGAATTCTCGAAAGATTGCCTAGATGCCTTTTGCAGGATTAAAGAAGCATTGATTTCGGCACCAATCATCCAACCACCCGATTGGAATCTTCCTTTTGAAGTCATGTGCGACGCAAGCGATGTCGCTATCGGGGCCGTTCTTGGTCAGAAGAAAGATGGTCGCACTCATGCCATCTACTATGCTAGCAAAACGCTAGATGAGGCTCAGTACAATTATGCAACTACGGAAAAGGAGCTTTTAGCCGTAGTATATGCATTTGAGAAATTTCGTTCCTATCTTGTAGGTGCGAAAGTGATAGTCTATACGGATCACTCCGCAATCCGATACTTATTCACGAAGAAGGATGCGAAGCCAAGGCTTCTAAGATGGATCTTACTCTTGCAAGAGTTCGATTTAGAGATCCGTGATAAGAAAGGATCGGAGAACTCCGTCGCCGATCACCTCAGTCGTCTCCCGCAGCTTACCGGCAAGTCAGATGAGCTTCCGATAGACGACTCCTTCCCTGACGAGCAGCTGCACGAAATTGAAGAGTGTCTTCAACACATATCACAAGGTAATGATCCATGGTTTGCTGACATTGTAAATTACCTTGTTTGTCAGGAGATTCCACCCGGACTTTCATACGCTCAAAAGAAGAAATTCTTTAGAGACGTCCGGCAATTCTATTGGAACGAACCTCTTCTATTCAAAAGAGGTCCAGATGGCATCTACAGGAGATGTGTTCCCGAAGATGAGATAGATAGCGTCATCCGACACTGCCATTCTCTACCATGTGGCGGACATGCTAGCTCCCACAAGACTTGTGCTAAGGTACTTCGTTCCGGCTTCTATTGGCCTACACTTTTCAAAGATGTGCAAAAGTTTGTTGTTTCTTGTGATGCTTGTCAAAGGACAGGTAATATATCCAGGAGAAATGAGATGCCTCTCAACAACATACAAGAAGTAGAGATCTTTGATGTATGGGGTATCGACTTTATGGGACCTTTCCCATCTTCATGCGGCAACCAGTACATACTCCTTGCCGTAGACTATGTCTCAAGATGGGTGGAGGCAATCGCTTCCCCTACTAATGATGCATTGGTAGTGGTGAAGTTCCTCAACAAGACGATCTTCCCAAGGTTCGGAACTCCCCGAACCATCATTAGTGACGGAGGAACGCATTTCACAGCCCGTCGATTCGAGACTCTATTGGCAAAGTATGGGGTGACCCATAAGATAGCTACACCCTACCATCCGCAAACCAGCGGACAAGTCGAGATATCCAATAGAGAGATTAAAGGGATTTTAGAGAAAACCGTCTCTAAAACAAGGAAAGATTGGTCAATGAAGCTCGACGATGCGCTATGGGCTTACAAGACAGCCTTCAAAACGCCAATAGGTACGACTCCCTATAATCTCGTTTATGGTAAATCATGTCATCTTCCTGTAGAGCTAGAACACAAGGCTTATTGGGCTATCAAGTGGCTCAACTTCGACATGAAAGAAGCCGGAGAGAAACGGCTCTTAGACATCAATGAGCTAGATGAGCTCCGACTGAATGCGTATGAGAACACAAAGATTTACAAGGAACGGACAAAGCGCTGGCATGACAAGCACATCATCCCGAAAGACTTGAAGGAAGGAGACCAAGTCCTCCTATTCAATTCAAGGCTGCGTCTATTTCCAGGTAAGCTCAAATCCCGTTGGACAGGACCTTTTGTGATTAAAAGAATTTTCCCCCATGGTGCAGTTGAAGTATGGGGTGAACAAAGCGGAAATTTCAAGGTTAATGGCCAAAGGTTGAAGAAATACACACCGGAAGCTCCGGTCGAGGAGATAGCTCCTATCCTCCTCCATTGAACACAACACCATACACCGTCTAGCTAAAGACGATAAATAAAGCGCTTCTTGGGAGGCAACCCAACGATAGTAAAATTTTCCCTTCTTTCCCTCGCTTAAGTTAGAATAGATTAATTGTTTCGTTTCTTCGTTTTTATCTTTTTATGTTCCTCGATGCACTCTTGGTTTGTCATGCCATTAATCGCAGGAAACTAAGTTCAAATTTGAGAGATTCATGGAGAATGGAGCACAATCGAGTTATATCATCAAGATCCAAGAAAACAAGGAAGAAAATCGACCTACCACAAAAAGATCGTCCGATTCTGTAACAGAGCAAGACGATTTTTCACAACAGAAACAAAAATCGACCTGGAGATCGACCTGCCAAGAAAAATCGTCCGATTTTTTCTGTCAGAGAGAAAAATCGCCCCGACAAATAAATCGACCAGAAAAATCGGCCGATTTTCTTCAGAAATTGTCGACTCTATATAAAGACTTCACACTCGATCTTCTTCATTCTCACACCTTCAACTCGCGATTTCCTTCTCTCAAGAACGCCGAAAAATCGCCACACCCCCAAATCCTCATTCCGTAACCATTTCAAGAGATTCTTGGCTCCAAACTGAAGCATTTTCAACAAGGAACACGGATCTACCAACAACACGCACGGCAATCGACTACTCCACAAGGAATTCAGGTTTTTCTTTCCAAAACCTAAGTTTTCTCACTTGAAATCGAAGTTGCTTAGGAAGTGCTTTGTTGTTGGAATTGATAGAGGAATTTGCTTAGGATTCATCATAGAGAACTGTGTGTGGTGATAGATTGAACAGAACTTTACAGAATTGTGAGAATCGTTGAAATCGAAATAAAAATCGACCCAGCCCAGAAAAATCGGCCGATTTTTGTGAAGAACAGGTCGATTTTTAGGACTTAGAATGGATCTTGTCAAGAGGATAACTAGAAACACGGGGAAGAAGAAGGGATCTTCTTCCAAAGCCCCTAACCCACCACCCCCACCACCTACCAACATCCCTAGGCTCCCTCCTCCCCTATCCAAGCATAAGAAACGCTATGAACGCATTATAGATCGCCCATTCACCCCTCCTCGTTACATAGTGCTCGATGACTTAGATTCGCTATATGTTCGAGAGGATGTTGATATGATGCTTGATAGAGCAGGGTTGAGACAGTTTGCTACTATCAGGGAAGATGCTTATAGGGAGATCACCCTAGAATTCCTTAGCACATTTGAGCACGATCCTAGGGAAAGGATGGTCACTTTCCGCCTCATGAGCCAAGACCACACTTTGTCTATTGATGCTTTTGGCGACTTGTTTGGCTTCTCTTCTTCACATGCAGGCACATTTGCTAGAGGCACCAGCGCTAGTGATTTTTGGGAGGCTATTTCCGTAGGAGAGTACGGCGGGGATAAGTGGAGACCCGGAAACTCCAAGGAGACAAGCATGTACAACCTTTCCTTCAAGGTAGTACATAGGATACTCAGTGAGAGTTTGTTTGCCAGGACCGAGACCCCGCAGAAGCTCAAGGCTGATGAGCTTTTTATCCTCTACTGCATGGCATCTACCACCACTCCAGACATCGCCACCATGCTTGCTGACTATCTAGGAAAGATAGCCAACAAAGCTAAGGGCGACATTTGTGCAGGAGGCTTAGTCACTCACGTGGCTAGGACTCTAGGTTATGACTTCTCCGGATGCACTCTAGCTGAGAGTGCCCTCCCTTTAGGCTCACAGAGGTTGGTAGTCCGACAGGTCTTGATTCCTCGAGGAAGAGGAACTCTTCATGTACCGATGCCATGGCACAGGGATCCGAAGAAGAAGCCATCCGAGATCATATGGAAATCCGAATACACCATTCGGAATACGAGGAACTGGAAGGAGACTTTTGAGGCGATGCTTGAGGAGCTCTCACCTCCTACTTATTATGATGATGATGCAGGTGACTCAGATGAGGAGGATGAGGATGGCGGACAGGAGACCATGCTCGAGTTTGAGAGTGATACTCATAGCGGACACGCTACAGACGCCATGGACACTGACACTCATGGAGTAGGACCGAGCAGGACTAGCAGACAGGATGAGGAGACGGAGAATGACATGCAGCCACCTCGACACTCCTATGCACATGCCCCAGGCCCTAGACGAGGACGCCGAGCTCCACGCCATTTCAGGGAGCTAGTCACTAGCTTCCAGAGCCTCAGCACCGACTACCATGCCCTCCGCACCGATTATGACACTCTGAACACACAGTTCAGGAGCTACAGGGAGGAGACGGACGCTAGGCATTCATCCTATGATGGCCAGATGAGGGACATGTACTACCACCAGTTCGGCCACTTCTACGATCCCTCCGCACCGATGTATCCATATCCACCACCTCCACCACCGACAGAGGATTGAGCTTCCACTCCTTTTACATTGTAAGTATTTTTCTCCTTCTTATGCTTGATTTTCACATTGGGGACAATGTGGATGTCAAGTATGGGGTGGGGGTACTTACAATACCTTACTTTTCATTCTAGCACTCTATGTACTTTCCACTACTCTTGACAAATTGGCTTGTAATAACTCTTGCACTACTTGCTTTCTATTATCATCACTTGCATTTGCATGACCTTTTTCAAAACTATGAATTTTCAAAAAAATTTTAAGTGCTTCTTATATGGAAATGACCTCTATGATGAATATTGTGTATATGGATAGGCAAAAAGACGCTTAGTTATGTTGAGATCTTGACTATAGCATGAATGAAATTGCTTTTGTTACTTGAATACATGAATAAGTTATATGATTTAGTTGTTTTGATGAGAGAATGAAATAATAATCGAAGCTATATTGCAAGTTCTTTTACACCATTTAAGGATGACTAAGGCAATTCACTTCTTTTCTTTTCTCATATCTTGATCATGCTAGCTCCTCAATGAATTATGTAACCCTCCTCTTACCATCCGGGAATTAGGATAGGCGATTGAAAAAGGCATGTTTGATGTGGGAGGGCCAAGGAAAATGTATTGAAAAAGTGCAAAAATTTCATAAGTTTGGGGACGTTGAACATGAGGATGAGTAACTCGGCACCATTCACATAGCCGGGTGTTTGTGTCTTGCCAAAGTCCGATTGAACGACAAGTCCTAACGGGATATGGTATGTGCATCAAGGGTTTGAGGCATCTCGAAATTGAGAAACGCCAATCTCCTAGGCTTCGGTTTTTGTGCACCGCTGTCCATACTCTCAAAAAGTAAAGTATAAAGAAAGCAAAGCTTTCTACATGCAAAGCATGTGCAGTGAAGAAAATTCTTGAAAGTGTTATGTGTCTCTCTTTCCCGGATTAGCACCACAATTGCCAAAAAGAATTCCTTCCCTTAATACGTTTCTTGAACCCTTTCTTTGATTAGAAGACCTTGAGACTTTTATGCATGTGTTCAAGACTTAATGGCTTAGATTTGTTTGAATTTGATTGCCTCTACACCTCTATCATGTTCTTTATTTATGGCTTCAAGGAAGAAAAGGGACTTTATTCATCTTATAGTCATCATTGATACATTCTTTGCTCTTTTATGCCTTGAAATTTCACTTTGAGGGTGATCCAATAAGAAGAAGCACTACCAAAAGAAAAGTTTTTGATTTTCATACATACATAATCCATGACATCTCTTATTCTAAATTTGAATCTTGCTTAGAGACAAGCAAGAGACAAGTATGGGGTATTTTGATGACATGAATTATGTATCATCATATTCATGCATATTGCAGCACATTATCTCTATTTACCTTGCATTAGAGGGATTTTGCGTACCTTTTATGTTCCATTCAATCAATTGTCGGAAATAGAGGTCTACACGAGATTTTTATGAATTACAGGTAAATAGAGTTGAATTGGAAGCAATAATGAAGCAAGAAGCATCCAAGGATGTTAAGGAAGCTAAAGGAGCCTTTGAAAGATCACAAAATGCTAAGGAATTACAAAGGAGAAGCATAGGAGACGAAGCAAAAGAAGAACACTTTCTGTTGAAGAAAATCGTGCCAACAGATATAAAAATCGGACGATTTTCATTGGATGAAACTGAACGATTTTGCACCTAAATCGACTAGGTCGATTTTCTTCACGATTCAGCCAAATGAAAAGACGACATAAAGCCCAATTAATTTGGGCTAGAGAGGAGTTTTGCCAAACGGCCCATCTGCAAGAAACTATAGAGGAGAACCCTACGAACGAAAACGAGGAGGTCACACGGGAGAATCTTTACACGTTTGTGAGAAATCAACGATTCTTGGAGAGAGATTGAAGAGCTTTTGCCGGAAAGTCATTCTTGATCTTTGATTGTGAGATTTCTCTATTCCATTGTTTTGGTTGTGATTTGTGGGCACATTACTGAGTTGTTTAAGAGATACATCGAGTAGAATTGACAATTGTTTACAGATTTGACAAGTTATTGAATTGTTCGTCCAAGATTTGATTTCTTTGCGATTTTTCACTCAAGAATTAATTTGATTCGATTTTGAAAATGGTTGGCTAAAACCATTGTGATTCTGGGGAGAATAGTTGATGATTAAGGCTTAGATGATGATAGACTGAACTCATTCAAACATTAGGATCCTGAGAGTTTAGATTTTGGTTTTGCGACAAACAGGAAAATCGGGCCGTTCTTGAGGAAAATCGGCCGATTTTCTTATGAACAGGGCGATTTATTTTGCTGACGAACTTTAATTGAATTAATCTTTAATCAAAACCAATCCTTACCTAAACCCCAATCTTGATTAACCTTTCTATCCTCTAATTGAATGTATGAAGGTACTTCAACCTCTTTCTATATTTAATAGATAAAGATTGCAAGAATTTGGGTAATAAAGAGACTCATCATCCTTTATTAAGAAATTAAATGTGTTTTCTAATCTTTACTTTGGAGAGTCATATCCTGGAGTTTTAGATAGTTAATTTGATCGTAATTCTTATCTTTAGATCTTTCTATATTGCAGCCTCAACAACCCTTATAGAGAGAACCTATAGATTAGTCATATAGGTTTCGGAACTTCATCGTACGAATCCTACTTTTGAACGTTTAATCTTGGTAATATAAATTCTGTCCTAAATCTATAGAAGTGTCTTGAATCGAAAGCCTAAATCGGATACTTGAATCCTTGGAATCATTTCTTTCTTATTAAATCACAAAAGTTTTTACACTTCTGCTAGATAACTGATTTCGAATTTATTCTCACCAAATCCCTGAGTTCGACTCTGGAATTCTTACCTTTCTACAGCCGATCCGTACACTGCGGGTTCGCTTTGTTTTTGAGTTCTAGATATAAATTTAAGACTTTGACGCACACCCTTTTGAGCGAACACGATGCAAACTCTCCAGCCCGTAACGGTCCTTGTTGGGATCAACTCGTTGTTCTTATTCGTCACAACGGTCATCCCTCCTTTCTTCGGAACGACATGCACCGGGCTAACCCACTTGCTGTCCGAGATAGGATAAATAATACCTGCATCCAACAACTTAAGAACTTCCTTCTTCACAACCTCTTTCATGATCGGATTTAACCGTCTTTGAGGTTCCCGTGAAGTCTTATGATTATCTTCCATTAGAATTCTATGCATGCAGAAAGAAGGTTTAATGCCAATAAGATCATCCGTGGTGTAACCTATGGCTTTTCGATGCTTTCTCAGGACATGCATTAGCTTAGTTAATTCAGAATCGGAAAGGGAAGCACTAACAATAACGGGATAAGTAGAATCCGGCCCAAGAAAGATATACCTCAAGTGACTAGGGAGTTGTTTAAGCTCCACAACTGGGGGTGCTTTCTGAGAGGGATCTGTGCTTCCTCTTTCCAGTGGAGTGGTGTCAGAAACTGGACTAAATGCAATCTCAGTCTGAATCGTCTCGCTGTCGACCTCGGTCGAGGCGCAAAGGCGTTGACCGAGGTGTTCTTCAGACGCCTCGCTCTGTCCAGAAGGTGCCTCGGTCGAGGTGCTGCTACAGGATCCGAGGCTGGAAATCTTCGTCTCCTGGACTAGATTCTCAGTTTTAGCTCCTGGATCCTCTTCCAGTGCCTTCAAGCTCCGTATATCTGCATCACAAGAAGCATCTATACCTTCCTCCATTAAACTGAAGCTAATAACTCTTTCGAGTGGATCTGTAATAAGGATAGAGCTCACCAATTCTCTTGATTCTTCTTCATCGTAGATGTTGAAGATATCATCAGTTAGTTGCTCCCCTTTCATGGCTGCAAGTAGTGCGAACTCTACCTCATCGCCACCAACGTTGAATTTCAACTTGGCGTTCTTGCAATCCACATTGCAACCCGAAGTTGCTAGAAATGGCCTCCCGAGAATGATAGGAACAGGATAATCTGCGGGAATGTCAAGTACGACAAAATCTATAGGTAGATAGAAGTTACCTAACTTGACCGGAACGTCCTCCAAAATGCCCACGGGATGGGTGATGGAGCGATCCGCCATGTAAAGTCGAATCTTGACCGGTTTGGGCTCTCCAAGACCGATCTTAGTGCATAGCTCCAGCGGGATGATGCTCACGCTGGCTCCTAGATCACAAAGGGCTTCACAAGTGACATCCCCAACTTGAATGGGAATGCAAAATGAGCCGGGATCTCTCAACTTAGGTGGCATCTTTTCCTTCATGATCTTTATGAGTTCCGAAGATTTAGATGTCATCCTAACTTCACCAACATCCTCCATCTTCCTCTTCCTTGATAAGATCTCTTTTAAGAACTTCCCATAGGCGGGCATACCTAAAATAGCATCAAGGAAAGGAATGTTAATATGTAGCTTATTCATCAAGTCAAGGAACTTACCGAAGTGCTTGTCTAGATGTGCTCTGGCTCTGGACTGAGGGAATGGAAGTGGTGGTTTATATGCAGGAGGTGGAACATAAGTTTCTGTCGTTCCTCCTACTTTCTATTGCTCTGCCTCGGTTGGCATCTCGGTCGAGGTGTTCTTCGACTGGATCTGGACCGAGGTGGTCTGCGTCGAGCGAGGTACTGGATTAGCAGTTTTGAGTCCACTCCTCGTCGTTATGGCCATGCACTGGCCCTTAGGGTTAGTTTCCGTCTTTGCTGGAAGCTTCCCTGGATCTCTTGGCGCTTCATTCGCCCTATTAGCAAGTTGTTGTTCAAGGGACTTTTGGGCCCTCGAAAATGAAGTCATAGAATTCTCCATAGCGCCAAGCTTGATCAAGATTGCCTCCAGAACTGCGTCCTTCTTTTCCGGCTGAGACGAACTTGATCCTTGCCCTTGGCTTTTCAATGGAGTAGAAGAAGAAGAAGGCGAAGAGAGGAAAGGATTAGAGGAATCATTAGAATTGGAGTTTGAATGATTGTTACCGTTATTTTGGTTATTCGCCCTCCAATTGTTGCTGTTGGATCCTCTATTGTTGTTGTAGTTGTTGTTTCGGGGACCGTTATTGTTGTTACGGTACCCGTTGTTGTTGTTGTTCCTTTGCCCTTGCTCTTCCTTCTTAGTTTGAGCCATCAAGAGCTCCTTTAATTCCTTCACGTCATTCTTCAATGACGTGAGTTGATTGTTGTTGGGTTGAGTCTCTTGAAAGTTGACTCTTTTAACTCCACCTTCAGCTCCTTGGTGGGTATACTTCTCCATATGTAAGGCTTGCTTCTCAATGAAGTCCCAAGCCTCATCAATCGCCATGTCCATGAAGGTACCGGCGGAGAGTAGTTGGAGATTGAACTGGGTGTTCCCGTCCAGCCCTTTGAAGTAGATCTTCAACAACTCGATCTTTGGAATCCCATGATGTGGGCAATCCAAAAGAATATCCTTGAACCGCTCCCAAGATTTGGACAAGCTCTCCTTGTCCTTCATGATGAAAGCATTGATTTTCCCTCTCATTTCAGCAGTCTTTGAGGGGGGAAAGAATTTGGTTAGGAATCCCGTAGTCATCTCCTCCCATGTGCTAATTTTTCCTGGAGGAAGAGATTGATACCAAGTAAGAGCTCTATCTTTTAAAGAAAAGTAAAAAGGTCTTAGCTTGTAGTTGTTATTTTCGATTCTAGAAGGCCGCAAGGTCTCCATCAAGATCTCGTAGTTTTGAAGATGTTGATGCGGCGACTCCTTCTCTAGCCCTCCGAATTGACATTGGCGAATCATGGCTAGAACTTGCGGTCGAAGTTCGTAGTCATGATCCGCTGGATCTCCTAGGTTCACCCCTGGACGCCTCAGCTGTTGATTAGGGTCCATCCTTTGACCTAGGGTCTGCGGGATTCCTGCAAGAAGAACATCTCGGACTGGTATCCGAGGTGGATGTACATCGACCGGGGCGTCAGGTACTGGAATCTGCCTCGGTCGAGGATCAACTACTGGATCCTGCATCGGTCGAAGTAGAATCTGGTTCCGAATGGCTGCAATCTCAGCTTCGATTGCTGCAGTCCTGGCATGATTCTCTTCTTTCTCTTGCCTTAGCTCTTCTTTACTGAGACGTAGCAGCTCCTGCGTCTCTCTCAATTGGGCCGCAAGATCGTGATCGTCTTGTTGGGCCATCTTCGCTTCTCTCAAGCGTCGCTTGTATGTCTTTTCTGGTTCGGGATCGTAAGGAACGATTTCCTTCCCAGCGCGGGTTCTTCGCATATACCTAAGAAAGAACCTGCAAAGATCGTCACTCAAGTAGAGTGGTTAGATGAAACGGGGCAAATGCCCCAAGAGCAAACCGTACCGGCTCGGTCTAGACCAAGTCCCCGGCAACGGCGCCAAAAACTTGTTCGCTCCAAACAGTGTGTGCAAGCTTTAAATTTATAACCCTAGACTTAAGCTTAAAACAAGGATGCGAACCCGCAGTGTACGGGTCAATCGTAGTAAAAGCAAGAAAATTACAGGGGTCGATCTCAGGGACTCGGTGAAACAGAGTCAATACGGTATGCTAATGTCAATGCTAACCACAAGAGTAATTTAACACAATCAAGATGAATAAGAAGTCAATCAAGCAAACATGCAATTCTAGGGATTAAAGCATCAAGTTGTGGTTCCAACTCAAGATCTATAGATAATCGGACAAAGCTGAGATTTTTGCGTGGGGAAGGCGTTTCTAAAGTGGAGTAGATCACCGGGTAAGTCTCACTACACACTAATCCTAAACCGTAACTCCTATTACCGGGTAAGTCTCAAGGAATCAAGATAGAGAATTATAACCTCAAACTAACACACCATCTAAGGGAATAGAATCAACCTTTACCGGGTAAGTCTCAGGCTAACTCACAAAGATGGGATGGAAGCACACTCAAACCCCAATAAAGGATAAACCTTTATTACCTACACTTATGATCGTTAATACACAAACTAAGGAATTACCGGGTAAGTCTCATCCTAAGCTTGCATTGAACCAGGGAGGTGAAATAAGAATAGGATTTAGCAAACTCTAACACTTAACTTTCTGTTTTAGGTCGGATAAGTCACCTCGGTCAGAAGAATTCCACCCCGGCCGAGATGTTCATCAACCGAACGAGATGCTTAGGGTTAAGGTTAAAGACTCGAACTTTCAGGATCCTACTGGAATCTAAGATTATTCTATCATTGTTTTTCCCACAACCTTCAGCCAATTACCCTATAATCACACAAGGAAATTAGCCACTCATCATCATTATGAAAGTATTAAATGTATGGGAAGAAGGTGAATATTTGAACAAAGAAGAATTTAATGAAAAGACTTCAATAACTGAATCAAATATCACAACAAAAGCGTTCCTTGGATAGCAATCCAACAAGACAAGACAACAAGGAAAGGAATTGAAGACAATCTTACAAAAACCCTTCAAAAAGCTATAAAAAGCTATGATCTTCAACCTTCCTTCAACCTTCAAAAAGGTTCTTCGAAAACTCCCAAATTGGAGTATACTGCGGCTGCTGCGTGTGTGGGGTGTGCTGCGTCGTATGCGGAATGATAGCGGCCTCCTCAAATTGTGGAAATCCAACCCTTTTTATAGGAAAATAAACCTCCAAAGATAATAAATCTTAAGAAGATATTATCCCATAAATATAGGTAAAAATATATATTCTGCATATCTCCTTCCTTCCAGAAGCTCAGCCCAAAAATATAGGATCACTTTCCAAATTTAAAAGATCTCTTCCAAGAATAAAATATTCTCGCCGCGTCCTAGGTATTCGCCTCGGTCGAGTCGACGTCTCTGGATCGCCTCGGTCGAGGTGAACCTCTGGTCAACCGAGGTGACTCACGACAGAATGTAAAATCTCTCGAATCAGCTCCAAAGTAAATCTTCAATCCATGGCTATGCTCCCTGGATGTAGCTCCAAATGACTCTTGACTCCTTTTGCTCCTTTTTGATGCAAAACGTACCATATTACCTGCAATTACAACGAAACTAGGTGTAGACCTCGATTCTCGCAAAGGTAGATGAAATGGTAGTAAAATCACATAATGTGCATACAAACATGCGGAATATGAAAGATAAAACGTCCAAACAAACCCCGAAAACTAGACTATAATTCATGCTATCAAAATACCCCATACTTAGCCCTTGCTTGTCCCCAAGCAAGTTCCTCATATAGAAAACAAGATAGAATGGATTATAAGTCAAGAAAATCAATGAAAAAGTCTTTCAAAAACATTTTATGGTGTCCAACTATCATAGATCACTCTAAGGGAATACCTCATGGAATTTAAAAACTCAATATGCTCAAAACATTTCATAAATATAGAGAAGTTGTTCATCTTTGCATAAAATCATAGAATGTATAATAAATCATAATTATCAAAATTAATCATGTATAATCCGATTTAAACCGCTAAGTCAATCAACAAGCTCAAGGTCTCAAGGTCTTCCCAAAGGAAAAGTCAAGAAACGTGTAGGGTAGGGATGTATGTAAGGTAATGTGGTGCTAGAATCCGGGAAAAGGATGAACTTCACTTTCACTTTGACTTGCAACATCTTCCACCAATAAGCTTTGCTTATTTCACACTTTTTCTTTTCACTTTACTTTTTGGGATGCATGGATAGAGGTGCACAATAACCGAAGCCTAGGAAATCTGCAATCATCAATTTCTCGAGATGCATCAGACCCTTGATGCACATACCATGACCCGTTAGGAATATCGCTCAATCCGACTTTGGCAAGACACAAACACCCGGCTATGTGAATGGTGCCGAGTTACTCATCTTCATGATTGACTTCCCCAAACCTAAAATTACTTTCTAATACTTTCACTTCCAGCCAACTTCTCAATTTTAACTTGCTTTCACCACTTGCTTGCTTCCAAATTCCCGGATAGGTAAAGGAAGGCAAAATGTATATGAGGGGCTAAGCATGATCAAGAAGAAGAAGAAGAAGAGAATGAAATGCCTTGGTCTTTCCAAGAAGAATGTGAGAGAACTTAACCTGCAGTGTCAACCTTCAAATTCAACATAATTTGGATAAAAACAAAGTATTAAACATGCTAGTAATTTCAAACAAAGCATTTAGCAACTTAAACATATTATAAAGCCTTTCAAACACATAAAGAATTTAAAACCAGTAGGTAAACAAGATCTTCACTGAGATCATATCCAGATAAGTAGCACAAAATCGTTTTCGAAAACTTTCTGTTACGCCGCCTCGGTCGAGATGTTCTTGGTTCAACCGAGGTGAAATACCTCGTTTCGCCAGAATCTCCCCGGTCGAGGTCAAAAAATTTTTTTTTTGTTTTTTTTAAAAACAATTTTTTTATTCCTTTCGGTTCGGTTTCGACGTTTTTCTCAATCAAATAATCTGTAGGTATGCATGTAATATCAGATAATCATATAAAGGCAAATGAAGCATAAATATGAAAATATCCGATGAATATAATACATCAAAAGTATCGAATACATCAAGTAGTCACGTAGTCAAATAATACAGACAAATACCCCATACTTGAGACACACTGTCCCAGTGGGTATAATAAAAGTCTAAATAAAAGAGGACTCACCGGATAAGAGCTGAACTGCATAAAAATATAATAATAAAACTCTGCAGCTCCTCAGTAGTCCTGATCCGGCGGTGGTGGTGGTGGTACGTAGGGGTACTGAGTCGGGTCATAGGGATGGCCCATGATACGCTCAAACTGTAGCTGAGCCATCATGTGCTGATGATGCTGACGCTCCTGCATCTCGCGGATATCCAGCGAAAGTGCAGCATATGAGTCGATAACCTGATCCGTCAGGTCATCGATCCGTCGGTGTGCAGCCCTATCCCTCACTCCCCGCCTCCTGCGTCTAGCAGGTCGGACCGGAGAAGTCTCTGCTGGCGCCGGCTCAGTGTCCTCCTCATCCTCATCCAAATCAATAATGGGTGGCGCGCTCGTCCCAGCTGTATCTGTCCCTGTGTCCATCGGGACGCCGCCTCCTCTCTCATCCACTGTCTCATCATCGTCGTCATCCTCATCAGCCTCCTCCGCAGCTGCAGCAAGGGCAGCTGCTGCCTCTCTGTGATCCTCTATCAGTGTATCCCAAGCCGTCTGCCAGAAATGCGGATCGAAAACAGAGAACTGTGCAGACCATCTGATGCCCTGAGGTGCAGTCCGCTCCCAAGGCATGGCAACGTAGGGTGTAGTCAGCCCACGGGGAACTAGAATCCTCCGCGTGATCATCTCCTGCAATCCCAGCGGCTTCGGAGCCGCCGCCAATGTGCAAACGCTGAGGTCCATCCCGTGGTAAGTAGCGATGTGGGTGACTAGACCTCCACAGCAAATGTCTCCCTTCGCCTTGGCCTTGATCCTATGCAGATGCTCTGCTAGGAGCAAGCCAAAGTCTGGGAAGCCTCCTGTAACCATGCAATAGAGGCTGAAGAGCTCACCCTGTCTGATCTTCTGGGGCGTCTCAGTACGCGCCAGAAGTGTCTCACTGAAGATCCTGTGGGCAAGTCTGAAGGTTGGGTGAAAGATGACCTTCTCCCTGGAATCTCCAGGGCGCCATCTGTCTGCGTGTGTAGTAATGTGGGCTATCTGTCCCCAGAACTCCCTAGCTACGGATCGGGAGGGGAAGTCTACAGCAGTGGGGTCAAGAAAGCCAAAGATCTCTCTCCAAATCTCTAAAGGAACTATGAAGTTCCGGTTCATCAACCGGTACTTCACAGAACGGTCTGTGGGGAGGTAGGAGAAGGAGCTAAAAAACTCGAGTGTCGGCTCTAAGTAAGCTGGGGCTCGGATCTCAGTAAACTGATCCAGCCCGACGGTAGCAATCATCCTCCTAAGGTCAGCATCTAACCCTAGGCAGTCAAAAGCTGACACATCCAGAAATCGTGGTGCGATGACTGGACGGCCAGCTATCCTCTCATAGTCTACCCGGCATCTCTCGTGGATAACCGGGCGGTAGGGACGAGATGAGGAAGGAGAAGGGGAAGGGGAGGATCTATCTCTAAGAGCTAAACGGCGATCTGAACTCATTTTCAAAACACACTGTCAGACTACCTCGGTCGACTGACAACTCCAAAAATCACCTCGACCGAGGTGCAGAACGACTGGACCGAGGCGAAGACAGTCGCGATTCCACTCTCTGATTTTCAGTTCTTTTCCCCCTAAAATCACTACCGATGCTTCCTAAGGGGTACTTATAGATTTCCTCAACAGAATCAAGGGCAACCAAAGCCCAATATGCAGTAAACGAACGAGTTTAGGTTTTCGAACGTTTTTACCTCTTTCCGGCCGATTCACTCAGATTTCTTGCAGATCTGTAGTTGCAATCGGATCCTCTACTCTTCAATTGCAGTTTGGAAGCAGAAATCTTCGAAAACGAGCGAGAAACGAAGGAAGCGAGGTGGATCTGTCGCCGCGGTCGAAATGGGTAAAAAAAAGTGAAAAGTAATTTTTCCCCTTTTTATACTGTTACTGGATCTGCTGTCACCTCGGTCGAGATGGTCTCGACTGGACCGAGGTGATGTGGACCGAGGCGGTTCTGCAGAAACCCTAGTCGCCTCGGTTGCTTCAAGAATCAACTCGGTCGAGGTGCTCTGACAGTAACCGAGGTGCTTCTGTCTTCTCAAATTCTCGAACTTCTGTCCTTCCAGATGTGCTCTTCCCTGTTGTCTATCCAGAACGCCAAAAACAAAGCAAAGCAAAGCAAAAACAAAAACTATCTAAACTAGACTAGAAAACGGGAAAGAAGAGCAATACCTTGGGTTGCCTCCCAAGAAGCGCTTGATTTAAGGTCGCTAGCTGGACCATAATGTGTCTCAAAGGAGGTGGGAGGTGCCCGCACCCCATACTTCACCTCCATCGTGGGGTGAAGTAAGTAGATCCATCAAACGCTCCAAGACGTGCAAGTGCTAATCGGGGAATGAATCGTCTATGGGTGGGTTATCCGTCTCGCGGGAAGATTCCGGTAGCCGGCTGAGGTGATCCGCAACTAAATTCTCGGATCCCTTCTTATCGCGGATCTCTAGGTCAAACTCTTGAAGCAAGAGAATCCATCGAATAAGACGCGGCTTGGCATCTTTCTTAGCCATCAAGTAACGAATGGCTGCATGGTCGGTGTAGACAATGACTTTCGCCCCTACTAGATAGGAACGAAACTTCTCGAAAGCATATACAACCGCCAATAACTCCTTTTCGGTGGTAGCGTAGTGGCGTTGTGCTTCATCTAGCGTCTTGCTAGCATAGTAAATGGCGGTGGTCCGTCCATCTTTCTTCTGTCCGAGCACCGCTCCTACGGCTACATCGCTGGCGTCACACATGACCTCAAAGGGCAAGGTCCAATCAGGAGGTTGGATAATGGGAGCGGAGATCAATGCTTCCTTAATCCTGTAAAAAGCATCAAGACACTCCTGCGAAAACTCAAAAACAACATCTTTATTCAAGAGGTTTGTTAGAGGTTTAGAAATCTTGGAGAAGTCCTTGATGAATCTCCTGTAGAAACCTGCATGCCCGAGAAAACTCCTCACACCTTTAATAGAACAAGGAGGAGGGAGTTTCTCAATAGTCTCGATCTTAGCTCGATCGACCTCAATACCTCGATTAGAAACGAGGTGTCCTAGCACAATGCCTTCATTAACCATAAAATGACACTTCTCCCAATTCAAAACAAGGTTAGTGTCTTCACATCTTTTAAGCACTAGAGAAAGGTTAGATAGGCAATCATCAAAAGAGGAACCATATACAGAAAAATCATCCATAAATACCTCCATGATCTCCTCTATGTACTCGGAAAAGATAGCCATCATGCATCGCTGGAAGGTAGCTGGTGCATTGCACAATCCAAATGGCATCCTCCGATAGGCAAACGTCCCCCATGGACAAGTGAAAGTGGTCTTCTCCTGATCATCCGGATGGATAGGAATCTGGAAGAATCCACTATAGCCGTCCAAGTAGCAAAAGTGTGAATGCTGGGCCAACCGCTCGAGCATTTGATCAATGAAGGGAAGCGGAAAATGATCCTTCCGAGTAGCCGTGTTCAGCTTCCTATAGTCGATGCAAACTCTCCAGCCCGTAACGGTCCTTGTTGGGATCAACTCGTTGTTCTTATTCGTCACAACGGTCATCCCTCCTTTCTTCGGAATGACATGCACCGGGCTAACCCACTTGCTGTCCGAGATAGGATAAATAATACCTGCATCCAACAACTTAAGAACTTCCTTCTTCACAACCTCTTTCATGATCGGATTTAACCGTCTTTGAGGTTCCCGTGAAGTCTTATGATTATCTTCCATTAGAATTCTATGCATGCAGAAAGAAGGTTTAATGCCAATAAGATCATCCGTGGTGTAACCTATAGCTTTTCGATGCTTTCTCAGGACATGCATTAACTTAGATAATTCAGAATCGGAGAGGAAAGCACTAGCAATAACGGGATAAGTAGAATCCGGCCCAAGAAAGATATACCTCAAGTGACTAGGGAGTTGTTTAAGCTCCACAACTGGGGGTGCTTTCTGAGAGGGATCTCTGCTTCCTCTTTCCAGTGGAGTGGTGTCAGAAACTGGACTCGATGCAGTCTCAGTTAGAATCGTCTCGCCATCGACCTCGGTCGAGGCGCATAGGCGTTGACCGAGATGTTCTTCGGTCGCCTCGCTCTGTCCAGAAAGTGCCTCGGTCGAGGTACTGCTACTGGATCTGAGACTGGAGATCTTCGTCTCCTGGATTAGCTTCTCAGTTTTAGCTCCTGGATCCTCTTCCAGTGCCTTCAAGCTCCGTATATCTGCATCACAAGAAGCATCTATACCTTCCTCCATTAAACTGAAGCTAATAACTCTTTCGAGTGGGTCATTAATAAGGATAGAGCTCACCAATTCTCTTGATTCTTCTTCATTGTAGATGTTGAAGATATCATCAGTTAGTTGCTCCCCTTTCATGGCTGCAAGTAGTGCGAACTCCACCTCATCGCCACCAACGTTGAATTTCAACTTGGCGTTCTTGCAATCCACGTTGCAACCCGAAGTTGCTAGAAATGGCCTCCCGAGAATAATAGGGACAGGATAATCTGCGGGAATGTCAAGTACAACAAAATCTATAGGTAGATAGAAGTTACCTAACTTGACCGGAACGTCTTCCAAAATGCCCACGGGATGGGTAATGGAGCGATCCGCCATATAAAGTCGAATCTTGACCGGCTTGGGCTCTCCAAGACCGATCTTAGTGCATAGCTCCAGCGGGATGATGCTCACGCTGGCTCCTAGATCACAAAGGGCTTCACAAGTGACATCCCCAACTTGAATGGGAATGCAAAATGAGCCGGGATCTCTCAACTTAGGTGGCATCTTTTCCTTCATGATCTTTATGAGTTCCGAAGATTTAGATGTCATCCTAACTTCACCAACATCCTCCAGCTTCCTCTTCCTTGATAAGATCTCTTTTAAGAACTTCCCATAGGCGGGCATACCTAAAATAGCATCAAGGAAAGGAATGTTAATATGTAGCTTATTCATCAAGTCAAGGAACTTACCGAAGTGCTTGTCTAGATGTGCTCTGGCTCTGGACTGAGGGAATGGAAGTGGTGGTTTATATGCAGGAGGTGGAACATAAGTTTCTGTCGTTCCTCCTACTTTCTGTTGCTCTGCCTCGGTTGGCATCTCGGTCGAGGTGTTCTTCGACTGGATCTGGACCGAGGTGGTCTGCGTCGAGCGAGGTACTGGATCAGCAGTTTTGAGTCCACTCCTCGTCGTTATGGCCATGCACTGGCCCTTAGGGTTAGTTTCCGTCTTTGCTGGAAGCTTCCCTGGATCTCTTGGCGCTTCATTCGCCCTATTAGCAAGTTGTTGTTCAAGGGACTTTTGGGCCCTCGAAAATGAAGTCATAGAATTCTCCATAGCGCCAAGCTTGATCAAGATTGCCTCCAGAACTGCGTCCTTCTTTTCCGGCTGAGACGAACTTGATCCTTGCCCTTGACTTTTCAATGGAGTAGAAGAAGAAGAAGGCGAAGAGAGGAAAGGATTAGAGGAATCATTAGAATTGGAGTTTGAATGATTGTTACCGTTATTTTGGTTATTCGCCCTCCAGTTGTTGCTGTTGGATCCTCTATTGTTGTTGTAGTTGTTGTTTCGGGGACCGTTATTGTTGTTACGGTACCCGTTGTTGTTGTTGTTCTTTTGCCCTTGCTCTTCCTTCTTAGTTTGAGCCATCAAGAGCTCCTTTAATTCCTTCACGTCATTCTTCAATGACGTGAGTTGATTGTTGTTGGGTTGAGTCTCTTGAAAGTTGACTCTTTTAACTCCACCTTCAGCTCCTTGGTGGGTATACTTCTCCATATGTAAGGCTTGCTTCTCAATGAAGTCCCAAGCCTCATCAATCGCCATGTCCATGAAGGTACCGGCGGAGAGTAGTTGGAGATTGAACTGGGTGTTCCCGTCCAGCCCTTTGAAGTAGATCTTCAACAACTCGATCTTTGGAATCCCATGATGTGGGCAATCCAAAAGAATATCCTTGAACCGCTCCCAAGATTTGGACAAGCTCTCCTTGTCCTTCATGATGAAAGCATTGATTTTCCCTCTCATTTCAGCAGTCTTTGAGGGGGGAAAGAATTTAGTTAGGAATCCCGTCGTCATCTCCTCCCATGTGCTAATTTTTCCTGGAGGAAGAGATTGATACCAAGTAAGAGCTCTATCTTTTAAAGAAAAGTAAAAAGGTCTTAGCTTGTAGTTGTTATTTTCGATTCTAGAAGGCCGCAAGGTCTCCATCAAGATCTCGTAGTTTTGAAGATGTTGATGCGGCGACTCCTTCTCTAGCCCTCCGAATTGACATTGGCGAATCATGGCTAGAACTTGCGGTCGAAGTTCGTAGTCATGATCCGCTGGATCTCCTAGGTTCACCCCTGGACGCCTCAGCTGTTGATTAGGGTCCATCCTTTGACCTAGGGTATGCGGGATTCCTTGAAGAAGAACATCTCGGACTGGTATCCGAGGTGGATGTACATCGACCGGGGCGTCAGGTACTGGAATCTGCCTCGGTCGAGGATCAACTACTGGATCCTGCATCGGTCGAAGTAGAATCTGGTTCCGAATGGCTGCAATCTCAGCTTCGATTGCTGCAGTCCTGGCATGATTCTCTTCTTTCTCTTGCCTTAGCTCTTCTTTACTGAGACGTAGCAGCTCCTGCGTCTCTCTCAATTGGGCCGCAAGATCGTGATCGTCTTGTTGGGCCATCTTCGCTTCTCTCAAGCGTCGCTTGTATGTCTTTTCTGGTTCGGGATCGTAAGGAACGATTTCCTTCCCAGCGCGGGTTCTTCGCATATACCTAAGAAAGAACCTGCAAAGATCGTCACTCAAGTAGAGTGGTTAGATGAAACGGGGCAAATGCCCCAAGAGCAAACCGTACCGGCTCGGTCTAGACCAAGTCCCCGGCAACGGCGCCAAAAACTTGTTCGCTCCAAACGGTGTGTGCAAGCTTTAAATTTATAACCCTAGACTTAAGCTTAAAACAAGGATGCGAACCCGCAGTGTACGGGTCAATCGTAGTAAAAGCAAGAAAATTCCAGGGGTCGATCTCAGGGACTCGGTGAAACAGAGTCAATACGGTATGCTAATGTCAATGCTAACCACAAGAGTAATTTAACACAATCAAGGTGAATAAGAAGTCAATCAAGCAAACATGCAATTCTAGGGATTAAAGCATCAAGTTGTGGTTCCAACTCAAGATCTATAGATAATCGGACAAAGCTGAGATTTTTGCGTGGGGAAGGCGTTTCTAAAGTGGAGTAGATCACCGGGTAAGTCTCACTACACACTAATCCTAAACCGTAACTCCTATTACCGGGTAAGTCTCAAGGAATCAAGATAGAGAATTATAACCTCAAACTAACACACCATCTAAGGGAATAGAATCAACCTTTACCGGGTAAGTCTCAGGCTAACTCACAAAGATGGGATGGAAGCACACTCAAACCCCAATAAAGGATAAACCTTTATTACCTACACTTATGATCGTTAATACACAAACTAAGGAATTACCGGGTAAGTCTCATCCTAAGCTTGCATTGAACCAGGGAGGTGAAATAAGAATAGGATTTAGCAAACTCTAACACTTAACTTTCTGTTTTAGGTCGGATAAGTCACCTCGGTCAGAAGAATTCCACCCCGGCCGAGATGTTCATCAACCGAACGAGATGCTTAGGGTTAAGGTTAAAGACTCGAACTTTCAGGATCCTACTGGAATCTAAGATTATTCTATCATTGTTTTTCCCACAACCTTCAGCCAATCACCCTAGAATCACACAAGGAAATTAGCCACTCATCATCATTATGAAAGTATTAAATATATGGGAAGAAGGTGAATATTTGAACAAAGAAGAATTTAATGAAAAGACTTCAATAACTGAATCAAATATCTCAAACAAAGCGTTCCTTGGATAGCAATCCAACAAGACAAGACAATCAATGAGGGAATTGAAGACAATCTTACAAAACCCTTCAAAAGCTATAAAAAGCTATGATCTTCAACTTCCTTCAACCTTCAAAAAGGTTCTTCAAATCTCTCCCAAATTGGAGTAGGCTGCTGCTGCTGTGTCGTATGCGAGATTGCTTGCGCTGATAGCGGGTTGTTAATCGATGTATGCCGCCTCCTCAAATTGTGGAAAATCAACCCTTTTTATAGGAAAATAAACCTCCAAAGATAATAAATCTTAAGAAGATATTATCCCATAAATATAGGTAAAATATATGATTCTGCATATCTCCTTCCTTCCAGAAGCTCAGCCCAAAAATATAAGATCACTTTCCAAAATTAAAAGATCTCTTCCAAGAATAAAATATTCTCGCCGCGTCCTAGGTATTCGCCTCGGTCGAGTCGGTGTCTCTGGATCGCCTCGGTCGAGGTGAACCTCTGGTCAACCGAGGTGATCTCACGACAGAATGTGAAATCTCTCTAATCAGCTCCAAAGTGAATCTTTAATCCATGGCTGTGCTTCCTGGATGTAGCTCCAAATGACTCTTGACTCCTTTTGCTCCTTTTTGATGCAAAACTTACCATATTACCTGCAATTACAACGAAACTAGGTGTAGACCTCGATTCTCGCAAAGGTAGATGAAATGGTAGTAAAATCACATAATGTACATACAAACATGCAGATTATGAAAGATAAAACGTCCAAACAAACCCCAAAATATAGACTATAATTCATGCTATCAGAATTCTCTTGGATTCAATTCTGAAATGCTCTCAGCAAAACTTTTACAAAACTTGTCTAACTACAAAAGAAGAAAGAAAAGGCTTTATATATGTTCGCTCCAAACGGTGTGTGCAAGCTTTAAATTTATAACCCTAGACTTAAGCTTAAAACAAGGATGCGAACCCGCAGTGTACGGGTCAATCGTAGTAAAAGCAAGAAAATTCCAGGGGTCGATCTCAGGGACTCGGTGAAACAGAGTCAA
>BSUD01000002.1:146496824-146510716 GCA_033239045.1 Fagopyrum esculentum | reverse complement strand
TGTCAGACTACCTCGGTCGACTGACAACTCCAAAAATCACCTCGACCGAGGTGCAGAACGACTGGACCGAGGCGAAGACAGTCGCGATTCCACTCTCTGATTTTCAGTTCTTTTCCCCCTAAAATCACTACCGATGCTTCCTAAGGGGTACTTATAGATTTCCTCAACAGAATCAAGGGCAACCAAAGCCCAATATGCAGTAAACGAACGAGTTTAGGTTTTCGAACGTTTTTACCTCTTTCCGGCCGATTCACTCAGATTTCTTGCAGATCTGTAGTTGCAATCGGATCCTCTACTCTTCAATTGCAATTTGGAAGCAGAAATCTTCGAAAACGAGCGAGAAACGAAGGAAGCGAGGTGGATCTGTCGCCGCGGTCGAAATGGGTAAAAAAAAGTGAAAAGTAATTTTTCCCCTTTTTATACTGTTACTGGATCTGCTGTCACCTCGGTCGAGATGGTCTCGACTGGACCGAGGTGATGTGGACCGAGGCGGTTCTGCAGAAACCCTAGTCGCCTCGGTTGCTTCAAGAATCAACTCGGTCGAGGTGCTCTGACAGTAACCGAGGTGCTTCTGTCTTCTCAGATTCTCGAACTTCTGTCCTTCTAGATGTGCTCTTCCCTGTTGTCTGTCCAGAACGCCAAAAACAAAGCAAAGCAAAGCAAAAACAAAAACTATCTAAACTAGACTAGAAAACGGGAAAGAAGAGCAATACCTTGGGTTGCCTCCCAAGAAGCGCTTGATTTAAGGTCGCTAGCTAGACCATAATGCGTCTCAAAGGAGGTGGGAGGTGCCCGCACCCCATACTTCACCTCCATCGTGGGGTGAAGTAAGTAGATCCATCAAACGCTCCAAGACGTGCAAGTGCTCATCGGGGAATGAATCGTCTATGGGTGGGTTATCCGTCTCGCGGGAAGATTCCGGTAGCCGGCTGAGGTGATCCGCAACTAAATTCTCGGATCCCTTCTTATCGCGGATCTCTAGGTCAAACTCTTGAAGCAAGAGAATCCATCGAATAAGACGCGGCTTGGCATCTTTCTTAGCCATCAAGTAACGAATGGCTGCATGGTCGGTGTAGACAATGACTTTCGCCCCTACTAGATAGGAACGAAACTTCTCGAAAGCATATACAACCGCCAATAACTCCTTTTCGGTGGTAGCGTAGTGGCGTTGTGCTTCATCTAGCGTCTTGCTAGCATAGTAAATGGCGGTGGTCCGTCCATCTTTCTTCTGTCCGAGCACCGCTCCTACGGCTACATCGCTGGCGTCACACATGACCTCAAAGGGCAAGGTCCAATCAGGAGGTTGGATAATGGGAGCGGAGATCAATGCTTCCTTAATCCTGTAAAAAGCATCAAGACACTCCTGCGAAAACTCAAAAACAACATCTTTATTCAAGAGGTTTGTTAGAGGTTTAGAAATCTTGGAGAAGTCCTTGATGAATCTCCTGTAGAAACCTGCATGCCCGAGAAAACTCCTCACACCTTTAATAGAACAAGGAGGAGGGAGTTTCTCAATAGTCTCGATCTTAGCTCGATCGACCTCAATACCTCGATTAGAAACGAGGTGTCCTAGCACAATGCCTTCATTAACCATAAAATGACACTTCTCCCAATTCAAAACAAGGTTAGTGTCTTCACATCTTTTAAGCACTAGAGAAAGGTTAGATAGGCAATCATCAAAAGAGGAACCATATACAGAAAAATCATCCATAAATACCTCCATGATCTCCTCTATGTACTCGGAAAAGATAGCCATCATGCATCGCTGGAAGGTAGCTGGTGCATTGCACAATCCAAATGGCATCCTCCGATAGGCAAACGTCCCCCATGGACAAGTGAAAGTGGTCTTCTCCTGATCATCCGGATGGACAGAAATCTGGAAGAATCCACTATAGCCGTCCAAGTAGCAAAAGTGTGAATGCTGGGCCAACCGTTCGAGCATTTGATCAATGAAGGGAAGCGGAAAATGATCCTTCCGAGTAGCCGTGTTCAGCTTCCTATAGTCGATGCAAACTCTCCAGCCCGTAACGGTCCTTGTTGGGATCAACTCGTTGTTCTTATTCGTCACAACGGTCATCCCTCCTTTCTTCGGAACGACATGCACCGGGCTAACCCACTTGCTGTCCGAGATAGGATAAATAATACCTGCATCCAACAACTTAAGAACTTCCTTCTTCACAACCTCTTTCATGATCGGATTTAACCGTCTTTGAGGTTCCCGTGAAGTCTTATGATTATCTTCCATTAGAATTCTATGCATGCAGAAAGAAGGTTTAATGCCAATAAGATCATCCGTGGTGTAACCTATGGCTTTTCGATGCTTTCTCAGGACATGCATTAGCTTAGTTAATTTAGAATCGGAAAGGGAAGCACTAACAATAACGGGATAAGTAGAATCCGGCCCAAGAAAGATATACCTCAAGTGACTAGGGAGTTGTTTAAGCTCCACAACTGGGGGTGCTTTCTGAGAGGGATCTGTGCTTCCTCTTTCCAGTGGAGTGGTGTCAGAAACTGGACTAGATGCAGTCTCAGTTTGAATCGTCTCGCTGTCGACCTCGGTCGAGGCATAAAGGCGTTGACCGAGGTGTTCTTCAGACGCCTCGCTCTGTCCAGAAGGTGCCTCGGTCGAGGTACTGCTACTGGATCCGAGGCTGGAAATCTTCGTTTCCTGGACTAGCTTCTCAGTTTTAGCTCCTGGATCCTCTTCCAGTGCCCTCAAGCTCTGTATATCTGCATCACAAGAAGCATCTATACCTTCCTCCATTAAACTGAAGCTAATAACTCTTTCGAGTGGATCGTTAATAAGGATAGAGCTCACCAATTCTCTTGATTCTTCTTCATCGTAGATGTTGAAGATATCATCAGTTAGTTGCTCCCCTTTCATGGCTGCAAGTAGTGCGAACTCCACCTCATCACCACCAACGTTGAATTTCAACTTGGCGTTCTTGCAATCCACATTGCAACCCGAAGTTGCTAGAAATGGCCTCCCGAGAATAATAGGTACTGGATAATCTGCGGGAATGTCAAGTACGACAAAATCTATAGGTAGATAGAAGTTACCTAACTTGACCGGAACGTCTTCCAAAATGCCCACGGGATGGGTAATGGAGCGATCCGCCATGTAAAGTCGAATCTTGACCGGCTTGGGCTCTCCAAGGCCGATCTTAGTGCATAGCTCCAGCGGGATGATGCTCACGCTGGCTCCTAGATCACAAAGGGCTTCACAAGTGACATCCCCAACTTGAATGGGAATGCAAAATGAGCCGGGATCTCTCAACTTAGGTGGCATCTTTTCCTTCATGATCTTTATGAGTTCCGAAGATTTAGATGTCATCCTAACTTCACCAACATCCTCCAGCTTCCTCTTCCTTGATAAGATCTCTTTTAAGAACTTCCCATAGGCGGGCATACCTAAAATAGCATCAAGGAAAGGAATGTTAATATGTAGCTTATTCATCAAGTCAAGGAACTTACCGAAGTGCTTGTCTAGATGTGCTCTGGCTCTGGACTGAGGGAATGGAAGTGGTGGTTTATATGCAGGAGGTGGAACATAAGTTTCTGTCGTTCCTCCTACTTTCTGTTGCTCTGCCTCGGTTGGCATCTCGGTCGAGGTGTTCTTCGACTGGATCTGGACCGAGGTGGTCTGCGTCGAGCGAGGTACTGGATCAGCAGTTTTGAGTCCACTCCTCGTCGTTATGGCCATGCACTGGCCCTTAGGGTTAGTTTCCGTCTTTGCTGGAAGCTTCCCTGGATCTCTTGGCGCTTCATTCGCCCTATTAGCAAGTTGTTGTTCAAGGGACTTTTGGGCCCTCGAAAATGAAGTCATAGAATTCTCCATAGCGCCAAGCTTGATCAAGATTGCCTCCAGAACTGCGTCCTTCTTTTCCGGCTGAGACGAACTTGATCCTTGCCCTTGGCTTTTCAATGGAGTAGAAGAAGAAGAAGGCGAAGAGAGGAAAGGATTAGAGGAATCATTAGAATTGGAGTTTGAATGATTGTTACCGTTATTTTGGTTATTCGCCCTCCAGTTGTTGCTGTTGGATCCTCTATTGTTGTTGTAGTTGTTGTTTCGGGGACCGTTATTGTTGTTACGGTACCCGTTGTTGTTGTTGTTCCTTTGCCCTTGCTCTTCCTTCTTAGTTTGAGCCATCAAGAGCTCCTTTAATTCCTTCACGTCATTCTTCAATGACGTGAGTTGATTGTTGTTGGGTTGAGTCTCTTGAAAGTTGACTCTTTTAACTCCACCTTCAGCTCCTTGGTGGGTATACTTCTCCATATGTAAGGCTTGCTTCTCAATGAAGTCCCAAGCCTCATCAATCGCCATGTCCATGAAGGTACCGGCGGAGAGTAGTTGGAGATTGAACTGGGTGTTCCCGTCCAGCCCTTTGAAGTAGATCTTCAACAACTCGATCTTTGGAATCCCATGATGTGGGCAATCCAAAAGAATATCCTTGAACCGCTCCCAAGATTTGGACAAGCTCTCCTTGTCCTTCATGATGAAAGCATTGATTTTCCCTCTCATTTCAGCAGTCTTTGAGGGGGGAAAGAATTTGGTTAGGAATCCCGTAGTCATCTCCTCCCATGTGCTAATTTTTCCTGGAGGAAGAGATTGATACCAAGTAAGAGCTCTATCTTTTAAAGAAAAGTAAAAAGGTCTTAGCTTGTAGTTGTTATTTTCGATTCTAGAAGGCCGCAAGGTCTCCATCAAGATCTCGTAGTTTTGAAGATGTTGATGCGGCGACTCCTTCTCTAGCCCTCCGAATTGACATTGGCGAATCATGGCTAGAACTTGCGGTCGAAGTTCGTAGTCATGATCCGCTGGATCTCCTAGGTTCACCCCTGGACGCCTCAGCTGTTGATTAGGGTCCATCCTTTGACCTAGGGTCTGCGGGATTCCTGCAAGAAGAACATCTCGGACTGGTATCCGAGGTGGATGTACATCGACCGGGGCGTCAGGTACTGGAATCTGCCTCGGTCGAGGATCAACTACTGGATCCTGCATCGGTCGAAGTAGAATCTGGTTCCGAATGGCTGCAATCTCAGCTTCGATTGCTGCAGTCCTGGCATGATTCTCTTCTTTCTCTTGCCTTAGCTCTTCTTTACTGAGACGTAGCAGCTCCTGCGTCTCTCTCAATTGGGCCGCAAGATCGTGATCGTCTTGTTGGGCCATCTTCGCTTCTCTCAAGCGTCGCTTGTATGTCTTTTCTGGTTCGGGATCGTAAGGAACGATTTCCTTCCCAGCGCGGGTTCTTCGCATATACCTAAGAAAGAACCTGCAAAGATCGTCACTCAAGTAGAGTGGTTAGACAAAACGGGGCAAATGCCCCAAGAGCAAACCGTACCGGCTCGGTCTAGACCAAGTCCCCGGCAACGGCGCCAAAAACTTGTTCGCTCCAAACGGTGTGTGCAAGCTTTAAATTTATAACCCTAGACTTAAGCTTAAAACAAGGATGCGAACCCGCAGTGTACGGGTCAATCGTAGTAAAAGCAAGAAAATTCCAGGGGTCGATCTCAGGGACTCGGTGAAACAGAGTCAATACGGTATGCTAATGTCAATGCTAACCACAAGAGTAATTTAACACAATCAAGATGAATAAGAAGTCAATCAAGCAAACATGCAATTCTAGGGATTAAAGCATCAAGTTGTGGTTCCAACTCAAGATCTATAGATAATCGGACAAAGCTGAGATTTTTGCGTGGGGAAGGCGTTTCTAAAGTGGAGTAGATCACCGGGTAAGTCTCACTACACACTAATCCTAAACCGTAACTCCTATTACCGGGTAAGTCTCAAGGAATCAAGATAGAGAATTATAACCTCAAACTAACACACCATCTAAGGGAATAGAATCAACCTTTACCGGGTAAGTCTCAGGCTAACTCACAAAGATGGGATGGAAGCACACTCAAACCCCAATAAAGGATAAACCTTTATTACCTACACTTATGATCGTTAATACACAAACTAAGGAATTACCGGGTAAGTCTCATCCTAAGCTTGCATTGAACCAGGGAGGTGAAATAAGAATAGGATTTAGCAAACTCTAACACTTAACTTTCTGTTTTAGGTCGGATAAGTCACCTCGGTCAGAAGAATTCCACCCCGGCCGAGATGTTCATCAACCGAACGAGATGCTTAGGGTTAAGGTTAAAGACTCGAACTTTCAGGATCCTACTGGAATCTAAGATTATTCTATCATTGTTTTTCCCACAACCTTCAGCCAATTACCCTAGAATCACACAAGGAAATTAGCCACTCATCATCATTATGAAAGTATTAAATGTATGGGAAGAAGGTGAATATTTGAACAAAGAAGAATTTAATGAAAAGACTTCAATAACTGAATCAAATATCACAACAAAAGCGTTCCTTGGATAGCAATCCAACAAGACAAGACAACAAGGAAAGGAATTGAAGACAATCTTACAAAAACCCTTCAAAAAGCTATAAAAAGCTATGATCTTCAACCTTCCTTCAACCTTCAAAAAGGTTCTTCGAAAACTCCCAAATTGGAGTATACTGCGGCTGCTGCGTGTGTGGGGTGTGCTGCGTCGTATGCGGAATGATAGCGGCCTCCTCAAATTGTGGAAATCCAACCCTTTTTATAGGAAAATAAACCTCCAAAGATAATAAATCTTAAGAAGATATTATCCCATAAATATAGGTAAAAATATATATTCTGCATATCTCCTTCCTTCCAGAAGCTCAGCCCAAAAATATAGGATCACTTTCCAAATTTAAAAGATCTCTTCCAAGAATAAAATATTCTCGCCGCGTCCTAGGTATTCGCCTCGGTCGAGTCGGCGTCTCTGGATCGCCTCGGTCGAGGTGAACCTCTGGTCAACCGAGGTGACTCACGACAGAATGTGAAATCTCTCGAATCAGCTCCAAAGTAAATCTTCAATCCATGGCTATGCTCCCTGGATGTAGCTCCAAATGACTCTTGACTCCTTTTGCTCCTTTTTGATGCAAAACGTACCATATTACCTGCAATTACAACGAAACTAGGTGTAGACCTCGATTCTCGCAAAGGTAGATGAAATGGTAGTAAAATCACATAATGTGCATACAAACATGCGGAATATGAAAGATAAAACGTCCAAACAAACCCCGAAAACTAGACTATAATTCATGCTATCAAAATACCCCATACTTAGCCCTTGCTTGTCCCCAAGCAAGTTCCTCATATAGAAAACAAGATAGAATGGATTATAAGTCAAGAAAATCAATGAAAAAGTCTTTCAAAAATATTTTATGGTGTCCAACTATCATAGATCACTCTAAGGGAATACCTCATGGAATTTAAAAACTCAATATGCTCAAAACATTTCATAAATATAGAGAAGTTGTTCATCTTTGCATAAAATCATAGAATGTATAATAAATCATAATTATCAAAATTAATCATGTATAATCCGATTTAAACCGCTAAGTCAATCAACAAGCTCAAGGTCTCAAGGTCTTCCCAAAGGAAAAGTCAAGAAACGTGTAGGGTAGGGATGTATGTAAGGTAATGTGGTGCTAGAATCCGGGAAAAGGATGAACTTCACTTTCACTTTGACTTGCAACATCTTCCACCAATAAGCTTTGCTTATTTCACACTTTTTCTTTTCACTTTACTTTTTGGGATGCATGGATAGAGGTTCACAATAACCGAAGCCTAGGAAATCTGCAATCATCAATTTCTCGAGATGCATCAGACCCTTGATGCACATACCATGACCCGTTAGGAATATCGCTCAATCCGACTTTGGCAAGACACAAACACCCGGCTATGTGAATGGTGCCGAGTTACTCATCTTCATGATTGACTTCCCCAAACCTAAAATTACTTTCTAATACTTTCACTTCCAGCCAACTTCTCAATTTTAACTTGCTTTCACCACTTGCTTGCTTCTAAATTCCCGGATAGGTAAAGGAAGGCAAAATGTATATGAGGGGCTAAGCATGATCAAGAAGAAGAAGAAGAAGAGAATGAAATGCCTTGGTCTTTCCAAGAAGAATGTGAGAGAACTTAACTTGCGGTGTCATCCTTCAAATTCAACATAATTTGGATAAAAACAAAGTATTAAACATGCTAGTAATTTCAAACAAAGCATTTAGCAACTTAAACATATTATAAAGCCTTTCAAACACATAAAGAATTTAAAACCAGTAGGTAAACAAGATCTTCACTGAGATCATATCCAGATAAGTAGCACAAAATCGTTTTCGAAAACTTTCTGTTACGCCGCCTCGGTCGAGATGTTCTTGGTTCAACCGAGGTGAAATACCTCGTTTCGCCAGAATCTCCCCGGTCGAGGTCAAAATTTTTTTTTTTTGTTTTTTTAAAAACAATTTTTTTATTCCTTTCGGTTCGGTTTCGACGTTTTTCTCAATCAAATAATCTGTAGGTATGCATGTAATATCAGATAATCATATAAAGGCAAATGAAGCATAAATATGAAAATATCCGATGAATATAATACATCAAAAGTATCGAATACATCAAGTAGTCACGTAGTCAAATAATACAGACAAATACCCCATACTTGAGACACACTGTCCCAGTGGGTATAATAAAAGTCTAAATAAAAGAGGACTCACCGGATAAGAGCTGAACTGCATAAAAATATAATAATAAAACTCTGCAGCTCCTCAGTAGTCCTGATCCGGCGGTGGTGGTGGTGGTACGTAGGGGTACTGAGTCGGGTCATAGGGATGGCCCATGATACGCTCAAACTGTAGCTGAGCCATCATGTGCTGATGATGCTGACGCTCCTGCATCTCGCGGATATCCAGCGAAAGTGCAGCATATGAGTCGATAACCTGATCCGTCAGGTCATCGATCCGTCGGTGTGCAGCCCTATCCCTCACTCCCCGCCTCCTGCGTCTAGCAGGTCGGACCGGAGAAGTCTCTGCTGGCGCCGGCTCAGTGTCCTCCTCATCCTCATCCAAATCAATAATGGGTGGCGCGCTCGTCCCAGCTGTATCTGTCCCTGTGTCCATCGGGACGCCGCCTCCTCTCTCATCCACTGTCTCATCATCGTCGTCATCCTCATCAGCCTCCTCCGCAGCTGCAGCAGGGGCAGCTGCTGCCTCTTTGTGATCCTCTATCAGTGTATCCCAAGCCGTCTGCCAGAAATGCGGATCGAAAACAGAGAACTGTGCAGACCATCTGATGCCCTGAGGTGCAGTCCGCTCCCAAGGCATGGCAACGTAGGGTGTAGTCAGCCCACGGGGAACTAGAATCCTCCGCGTGATCATCTCCTGCAATCCCAGCGGCTTCGGAGCCGCCGCCAATGTGCAAACGCTGAGGTCCATCCCGTGGTAAGTAGCGATGTGGGTGACTAGACCTCCACAGCAAATGTCTCCCTTCGCCTTGGCCTTGATCCTATGCAGATCCTCTGCTAGGAGCAAGCCAAAGTCTGGGAAGCCTCCTGTAACCATGCAATAGAGGCTGAAGAGCTCACCCTGTCTGATCTTCTGGGGCGTCTCAGTACGCGCCAGAAGTGTCTCACTGAAGATCCTGTGGGCAAGTCTGAAGGTTGGGTGAAAGATGACCTTCTCCCTGGAATCTCCAGGGCGCCATCTGTCTGCGTGTGTAGTAATGTGGGCTATCTGTCCCCAGAACTCCCTAGCTACGGATCGGGAGGGGAAGTCTACAGCAGTGGGGTCAGGAAAGCCAAAGATCTCTCTCCAAATCTCTAAAGGAACTATGAAGTTCCGGTTCATCAACCGGTACTTCACAGAACGGTCTGTGGGGAGGAAGGAGAAGGAGCTAACAAACTCGAGTGTCGGCTCTAAGTAAGCTGGGGCTCGGATCTCAGTAAACTGATCCAGCCCGACGGTAGCAATCATCCTCCTAAGGTCAGCATCTAACCCTAGGCAGTCAAAAGCTGACACATCCAGAAATCGTGGTGCGATGACTGGACGGCCAGCTATCCTCTCATAGTCTACCCGGCATCTCTCGTGGATAACCGGGCGGTAGGGACGGGATGAGGAAGGAGAAGGGGAAGGGGAGGATCTATCTCTAAGAGCTAAACGGCGATCTGAACTCATTTTCAAAACACACTGTCAGACTACCTCGGTCGACTGACAACTCCAAAAATCACCTCGACCGAGGTGCAGAACGACTGGACCGAGGCGAAGACAGTCGCGATTCCACTCTCTGATTTTCAGTTCTTTTCCCCCTAAAATCACTACCGATGCTTCCTAAGGGGTACTTATAGATTTCCTCAACAGAATCAAGGGCAACCAAAGCCCAATATGCAGTAAACGAACGAGTTTAGGTTTTCGAACGTTTTTACCTCTTTCCGGCCGATTCACTCAGATTTCTTGCAGATCTGTAGTTGCAATCGGATCCTCTACTCTTCAATTGCAATTTGGAAGCAGAAATCTTCGAAAACGAGCGAGAAACGAAGGAAGCGAGGTGGATCTGTCGCCGCGGTCGAAATGGGTAAAAAAAAGTGAAAAGTAATTTTTCCCCTTTTTATACTGTTACTGGATCTGCTGTCACCTCGGTCGAGATGGTCTCGACTGGACCGAGGTGATGTGGACCGAGGCGGTTCTGCAGAAACCCTAGTCGCCTCGGTTGCTTCAAGAATCAACTCGGTCGAGGTGCTCTGACAGTAACCGAGGTGCTTCTGTCTTCTCAGATTCTCGAACTTCTGTCCTTCTAGATGTGCTCTTCCCTGTTGTCTGTCCAGAACGCCAAAAACAAAGCAAAGCAAAACAAAAACAAAAACTATCTAAACTAGACTAGAAAACGGGAAAGAAGAGCAATACCTTGGGTTGCCTCCCAAGAAGCGCTTGATTTAAGGTCGCTAGCTAGACCATAATGCGTCTCAAAGGAGGTGGGAGGTGCCCGCACCCCATACTTCACCTCCATCGTGGGGTGAAGTAAGTAGATCCATCAAACGCTCCAAGACGTGCAAGTGCTCATCGGGGAATGAATCGTCTATGGGTGGGTTATCCGTCTCGCGGGAAGATTCCGGTAGCCGGCTGAGGTGATCCGCAACTAAATTCTCGGATCCCTTCTTATCGCGGATCTCTAGGTCAAACTCTTGAAGCAAGAGAATCCATCGAATAAGACGCGGCTTGGCATCTTTCTTAGCCATCAAGTAACGAATGGCTGCATGGTCGGTGTAGACAATGACTTTCGCCCCTACTAGATAGGAACAAAACTTCTCGAAAGCATATACAACCGCCAATAACTCCTTTTCGGTGGTAGCGTAGTGGCGTTGTGCTTCATCTAGCGTCTTGCTAGCATAGTAAATGGCGGTGGTCCGTCCATCTTTCTTCTGTCCGAGCACCGCTCCTACGGCTACATCGCTGGCGTCACACATGACCTCAAAGGGCAAGGTCCAATCAGGAGGCTGGATAATGGGAGCGGAGATCAATGCTTCCTTAATCCTGTAAAAAGCATCAAGACACTCCTGCGAAAACTCAAAAACAACATCTTTATTCAAGAGGTTTGTTAGAGGTTTAGAAATCTTGGAGAAGTCCTTGATGAATCTCCTGTAGAAACCTGCATGCCCGAGAAAACTCCTCACACCTTTAATAGAACAAGGAGGAGGGAGTTTCTCAATAGTCTCGATCTTAGCTCGATCGACCTCAATACCTCGATTAGAAACGAGGTGTCCTAGCACAATGCCTTCATTAACCATAAAATGACACTTCTCCCAATTCAAAACAAGGTTAGTGTCTTCACATCTTTTAAGCACTAGAGAAAGGTTAGATAGGCAATCATCAAAAGAGGAACCATATACAGAAAAATCATCCATAAATACCTCCATGATCTCCTCTATGTACTCGGAAAAGATAGCCATCATGCATCGCTGGAAGGTAGTTGGTGCATTGCACAATCCAAATGGCATCCTCCGATAGGCAAACGTCCCCCATGGACAAGTGAAAGTGGTCTTCTCCTGATCATCCGGATGGATAGAAATCTGGAAGAATCCACTATAGCCGTCCAAGTAGCAAAAGTGTGAATGCTGGGCCAACCGTTCGAGCATTTGATCAATGAAGGGAAGCGGAAAATGATCCTTCCGAGTAGCCGTGTTCAGCTTCCTATAGTCGATGCAAACTCTCCAGCCCGTAACGGTCCTTGTTGGGATCAACTCGTTGTTCTTATTCGTCACAACGGTCATCCCTCCTTTCTTCGGAACGACATGCACCGGGCTAACCCACTTGCTGTCCGAGATAGGATAAATAATACCTGCATCCAACAACTTAAGAACTTCCTTCTTCACAACCTCTTTCATGATCGGATTTAACCGTCTTTGAGGTTCCCGTGAAGTCTTATGATTATCTTCCATTAGAATTCTATGCATGCAGAAAGAAGGTTTAATGCCAATAAGATCATCCGTGGTGTAACCTATGGCTTTTCGATGCTTTCTCAGGACATGCATTAGCTTAGTTAATTTAGAATCGGAAAGGGAAGCACTAACAATAACGGGATAAGTAGAATCCGGCCCAAGAAAGATATACCTCAAGTGACTAGGGAGTTGTTTAAGCTCCACAACTGGGGGTGCTTTCTGAGAGGGATCTGTGCTTCCTCTTTCCAGTGGAGTGGTGTCAGAAACTAGACTAAATGCAATCTCAGTCTGAATCGTCTCGCTGTCGACCTCGGTCGAGGCGCAAAGGCGTTGACCGAGGTGTTCTTCAGACGCCTCGCTCTGTCCAGAAGGTGCCTCGGTCGAGGTGCTGCTACAGGATCCGAGGCTGGAAATCTTCGTCTCCTGGACTAGCTTCTCAGTTTTAGCTCCTGGATCCTCTTCCAGTGCCTTCAAGCTCCGTATATCTGCATCACAAGAAGCATCTATACCTTCCTCCATTAAACTGAAGCTAATAACTCTTTCAAGTGGATCTGTAATAAGGATAGAGCTCACCAATTCTCTTGATTCTTCTTCATCGTAGATGTTGAAGATATCATCAGTTAGTTGCTCCCCTTTCATGGCTGCAAGTAGTGCGAACTCTACCTCATCGCCACCAACGTTGAATTTCAACTTGGCGTTCTTGCAATCCACATTGCAACCCGAAGTTGCTAGAAATGGCCTCCCGAGAATGATAGGAACAGGATAATCTGCGGGAATGTCAAGTACGACAAAATCTATAGGTAGATAGAAGTTACCTAACTTGACCGGAACGTCCTCCAAAATGCCCACGGGATGGGTGATGGAGTGATCCGCCATGTAAAGTCGAATCTTGACCGGTTTGGGCTCTCCAAGACCGATCTTAGTGCATAGCTCCAGCGGGATGATGCTCACGCTGGCTCCTAGATCACAAAGGGCTTCACAAGTGACATCCCCAACTTGAATGGGAATGCAAAATGAGCCGGGATCTCTCAACTTAGGTGGCATCTTTTCCTTCATGATCTTTATGAGTTCCGAAGATTTAGATGTCATCCTAACTTCACCAACATCCTCCAGCTTCCTCTTCCTTGATAAGATCTCTTTTAAGAACTTCCCATAGGCGGGCATACATAAAATAGCATCAAGGAAAGGAATGTTAATATGTAGCTTATTCATCAAGTCAAGGAACTTACCGAAGTGCTTGTCTAGATGTGCTCTGGCTCTGGACTGAGGGAATGGAAGTGGTGGTTTATATGCAGGAGGTGGAACATAAGTTTCTGTCGTTCCTCCTACTTTCTGTTGCTCTGCCTCGGTTGGCATCTCGGTCGAGGTGTTCTTCGACTGGATCTGGACCGAGGTGGTCTGCGTCGAGCGAGGTACTGGATCAGCAGTTTTGAGTCCACTCCTCGTCGTTATGGCCATGCACTGGCCCTTAGGGTTAGTTTCCGTCTTTGCTGGAAGCTTCCCTGGATCTCTTGGCGCTTCATTCGCCCTATTAGCAAGTTGTTGTTCAAGGGACTTTTGGGCCCTCGAAAATGAAGTCATAGAATTCTCCATAG
>BSUD01000002.1:146463172-146485201 GCA_033239045.1 Fagopyrum esculentum | reverse complement strand
TGGTGCATTGCACAATCCAAATGGCATCCTCCGATAGGCAAACGTCCCCCATGGACAAGTGAAAGTGGTCTTCTCCTGATCATCCGGATGGATAGAAATCTGGAAGAATCCACTATAGCCGTCCAAGTAGCAAAAGTGTGAATGCTGGGCCAACCGTTCGAGCATTTGATCAATGAAGGGAAGCGGAAAATGATCCTTCCGAGTAGCCGTGTTCAGCTTCCTATAGTCGATGCAAACTCTCCAGCCCGTAACGGTCCTTGTTGGGATCAACTCGTTGTTCTTATTCGTCACAACGGTCATCCCTCCTTTCTTCGGAACGACATGCACCGGGCTAACCCACTTGCTGTCCGAGATAGGATAAATAATACCTGCATCCAACAACTTAAGAACTTCCTTCTTCACAACCTCTTTCATGATCGGATTTAACCGTCTTTGAGGTTCCCGTGAAGTCTTATGATTATCCTCCATTAGAATTCTATGCATGCAGAAAGAAGGTTTAATGCCAATAAGATCATCCGTGGTGTAACCTATGGCTTTTCGATGCTTTCTCAGGACATGCATTAGCTTAGTGAATTCAGAATCGGAAAGGGAAGCACTAACAATAACGGGATAAGTAGAGTCCGGCCCAAGAAAGATATACCTCAAGTGACTAGGGAGTTGTTTAAGCTCCACAACTGGGGGTGCTTTCTGAGAGGGATCTGTGCTTCCTCTTTCCAGTGGAGTGGTGTCAGAAACTGGACTAGATGCAGTCTCAGTTTGAATCGTCTCGCTGTCGACCTCGGTCGAGGCTCAAAGGCGTTGACCGAGGTGTTCTTCAGACGCCTCGTTCTGTCCAGAAGGTGCCTCGGTCGAGGTACTGCTACTGGATCCGAGGTTGGAAATCTTCGTTTCCTGGATCAGCTTCTCAGTTTTAGCTCCTGGATCCTCTTCCAGTGCCCTCAAGCTCTGTATATCTGCATCACAAGAAGCATCTATACCTTCCTCCATTAAACTGAAGCTAATAACTCTTTCGAGTGGATCGTTAATAAGGATAGAGCTCACCAATTCTCTTGATTCTTCTTCATCATAGATGTTGAAGATATCATCAGTTAGTTGCTCCCCTTTCATGGCTGCAAGTAGTGCGAACTCCACCTCATCGCCACCAACGTTGAATTTCAACTTGGCGTTCTTGCAATCCACATTGCAACCCGAAGTTGCTAGAAATGGCCTCCCGAGAATGATAGGAACAGGATAATCTGCGGGAATGTCAAGTACGACAAAATCTATAGGTAGATAGAAATTACCTAACTTGACCGGAACGTCCTCCAAAATGCCCACGGGATGGGTGATGGAGCGATCCGCCATGTAGAGTCGAAACTTGACCGGTTTGGGCTCTCCAAGACCGATCTTAGTGCATAGCTCCAGCGGGATGATGCTCACGCTGGCTCCTAGATCGCAAAGGGCTTCACAAGTGACATCCCCAACTTGAATGGGAATGCAAAATGAGCCGGGATCTCTCAATTTAGGTGGCATCTTCTCCTTCATGATCTTTATGAGTTCCGAAGATTTAGATGTCATCCTAACTTCACCAACATCCTCCAGCTTCCTCTTCCTTGATAAGATCTCTTTTAAGAACTTCCCATAGGCGGGCATACCTAAAATAGCATCAAGGAAAGGAATGTTAATATGTAGCTTATTCATCAAGTCAAGGAACTTACCAAAGTGCTTGTCTAGATGTGCTCTGGCTCTGGACTGAGGGAATGGAAGTGGTGGTTTATATGCAGGAGGTGGAACATAAGCTTCTGTCGTTCCTCCTGCTTTCTGTTGCGCCGCCTCGGTTGGCATCTCGGTCGAGGTGTTCTTCGACTGGATCTGGACCGAGGTGGTCTGCGTCGAGCGAGGTACTGGATCAGCAGTTTTGAGTCCACTCCTCGTCGTTATGGCCATGCACTGGCCCTTAGGGTTAGTTTCCGTCTTTGCTGGAAGCTTCCCTGGATCTCTTGGCGCTTCATTCGCCCTACTAGCAAGTTGTTGTTCAAGGGACTTTTGGGCCCTCGAAAATGAAGTCATAGAATTCTCCATGGCGCCAAGCTTGATCAAGATTGCCTCCAGAACTGCGTCCTTCTTTTCCGGCTGAGACGAACTTGATCCTTGCCCTTGGCTTTTCAATGGAGTAGAAGAGGAAGAAGGAGAAGAGAGGAAAGGGTTAGAGGAATCATTAGAGTTGGAGTTTGAATAATTGTTACCGTGGTTTTGATTATTCGCCCTCCAGTTGTTGCTGTTGGATCCTCTATTGTTGTTGTTGTAGTTGTTGTTTCGGGGTCCGTTGTTGTTGTTACGGTACCCGTTATTGTTGTTGTTCCTTTGCCCTTGCTCTTCCTTCTTAGTTTGAGCCATCAAGAGCTCCTTTAATTCCTTCACGTCATTCTTCAATGACGTGAGTTGATTGTTGTTGGGTTGAGTCTCTTGAAAGTTGACTCTTTTAACTCCACCTTCAGCTCCTTGGTGGGTATACTTCTCCATATGTAAGGCTTGCTTCTCAATGAAGTCCCAAGCCTCATCAATCGCCATGTCCATGAAGGTACCGGCGGAGAGTAGTTGGAGATTGAACTGGGTGTTCCCGTCCAGCCCTTTGAAGTAGATCTTCAACAACTCGATCTTTGGAATCCCATGATGTGGGCAATCCAAAAGAATATCCTTGAACCGCTCCCAAGATTTGGACAAGCTCTCCTTGTCCTTCATGATGAAAGCATTGATTTTCCCTCTCATTTCAGCAGTCTTTGAGGGGGGAAAGAATTTGGTTAGGAATCCCGTAGTCATCTCCTCCCATGTGCTAATTTTTCCTGGAGGAAGAGATTGATACCAAGTAAGAGCTCTATCTTTTAAAGAAAAGTAAAAAGGTCTTAGCTTGTAGTTGTTATTTTCGATTCTAGAAGGCCGCAAGGTCTCCATCAAGATCTCGTAGTTTTGAAGATGTTGATGCGGCGACTCCTTCTCTAGCCCTCCGAATTGACATTGGCGAATCATGGCTAGAACTTGCGGTCGAAGTTCGTAGTCATGATCCGCTGGATCTCCTAGGTTCACCCCTGGACGCCTCAGCTGTTGATTAGGGTCCATCCTTTGACCTAGGGTCTGCGGGATTCCTGCAAGAAGAACATCTCGGACTGGTATCCGAGGTGGATGTACATCGACCGGGGCGTCAGGTACTGGAATCTGCCTCGGTCGAGGATCAACTACTGGATCCTGCATCGGTCGAAGTAGAATCTGGTTCCGAATGGCTGCAATCTCAGCTTCGATTGCTGCAGTCCTGGCATGATTCTCTTCTTTCTCTTGCCTTAGCTCTTCTTTACTGAGACGTAGCAGCTCCTGCGTCTCTCTCAATTGGGCCGCAAGATCGTGATCGTCTTGTTGGGCCATCTTCGCTTCTCTCAAGCGTCGCTTGTATGTCTTTTCTGGTTCGGGATCGTAAGGAACGATTTCCTTCCCAGCGCGGGTTCTTCGCATATACCTAAGAAAGAACCTGCAAAGATCGTCACTCAAGTAGAGTGGTTAGATGAAACGGGGCAAATGCCCCAAGAGCAAACCGTACCGGCTCGGTCTAGACCAAGTCCCCGGCAACGGCGCCAAAAACTTGTTCGCTCCAAACGGTGTGTGCAAGCTTTAAATTTATAACCCTAGACTTAAGCTTAAAACAAGGATGCGAACCCGCAGTGTACGGGTCAATCGTAGTAAAAGCAAGAAAATTCCAGGGGTCGATCTCAGGGACTCGGTGAAACAGAGTCAATACGGTATGCTAATGTCAATGCTAACCACAAGAGTAATTTAACACAATCAAGGTGAATAAGAAGTCAATCAAGCAAACATGCAATTCTAGGGATTAAAGCATCAAGTTGTGGTTCCAACTCAAGATCTATAGATAATCGGACAAAGCTGAGATTTTTGCGTGGGGAAGGCGTTTCTAAAGTGGAGTAGATCACCGGGTAAGTCTCACTACACACTAATCCTAAACCGTAACTCCTATTACCGGGTAAGTCTCAAGGAATCAAGATAGAGAATTATAACCTCAAACTAACACACCATCTAAGGGAATAGAATCAACCTTTACCGGGTAAGTCTCAGGCTAACTCACAAAGATGGGATGGAAGCACACTCAAACCCCAATAAAGGATAAACCTTTATTACCTACACTTATGATCGTTAATACACAAACTAAGGAATTACCGGGTAAGTCTCATCCTAAGCTTGCATTGAACCAGGGAGGTGAAATAAGAATAGGATTTAGCAAACTCTAACACTTAACTTTCTGTTTTAGGTCGGATAAGTCACCTCGGTCAGAAGAATTCCACCCCGGCCGAGATGTTCATCAACCGAACGAGATGCTTAGGGTTAAGGTTAAAGACTCGAACTTTCAGGATCCTACTGGAATCTAAGATTATTCTATCATTGTTTTTCCCACAACCTTCAGCCAATTACCCTAGAATCACACAAGGAAATTAGCCACTCATCATCATTATGAAAGTATTAAATGTATGGAAAGAAGGTGAATATTTGAACAAAGAAGAATTTAATGAAAAGACTTCAATAACTGAATCAAATATCACAACAAAAGCGTTCCTTGGATAGCAATCCAACAAGACAAGACAACAAGGAAAGGAATTGAAGACAATCTTACAAAAACCCTTCAAAAAGCTATAAAAAGCTATGATCTTCAACCTTCCTTCAACCTTCAAAAAGGTTCTTCGAAAACTCCCAAATTGGAGTATACTGCGGCTGCTGCGTGTGTGGGGTGTGCTGCGTCGTATGCGGAATGATAGCGGCCTCCTCAAATTGTGGAAATCCAACCCTTTTTATAGGAAAATAAACCTCCAAAGATAATAAATCTTAAGAAGATATTATCCCATAAATATAGGTAAAAATATATATTCTGCATATCTCCTTCCTTCCAGAAGCTCAGCCCAAAAATATAGGATCACTTTCCAAATTTAAAAGATCTCTTCCAAGAATAAAATATTCTCGCCGCGTCCTAGGTATTCGCCTCGGTCGAGTCGGCGTCTCTGGATCGCCTCGGTCGAGGTGAACCTCTGGTCAACCGAGGTGACTCACGACAGAATGTGAAATCTCTCGAATCAGCTCCAAAGTAAATCTTCAATCCATGGCTATGCTCCCTGGATGTAGCTCCAAATGACTCTTGACTCCTTTTGCTCCTTTTTGATGCAAAACGTACCATATTACCTGCAATTACAACGAAACTAGGTGTAGACCTCGATTCTCGCAAAGGTAGATGAAATGGTAGTAAAATCACATAATGTGCATACAAACATGCGGAATATGAAAGATAAAACGTCCAAACAAACCCCGAAAACTAGACTATAATTCATGCTATCAAAATACCCCATACTTAGCCCTTGCTTGTCCCCAAGCAAGTTCCTCATATAGAAAACAAGATAGAATGGATTATAAGTCAAGAAAATCAATGAAAAAGTCTTTCAAAAACATTTTATGGTGTCCAGCTATCATAGATCACTCTAAGGGAATACCTCATGGAATTTAAAAACTCAATATGCTCAAAACATTTCATAAATATAGAGAAGTTGTTCATCTTTGCATAAAATCATAGAATGTATAATAAATCATAATTATCAAAATTAATCATGTATAATCCGATTTAAACCGCTAAGTCAATCAACAAGCTCAAGGTCTCAAGGTCTTCCCAAAGGAAAAGTCAAGAAACGTGTAGGGTAGGGATGTATGTAAGGTAATGTGGTGCTAGAATCCGGGAAAAGGATGAACTTCACTTTCACTTTGACTTGCAACATCTTCCACCAATAAGCTTTGCTTATTTCAAACTTTTTCTTTTCACTTTACTTTTTGGGATGCATGGATAGAGGTGCACAATAACCGAAGCCTAGGAAATCTGCAATCATCAATTTCTCGAGATGCATCAGACCCTTGATGCACATACCATGACCCGTTAGGAATATCGCTCAATCCGACTTTGGCAAGACACAAACACCCGGCTATGTGAATGGTGCCGAGTTACTCATCTTCATGATTGACTTCCCCAAACCTAAAATTACTTTCTAATACTTTCACTTCCAGCCAACTTCTCAATTTTAACTTGCTTTCACCACTTGCTTGCTTCCAAATTCCCGGATAGGTAAAGGAAGGCAAAATGTATATGAGGGGCTAAGCATGATCAAGAAGAAGAAGAAGAAGAAGAGAATGAAATGCCTTGGTCTTTCCAAGAAGAATGTGAGAGAACTTAACCTGCGGTGTCAACCTTCAAATTCAACATAATTTGGATAAAAACAAAGTATTAAACATGCTAGTAATTTCAAACAAAGCATTTAGCAACTTAAACATATTATAAAGCCTTTCAAACACATAAAGAATTTAAAACCAGTAGGTAAACAAGATCTTTACTGAGATCATATCCAGATAAGTAGCACAAAATCGTTTTCGAAAACTTTCTGTTACGCCGCCTCGGTCGAGATGTTCTTGGTTCAACCGAGGTGAAATACCTCGTTTCGCCAGAATCTCCCCGGTCGAGGTCAAAAAAAAATTTTTTTGTTTTTTTTAAAAACAATTTTTTTATTCCTTTCGGTTCGGTTTCGACGTTTTTCTCAATCAAATAATCTGTAGGTATGCATGTAATATCAGATAATCATATAAAGGCAAATGAAGCATAAATATGAAAATATCCGATGAATATAATACATCAAAAGTATCGAATACATCAAGTAGTCACGTAGTCAAATAATACAGACAAATACCCCATACTTGAGACACACTGTCCCAGTGGGTATAATAAAAGTCTAAATAAAAGAGGACTCACCGGATAAGAGCTGAACTGCATAAAAATATAATAATAAAACTCTGCAGCTCCTCAGTAGTCCTGATCCGGCGGTGGTGGTGGTGGTACGTAGGGGTACTGAGTCGGGTCATAGGGATGGCCCATGATACGCTCAAACTGTAGCTGAGCCATCATGTGCTGATGATGCTGACGCTCCTGCATCTCGCGGATATCCAGCAAAAGTGCAGCATATGAGTCGATAACCTGATCCGTCAGGTCATCGATCCGTCGGTGTGCAGCCCTATCCCTCACTCCCCGCCTCCTGCGTCTAGCAGGTCGGACCGGAGAAGTCTCTGCTGGCGCCGGCTCAGTGTCCTCCTCATCCTCATCCAAATCAATAATGGGTGGCGCGCTCGTCCCAACTGTATCTGTCCCTGTGTCCATCGGGACGCCGCCTCCTCTCTCATCCACTGTCTCATCATCGTCGTCATCCTCATCAGCCTCCTCCACAGCTGCAGCAGGGGCAGCTGCTGCCTCTCTGTGATCCTCTATCAGTGTATCCCAAGCCGTCTGCCAGAAATGCGGATCGAAAACAGAGAACTGTGCAGACCATCTGATGCCCTGAGGTGCAGTCCGCTCCCAAGGCATGGCAACGTAGGGTGTAGTCAGCCCACGGGGAACTAGAATCCTCCGCGTGATCATCTCCTGCAATCCCAGCGGCTTCGGAGCCGCCGCCAATGTGCAAACGTTGAGGTCCATCCCGTGGTAAGTAGCGATGTGGGTGACTAGACCTCCACAGCAAATGTCTCCCTTCGCCTTGGCCTTGATCCTATGCAGATCCTCTGCTAGGAGCAAGCCAAAGTCTGGGAAGCCTCCTGTAACCATGCAATAGAGGCTGAAGAGCTCACCCTGTCTGATCTTCTGGGGCGTCTCAGTACGCGCCAGAAGTGTCTCACTGAAGATCCTGTGGGCAAGTCTGAAGGTTGGGTGAAAGATGACCTTCTCCCTGGAATCTCCAGGGCGCCATCTGTCTGCGTGTGTAGTAATGTGGGCTATCTGTCCCCAGAACTCCCTAGCTACGGATCGGGAGGGGAAGTCTACAGCAGTGGGGTCAGGAAAGCCAAAGATCTCTCTCCAAATCTCTAAAGGAACTATGAAGTTCCGGTTCATCAACCGGTACTTCACAGAACGGTCTGTGGGGAGGTAGGAGAAGGAGCTAACAAACTCGAGTGTCGGCTCTAAGTAAGCTGGGGCTCGGATCTCAGTAAACTGATCCAGCCCGACGGTAGCAATCATCCTCCTAAGGTCAGCATCTAACCCTAGGCAGTCAAAAGCTGACACATCTAGAAATCGTGGTGCGATGACTGGACGGCCAGCTATCCTCTCATAGTCTACCCGGCATCTCTCGTGGATAACCGGGCGGTAGGGACGGGATGAGGAAGGAGAAGGGGAAGGGGAGGATCTATCTCTAAGAGCTAAACGGCGATCTGAACTCATTTTCAAAACACACTGTCAGACTACCTCGGTCGACTGACAACTCCAAAAATCACCTCGACCAAGGTGCAGAACGACTGGACCGAGGCGAAGACAGTCGCGATTCCACTCTCTGATTTTCAGTTCTTTTCCCCCTAAAATCACTACCGATGCTTCCTAAGGGGTACTTATAGATTTCCTCAACAGAATCAAGGGCAACCAAAGCCCAATATGCAGTAAACGAACGAGTTTAGGTTTTCGAACGTTTTTACCTCTTTCCGGCCGATTCACTCAGATTTCTTGCAGATCTGTAGTTGCAATCGGATCCTCTACTCTTCAATTGCAGTTTGGAAGCAGAAATCTTCGAAAACGAGCGAGAAACGAAGGAAGCGAGGTGGATCTGTCGCCGCGGTCGAAATGGGTAAAAAAAAGTGAAAAGTAATTTTTCCCCTTTTTATACTGTTACTGGATCTGCTGTCACCTCGGTCGAGATGGTCTCGACTGGACCGAGGTGATGTGGACCGAGGCGGTTCTGCAGAAACCCTAGTCGCCTCGGTTGCTTCAAGAATCAACTCGGTCGAGGTGCTTTGACAGTAACCGAGGTGCTTCTGTCTTCTCAGATTCTCGAACTTCTGTCCTTCCAGATGTGCTCTTCCCTGTTGTCTGTCCAGAACGCCAAAAACAAAGCAAAGCAAAGCAAAAACAAAAACTATCTAAACTAGACTAGAAAACGGGAAAGAAGAGCAATACCTTGGGTTGCCTCCCAAGAAGCGCTTGATTTAAGGTCGCTAGCTGGACCATAATGCGTCTCAAAGGAGGTGGGAGGTGCCCGCACCCCATACTTCACCTCCATCGTGGGGTGAAGTAAGTAGATCCATCAAACGCTCCAAGACGTGCAAGTGCTCATCGGGGAATGAATCGTCTATGGGTGGGTTATCCGTCTCGCGGGAAGATTCCGGTAGCCGGCTGAGGTGATCCGCAACTAAATTCTCGGATCCCTTCTTATCGCGGATCTCTAGGTCAAACTCTTGAAGCAAGAGAATCCATCGAATAAGACGCGGCTTGGCATCTTTCTTAGCCATCAAGTAACGAATGGCTGCATGGTCGGTGTAGACAATGACTTTTGCCCCTACTAGATAGGAACGAAACTTCTCGAAAGCATATACAACCGCCAATAACTCCTTTTCGGTGGTAGCGTAGTGGCGTTGTGCTTCATCTAGCGTCTTGCTAGCATAGTAAATGGCGGTGGTCCGTCCATCTTTCTTCTGTCCGAGCACCGCTCCTACGGCTACATCGCTGGCGTCACACATGACCTCAAAGGGCAAGGTCCAATCAGGAGGCTGGATAATGGGAGCGGAGATCAATGCTTCCTTAATCCTGTAAAAAGCATCAAGACACTCCTGCGAAAACTCAAAAACAACATCTTTATTCAAGAGGTTTGTTAGAGGTTTAGAAATCTTGGAGAAGTCCTTGATGAATCTCCTGTAGAAACCTGCATGCCCGAGAAAACTCCTCACACCTTTAATAGAACAAGGAGGAGGGAGTTTCTCAATAGTCTCGATCTTAGCTCGATCGACCTTAATACCTCGATTAGAAACGAGGTGTCCTAGCACAATGCCTTCATTAACCATAAAATGACACTTCTCCCAATTCAAAACAAGGTTAGTGTCTTCACATCTTTTAAGCACTAGAGAAAGGTTAGATAGGCAATCATCAAAAGAGGAACCATATACAGAAAAATCATCCATAAATACCTCCATGATCTCCTCTATGTACTCGGAAAAGATATCCATCATGCATCGCTGGAAGGTAGCTGGTGCATTGCACAATCCAAATGGCATCCTCCGATAGGCAAACGTCCCCCATGGACAAGTGAAAGTGGTCTTCTCCTGATCATCCGGATGGATAGAAATCTGGAAGAATCCACTATAGCCGTCCAAGTAGCAAAAGTGTGAATGCTGGGCCAACCGTTCGAGCATTTGATCAATGAAGGGAAGCGGAAAATGATCCTTCCGAGTAGCCGTGTTCAGCTTCCTATAGTCGATGCAAACTCTCCAGCCCGTAACGGTCCTTGTTGGGATCAACTCGTTGTTCTTATTCGTCACAACGGTCATCCCTCCTTTCTTCGGAACGACATGCACCGGGCTAACCCACTTGCTGTCCGAGATAGGATAAATAATACCTGCATCCAACAACTTAAGAACTTCCTTCTTCACAACCTCTTTCATGATCGGATTTAACCGTCTTTGAGGTTCCCGTGAAGTCTTATGATTATCTTCCATTAGAATTCTATGCATGCAGAAAGAAGGTTTAATGCCAATAAGATCATCCGTGGTGTAACCTATGGCTTTTCGATGCTTTCTCAGGACATGCATTAGCTTAGTTAATTCAGAATCGGAAAGGGAAGCACTAACAATAATGGGATAAGTAGAATCCGGCCCAAGAAAGATATACCTCAAGTGACTAGGGAGTTGTTTAAGCTCCACAACTGGGGGTGCTTTCTGAGAGGGATCTGTGCTTCCTCTTTCCAGTGGAGTGGTGTCAGAAACTGGACTAAATGCAATCTCAGTCTGAATCGTCTCGCTGTCGACCTCGGTCGAGGCGCAAAGGCGTTGACCGAGGTGTTCTTCAGACGCCTCGCTCTGTCCAGAAGGTGCCTCGGTCGAGGTGCTGCTACAGGATCCGAGGTTGGAAATCTTCGTCTCCTGGACTAGCTTCTCAGTTTTAGCTCCTGGATCCTCTTCCAGTGCCTGCAATCTCCGTATATCTGCATCACAAGAAGCATCTATACCTTCCTCCATTAAACTGAAGCTAATAACTCTTTCGAGTGGATCTGTAATAAGGATAGAGCTCACCAATTCTCTTGATTCTTCTTCATCGTAGATGTTGAAGATATCATCAGTTAGTTGCTCCCCTTTCATGGCTGCAAGTAGTGCGAACTCTACCTCATCGCCACCAACGTTGAATTTCAACTTGGCGTTCTTGCAATCCACATTGCAACCCGAAGTTGCTAGAAATGGCCTCCCGAGAATGATAGGAACAGGATAATCTGCGGGAATGTCAAGTACGACAAAATATATAGGTAGATAGAAGTTACCTAACTTGACCGGAACGTCCTCCAAAATGCCCACGGGATGGGTGATGGAGCGATCCGCCATGTAAAGTCGAATCTTGACCGGTTTGGGCTCTCCAAGACCGATCTTAGTGCATAGCTCCAGCGGGATGATGCTCACGCTGGCTCCTAGATCACAAAGGGCTTCACAAGTGACATCCCCAACTTGAATGGGAATGCAAAATGAGCCGGGATCTCTCAACTTAGGTGGCATCTTTTCCTTCATGATCTTTATGAGTTCCGAAGATTTAGATGTCATCCTAACTTCACCAACATCCTCCAGCTTCCTCTTCCTTGATAAGATCTCTTTTAAGAACTTCCCATAGGCGGGCATACCTAAAATAGCATCAAGGAAAGGAATGTTAATATGTAGCTTATTCATCAAGTCAAGGAACTTACCGAAGTGCTTGTCTAGATGTGCTCTGGCTCTGGACTGAGGGAATGGAAGTGGTGGTTTATATGCAGGAGGTGGAACATAAGTTTCTGTCGTTCCTCCTACTTTCTGTTGCTCTGCCTCGGTTGACATCTCGGTCGAGGTGTTCTTCGACTGGATCTGGACCGAGGTGGTCTGCGTCGAGCGAGGTACTGGATCAGCAGTTTTGAGTCCACTCCTCGTCGTTATGGCCATGCACTGGCCCTTAGGGTTAGTTTCCGTCTTTGCTGGAAGCTTCCCTGGATCTCTTGGCGCTTCATTCGCCCTATTAGCAAGTTGTTGTTCAAGGGACTTTTGGGCCCTCGAAAATGAAGTCATAGAATTCTCCATAGCGCCAAGCTTGATCAAGATTGCCTCCAGAATTGCGTCCTTCTTTTCCGGCTGAGACGAACTTGATCCTTGCCCTTGGCTTTTCAATGGAGTAGAAGAATGATAGCATGAATTATAGTCTATATTTGGGGGTTTGTTTGGACGTTTTATTTTTCATAATCTGCATGTTTGTATGTACATTATGTGATTTTACTACCATTTCATCTACCTTTGCGAGAATCGAGGTCTACACCTAGTTTCGTTGTAATTGCAGGTAATATGGTACGTTTTGCATCAAAAAGGAACAAAAGGAGTCAAGAGTCATTTGGAGCTACATTCAGGAAGCACAACCATGGATTAAAGATTTACTTTGGACCAGTTTTGAGAGATTCTACATTCAGTTATGAGTCACCTCGGTTGACCAGAGATTCATCTCGACCGAGGCGATCTAGAGACGCCGACTCGACCGAGGCGAACACCTAGGACGCGGCGAGAATATTTTATTCTTGGAAGAGATCTTTTAATTTTGGAAAGTGATCTTATATTTTTGGGCTGAGCTTCTGGAAGGAAGGAGATATGCAGAATCATATATTTTACCTATTTTTATGGGAATATATCTTCTTAAGATTTATTATCTTTGGAGGTTTATTTTTCCTATAAAAAGGGTTGGATTTCCACAATTCGAAAAGCCCGCCTACACCGAAATACAGGCTGCATACATCGATCAACATCCTACATACGCAGCAGCGCAGTATACTCCAAATTGGGAGTTGTTGAAGAACCTTTTTTGAAGGTTGAAGGAAGATTGAAGACTATAGCTTTTTATAGCTTTTGAAGGGTTTTGTAAGATTGTCTTCAATTCCTTCATTGATTTTCTTGTCTTGTTGGATTATTATCCAAGGAACGATTTTGTGTGATATTTGATTCAGTTATTGAAGTGTTTTCATTAAATTCTTCTTTGTTCAAACATTCACCTTCTTCCATATATTTAATACTTTCATTATGATGATGAGTGGCTAATTTCCTTGTGTGATTCTAGGGTGATTGGCTGAAGGTTGTGGGAAAAACAATGATAGAATAATCTTAGATTCCAGTAGGATCCTGAAAGCTCGAGTCTTTAACCTTAACCCTAAGCACCTCGTTCGGTTGATGAACATCTCGGCCGGGGTGGAATTCTTCTGACCGAGGTGACTTATCCGACCCTAAACTGAGAGTTAAGTGTTAGAGTTTGCCAAATCCTATTCTTATTACACCCTTCTGGTTCAAAGCAAGCTTAGGATGAGACTTACCCGGTAATTCCTTAGTTTGTGTACCAACGATCATAAGTATAGGTAATAAAGGCTTGTCCTTTATTGGAGTTTGAGTGTGCTTCCATCCCATCTTTGTGAGTTAGCCTGAGACTTACCCGGTAAAGGTTGATTCTATTCCCTTAGATGGTGTGTTAGTTTGAGGTTATAATTCTTTATCTTAATTCCTTGAGACTTACCCGGTAATAGGAGTTACGGTTTAGGATTAGTGTGTAGTGAGACTTACCCGGTGATCTACTCCACTTTAGAAACGCCTTCCCCACGCAAAAATCTCAGCTTTGTCCGCTTATCTATAGATCTTGAGTTGGAACCACAACTAGATGCTTTAATCCCTAGAATTGCATGTTTGCTTTATTTGACATCTTATTCATCTTTGACTGTATTACTTGCTCTTGTGGTTAGCATTGACATTAGCATACTGTACTGGACTTTGTTTCACCAAGTCCCTGTGATCGACCCCTGGAATTTTCTTGCTTTTACTACGATTGACCCGTACACTGCGGGTTCGCATCCTCGTTTTAAGCTTAAGTCTAGGGTTATAAATTTAAAGCTTGCACACACCGTTTGGAGCGAACAAGTTTTTTGGCGCCGTTGCCGGGGACTTGGTCTAGACCGAGCCGGTTTCGGTTTGCTTTCGGGGCTATTGCCCCTGTTGCTACTAACTACTCTTTCTATGAGTTTTGTAGTTTTCAGGATTTCCGATGACTACATTTGATCCAGCCTGGATAGCAAGACAAAGTGCTAGGGCGGACCATTATGAATACTTGGAGGAGAAGTACTCCTTCTATTGGTTCAACAATGAATGGGAAAGAGAAGAGGCCATTCAACATGAACTTGCGATATGGGATGAGAAGAATGTCCCTAAAAACATTTATGAGCAACCTTTCGAAGACTCTCTCGAATCAAGATTGGAGAAGTTGATGAAGAAGGTGGAGGAGCTTAAGGAAAGCACCATATCCTATGCTAAGCCGGAAGAGGAGCATAAGGAAGTGTTACACTTTCCAAGCATTCCTCTGGTCGGACCGGAAGCTTATCCTGAAGTTTTTGTGGAAGAGGAGGATGTGGAGGATCTCGATCCGACTGTTGAGACCTCGGCCGAGGTGGAAGAGATCTCGACCGAGATGGAAGAAGAATCTGCAAAACCAGAAGTGGAAGATGCAGAGAACCTTGGCCAAATTACTGAGATTGTGGTCAAGGTGGAAGAAAGACCAGCAGAACTAAGAGAGATTTTGTGGGTGGATTATCAACCCAACACGAAACTTGTCTCAAGCTTTGGAGAACTTTACAAGGTACATTCTCTTACTCCATTCGAATTCCCTATTAAAATTTCTGAATTTTTCAGGAAAGCACCGGAGAGTTGGAGGTCTCTTCCGAAAGAACCTCCTAAGATCAAGATGAAATCTCTCTTGAAATTGTTGGAGGAAGATGCTCCTTGGATTATAAGGAGTGAAGTTAACAAGCGCTTCACCGCTAAGGCAACGAAGTGTTATTTGTTCAAGTATGGGGTCCCTCGCATGCTCAGGACCCTGTACCATCCCCAAGCTAGGGATGAAGAAGCCATTAGGATTCTCGAGAAACTGTTTTCTCGATCGAGAAAAGGATGGGACGAAAGACCAAGTTATGTCCCACGGAAAAAGAGGAAGACCGGTAGGATTCCGGTGAGGGCCAAACCGTACAAGCTTGTACGTAGGAGATCTTACCATTTGCCAGTGAAATTAGGAACCGGAACCTTTTTGGAAGAATTTTATGATGGATGTGATGAGCACTCCATGGTGTTCAAGGTACATTGAGTAATTCTATGGAGAAAGGTCCAGCTAGCGACCTTAAACCAAGCGCTTCTTGGGAGGCAACCCAAGTTCAGGAGCTACACTGGAAGAACAAAATTTCGAGAAGTTGAGGAAACGAGCTTTACTGAGATACATCTCGGGTACTGTCAGAACACCTCGACCGATATGTGCTTCGCCAACCGAGATGGTCTTATCTGGGAGTTGTTTCTTACTTCTTCATGCAGTTTAGCTATGTTCGGTGAGTATCCTGTCCTTAGACTTATTCTGACCCACTGGGACAGTGTGTCCCAAGTATGGGGTGTTTGTACTTATTTGACTACTTGACGTTATTTGACTACTTTTGATGTATGACATTCTATTTTATCGGATATTCTATTTTATGCTTCACTTATGCATTTATATGATTATCAGATATTACATGCATACCTACAGGTTATTTGATTGAGAAAAACGTCGAAACCGAAAAAAAAAATGGTTTTAAAAAAAAAAAATTTTCGACCTCGACCGGGACAGTTCTGGCAAAACGAGGTGTTTCACCTCGGTTGAACCAAGAACATCTCGACCGAGGTGGGTTAACTGAGAGTTTTCGAAAACGATTTTTGTGTTACTTATCTGGATATGATCTCAGTGAAGATCTTGTTTACTGACTGGTTTTAAATTCTTTATATGTTTGAAATGTTTTATAATATGTTTAAGTTGCTAAATGCTTTGTTTAAAATTATTGGCATGTTTAATATTTTGTTTTTATCCAAATTATGTTGAATTTGAAGGTTGACACCGCAGCATAAGTTCTCTCACATTCTTCTTGGAAAGACCAAGGCAATTCATTCTCTTCTTCTTCTTCTTCTTGATCATGCTTAGCCCCTCATATACATTTTGCCTCCCTTACCTATCCGGGAATTTGGAAGCAAGCGAAGTGGTGAAAGCAAATTAAAGTTGAAGATGGCTGAAAGTGAAAGTGTTAGAATGCAATTCTAGGTTTGGGGAAGTCAATCATGAAGATGAGTAACTCGGCACCATTCACATAGCCGGGTGTTTGTGTCTTGCCAAAGTCGGATTGAGCGATATTCCTAACGGGTCATGGTATGTGCATCAAGGGTTTGATGCATCTCGAGAAATTGATGATTGCAGATTTCCTAGGCTTCGGTTATTGTGCACCTCTGTCCATGCATCCCAAAAAGTAAAGTAAAAAGAAAAAAAAAAAAGGTGTGAGATAAGCAAAGCTTATTGGTGGAAGATGTTGCAAGTCAAAGTGGAAGTGAAGTTCATCCTTTTCCCGGATTCTAGCACCACATTACCTTACACACATCCCTACCCTACACGTTTCTTGACCTTTTCTTTTGGGAAGCCCTTGAGACCTTGAGCTTGTTGATTGACTTAGCGGTTTAAATCGGACTATACATGATTAATTTTGATAATTATGATTTATTATGCATTCTATGATTTTATGCAAAGATGAACAACTTTTCTATATTTATAAAATGTTTTGATCATATTGAGTTTTTAATTCCAGGAAGTACTCTCTTAGAGTGATCTATGATAGTTTCACACCATAAAATGTTTTTGAAAGACTTTTCATTGATTTTCTTGACTTATAATCCATTCTATCTTGATTTCTATATGAGGAACTTGCTTAGGGACAAGCAAGGGCTAAGTATGGGGTATTTTGATAGCATGAATTATAGTCTATATTTGGGGGTTTGTTTGGACGTTTTATTTTTCATAATCTGCATGTTTGTATGTACATTATGTGATTTTACTACCATTTCATCTACCTTTGCGAGAATCGAGGTCTACACCTAGTTTCGTTGTAATTGCAGGTAATATGGTACGTTTTGCATCAAAAAGGAACAAAAGGAGTCAAGAGTCATTTGGAGCTACATTCAGGAAGCACAACCATGGATTAAAGATTTACTTTGGACCAGTTTTGAGAGATTCTACATTCTGAGTCACCTCGGTTGACCAGAGATTCATCTCGACCGAGGCGATCCAGAGACGCCGACTCGACCGAGGCGAACACCTAGGACGCGGCGAGAATATTTTATTCTTGGAAGAGATCTTTTAATTTTGGAAAGTGATCTTATATTTTTGGGCTGAGCTTCTGGAAGGAAGGAGATATGCAGAATCATATATTTTACCTATTTTTATGGGAATATATCTTCTTAAGATTTATTATCTTTGGAGGTTTATTTTTCCTATAAAAAGGGTTGGATTTCCACAATTCGAAAAGCCGCTTACAGCTGGAAACCTCGCATACACGCGCAGCAGCGCAGTATACTCCAAATTGGGAGTTGTTGAAGAACCTTTTTTGAAGGTTGAAGGAAGATTGAAGACTATAGCTTTTTATAGCTTTTGAAGGGTTTTGTAAGATTGTCTTCAATTCCTTCATTGATTTTCTTGTCTTGTTGGATTATTATCCAAGGAACGATTTTGTGTGATATTTGATTCAGTTATTGAAGTGTTTTCATTAAATTCTTCTTTGTTCAAACATTCACCTTCTTCCATATATTTAATACTTTCATTATGATGATGAGTGGCTAATTTCCTTGTGTGATTCTAGGGTGATTGGCTGAAGGTTGTGGGAAAAACAATGATAGAATAATCTTAGATTCCAGTAGGATCCTGAAAGCTCGAGTCTTTAACCTTAACCCTAAGCACCTCGTTCGGTTGATGAACATCTCGGCCGGGGTGGAATTCTTCTGACCGAGGTGACTTATCCGACCCTAAACTGAGAGTTAAGTGTTAGAGTTTGCCAAATCCTATTCTTATTACACCCTTCTGGTTCAAAGCAAGCTTAGGATGAGACTTACCCGGTAATTCCTTAGTTTGTGTACCAACGATCATAAGTGTAGGTAATAAAGGCTTGTCCTTTATTGGGGTTTGAGTGTGCTTCCATCCCATCTTTGTGAGTTAGCCTGAGACTTACCCGGTAAAGGTTGATTCTATTCCCTTAGATGGTGTGTTAGTTTGAGGTTATAATTCTTTATCTTAATTCCTTGAGACTTACCCGGTAATAGGAGTTACGGTTTAGGATTAGTGTGTAGTGAGACTTACCCGGTGATCTACTCCACTTTAGAAACGCCTTCCCCACGCAAAAATCTCAGCTTTGTCCGCTTATCTATAGATCTTGAGTTGGAACCACAACTAGATGCTTTAATCCCTAGAATTGCATGTTTGCTTTATTTGACATCTTATTCATCTTTGATTGTATTACTTGCTCTTGTGGTTAGCATTAACATTAGCATACCGTATTGGACTTTGTTTCACTAAGTCCCTGTGATCGACCCCTGGAATTTTCTTGCTTTTACTACGATTGACCCGTACACTGCGGGTTCGCATCCTCGTTTTAAGCTTAAGTCTAGGGTTATAAATTTAAAGCTTGCACACACCGTTTGGAGCGAACAAGTTTTTGGCGCCGTTGCCGGGGACTTGGTTTAGACCGAGCCGGTTTCGGTTTGCTTTCGGGGCTATTGCCCCTGTTGCTACTAACTACTCTTTCTATGAGTTTTGTAGTTTTCAGGATTTCCGATGACTACATTTGATCCAGCCTGGATAGCAAGACAAAGTGCTAGGGCGGACCATTATGAATACTTGGAGGAGAAGTACTCCTTCTATTGGTTCAACAATGAATGGGAAAGAGAAGAGGCCATTCAACATGAACTTGCGATATGGGATGAGAAGAATGTCCCTAAAAACATTTATGAGCAACCTTTCGAAGACTCTCTCGAATCAAGATTGGAGAAGTTGATGAAGAAGGTGGAGGAGCTTAAGGAAAGCACCATATCCTATGCTAAGCCGGAAGAGGAGCATAAGGAAGTGTTACACTTTCCAAGCATTCCTCTGGTCGGACCGGAAGCTTATCCTGAAGTTTTTGTGGAAGAGGAGGATGTGGAGGATCTCGATCCGACTGTTGAGACCTCGGCCGAGGTGGAAGAGATCTCGACCGAGATGGAAGAAGAATCTGCAAAACCAGAAGTGGAAGATGCAGAGAACCTTGGCCAAATTACTGAGATTGTGGTCAAGGTGGAAGAAAGACCAGCAGAACTAAGAGAGATTTTGTGGGTGGATTATCAACCCAACACGAAACTTGTCTCAAGCTTTGGAGAACTTTACAAGGTACATTCTCTTACTCCATTCGAATTCCCTATTAAAATTTCTGAATTTTTCAGGAAAGCACCGGAGAGTTGGAGGTCTCTTCCGAAAGAACCTCCTAAGATCAAGATGAAATCTCTCTTGAAATTGTTGGAGGAAGATGCTCCTTGGATTATAAGGAGTGAAGTTAACAAGCGCTTCACCGCTAAGGCAACGAAGTGTTATTTGTTCAAGTATGGGGTCCCTCGCATGCTCAGGACCCTGTACCATCCCCAAGCTATAGATGGGGAAGCTGCTATGATTCTCGAGAAACTATTTTCTCGATCAAGGAAAGGATGGGACGCAAGGCTAGATTATGTCCCATTGAAGTGCAGGAAGGCTAGAAAGATTCCGATGAGAATCAAACCGTACAAGCTTGTACGTAGGAGATCTTACCATTTGCCGGTGAAATTAGGAACCGGAACCTTTTTGGAAGAATTTTATGATGGATGTGATGAGCACTCCATGGTGTTCAAGGTACATTGAGTAATTCTATGGAGAAGGGTCCAGCTAGCGACCTTAAACCAAGCGCTTCTTGGGAGGCAACCCAAGGTATTGCTTTCTTTTCCCTTTTCTAGCTTAGTTTTAGATAGTTTGCTTTTGCTTTGCTTTGTTTTGTTTTTGGCGTCCTAGACAGAAACCAGGTATTCCAAAAGGAAGGATCACAGTTCAGGAGCTACACTGGAAGAACAAAATTTCGAGAAGTTGAGGAAACGAGCTTTACTGAGATACATCTCGGGTACTGTCAGAACACCTCGACCGATATGTGCTTCGCCAACCGAGATGGTCTTATCTGGGAGTTGTTTCTTACTTCTTCATGCAGTTTAGCTATGTTCGGTGAGTATCCTGTCCTTAGACTTATTCTGACCCACTGGGACAGTGTGTCCCAAGTATGGGGTGTTTGTACTTATTTGACTACTTGACGTTATTTGACTACTTTTGATGTATGACATTCTATTTTATCGGATATTCTATTTTATGCTTCACTTATGCATTTATATGATTATCAGATATTACATGCATACCTACAGGTTATTTGATTGAGAAAAACGTCGAAACCGAAAAAAAAAATGACTTTAAAAAAAAAAAATTTTCGACCTCGACCGGGACAGTTCTGGCAAAACGAGGTGTTTCACCTCGGTTGAACCAAGAACATCTCGACCGAGGTGGGTTAACTGAGAGTTTTCGAAAACGATTTTTGTGTTACTTATCTGGATATGATCTCAGTGAAGATCTTGTTTACTGACTGGTTTTAAATTCTTTATATGTTTGAAATGTTTTATAATATGTTTAAGTTGCTAAATGCTTTGTTTAAAATTATTGGCATGTTTAATATTTTGTTTTTATCCAAATTATGTTGAATTTGAAGGTTGACACCGCAGCATAAGTTCTCTCACATTCATCTTGGAAAGACCAAGGCAATTCATTCTCTTCTTCTTCTTCTTCTTAATCATGCTTAGCCCCTCATATACATTTTGCCTCCCTTACCTATCCGGGAATTTGGAAGCAAGCGAAGTGGTGAAAGCAAATTAAAGTTGAAGATGGCTGAAAGTGAAAGTGTTAGAATGCAATTCTAGGTTTGGGGAAGTCAATCATGAAGATGAGTAACTCGGCACCATTCACATAGCCGGGTGTTTGTGTCTTGCCAAAGTCGGATTGAGCGATATTCCTAACGGGTCATGGTATGTGCATCAAGGGTTTGATGCATCTCGAGAAATTGATGATTGCAGATTTCCTAGGCTTCGGTTATTGTGCACCTCTGTCCATGCATCCCAAAAAGTAAAGTAAAAAGAAAAAAAAAAAAGGTGTGAGATAAGCAAAGCTTATTGGTGGAAGATGTTGCAAGTCAAAGTGGAAGTGAAGTTCATCCTTTTCCCGGATTCTAGCACCACATTACCTTACACACATCCCTACCCTACACGTTTCTTGACCTTTTCTTTTGGGAAGCCCTTGAGACCTTGAGCTTGTTGATTGACTTAGCGGTTTAAATCGGACTATACATGATTAATTTTGATAATTATGATTTATTATGCATTCTATGATTTTATGCAAAGATGAACAACTTTTCTATATTTATAAAATGTTTTGATCATATTGAGTTTTTAATTCCAGGAAGTACTCTCTTAGAGTGATCTATGATAGTTTCACACCATAAAATGTTTTTGAAAGACTTTTCATTGATTTTCTTGACTTATAATCCATTCTATCTTGATTTCTATATGAGGAACTTGCTTAGGGACAAGCAAGGGCTAAGTATGGGGTATTTTGATAGCATGAATTATAGTCTATATTTGGGGGTTTGTTTGGACGTTTTATTTTTCATAATCTGCATGTTTGTATGTACATTATGTGATTTTACTACCATTTCATCTACCTTTGCGAGAATCGAGGTCTACACCTAGTTTCGTTGTAATTGCAGGTAATATGGTACGTTTTGCATCAAAAAGGAACAAAAGGAGTCAAGAGTCATTTGGAGCTACATTCAGGAAGCACAACCATGGATTAAAGATTTACTTTGGACCAGTTTTGAGAGATTCTACATTCAGTTATGAGTCACCTCGGTTGACCAGAGATTCATCTCGACCGAGGCGATCTAGAGACGCCGACTCGACCGAGGCGAACACCTAGGACGCGGCGAGAATATTTTATTCTTGGAAGAGATCTTTTAATTTTGGAAAGTGATCTTATATTTTTGGGCTGAGCTT
>BSUD01000002.1:146416373-146463162 GCA_033239045.1 Fagopyrum esculentum | reverse complement strand
GAAATACAGGCTGCATACATCGATCAACATCCTACATACGCAGCAGCGCAGTATACTCCAAATTGGGAGTTGTTGAAGAACCTTTTTTGAAGGTTGAAGGAAGATTGAAGACTATAGCTTTTTATAGCTTTTGAAGGGTTTTGTAAGATTGTCTTCAATTCCTTCATTGATTTTCTTGTCTTGTTGGATTATTATCCAAGGAACGATTTTGTGTGATATTTGATTCAGTTATTGAAGTGTTTTCATTAAATTCTTCTTTGTTCAAACATTCACCTTCTTCCATATATTTAATACTTTCATTATGATGATGAGTGGCTAATTTCCTTGTGTGATTCTAGGGTGATTGGCTGAAGGTTGTGGGAAAAACAATGATAGAATAATCTTAGATTCCAGTAGGATCCTGAAAGCTCGAGTCTTTAACCTTAACCCTAAGCACCTCGTTCGGTTGATGAACATCTCGGCCGGGGTGGAATTCTTCTGACCGAGGTGACTTATCCGACCCTAAACTGAGAGTTAAGTGTTAGAGTTTGCCAAATCCTATTCTTATTACACCCTTCTGGTTCAAAGCAAGCTTAGGATGAGACTTACCCGGTAATTCCTTAGTTTGTGTACCAACGATCATAAGTATAGGTAATAAAGGCTTGTCCTTTATTGGAGTTTGAGTGTGCTTCCATCCCATCTTTGTGAGTTAGCCTGAGACTTACCCGGTAAAGGTTGATTCTATTCCCTTAGATGGTGTGTTAGTTTGAGGTTATAATTCTTTATCTTAATTCCTTGAGACTTACCCGGTAATAGGAGTTACGGTTTAGGATTAGTGTGTAGTGAGACTTACCCGGTGATCTACTCCACTTTAGAAACGCCTTCCCCACGCAAAAATCTCAGCTTTGTCCGCTTATCTATAGATCTTGAGTTGGAACCACAACTAGATGCTTTAATCCCTAGAATTGCATGTTTGCTTTATTTGACATCTTATTCATCTTTGACTGTATTACTTGCTCTTGTGGTTAGCATTGACATTAGCATACTGTACTGGACTTTGTTTCACCAAGTCCCTGTGATCGACCCCTGGAATTTTCTTGCTTTTACTACGATTGACCCGTACACTGCGGGTTCGCATCCTCGTTTTAAGCTTAAGTCTAGGGTTATAAATTTAAAGCTTGCACACACCGTTTGGAGCGAACAAAGAAGAAGAAGGCGAAGAGAGGAAAGGATTAGAGGAATCATTAGAATTGGAGTTTGAATGATTGCTACCGTTATTTTGGTTATTTGCCCTCCAGTTGTTGCTGTTGGATCCTCTATTGTTGTTGTAGTTGTTGTTTCGGGGACCGTTATTGTTGTTACGGTACCCGTTGTTGTTGTTGTTCCTTTGCCCTTGCTCTTCCTTCTTAGTTTGAGCCATCAAGAGCTCCTTTAATTCCTTCACGTCATTCTTCAATGACGTGAGTTGATTGTTGTTGGGTTGAGTCTCTTGAAAGTTGACTCTTTTAACTCCACCTTCAGCTCCTTGGTGGGTATACTTCTCCATATGTAAGGCTTGCTTCTCAATGAAGTCCCAAGCCTCATCAATCGCCATGTCCATGAAGGTACCGGCGGAGAGTAGTTGGAGATTGAACTGGGTGTTCCCGTCCAGCCCTTTGAAGTAGATCTTCAACAACTCGATCTTTGGAATCCCATGATGTGGGCAATCCAAAAGAATATCCTTGAACCGCTCCCAAGATTTGGACAAGCTCTCCTTGTCCTTCATGATGAAAGCATTGATTTTCCCTCTCATTTCAGCAGTCTTTGAGGGGGGAAAGAATTTGGTTAGGAATCCCGTAGTCATCTCCTCCCATGTGCTAATTTTTCCTGGAGGAAGAGATTGATACCAAGTAAGAGCTCTATCTTTTAAAGAAAAGTAAAAAGGTCTTAGCTTGTAGTTGTTATTTTCGATTCTAGAAGGCCGCAAGGTCTCCATCAAGATCTCGTAGTTTTGAAGATGTTGATGCGGCGACTCCTTCTCTAGCCCTCCGAATTGACATTGGCGAATCATGGCTAGAACTTGCGGTCGAAGTTCGTAGTCATGATCCGCTGGATCTCCTAGGTTCACCCCTGGACGCCTCAGCTGTTGATTAGGGTCCATCCTTTGACCTAGGGTCTGCGGGATTCCTGCAAGAAGAACATCTCGACTGGTATCCGAGGTGGATGTACAACGACCGGGGCGTCAGGTACTGGAATCTGCCTCGGTCGAGGATCAACTACTGGATCCTGCATCGGTCGAAGTAGAATCTGGTTCCGAATGGCTGCAATCTCAGCTTCGATTGCTGCAGTCCTGGCATGATTCTCTTCTTTCTCTTGCCTTAGCTCTTCTTTACTGAGACGTAGCAGCTCCTGCGTCTCTCTCAATTGGGCCGCAAGATCGTGATCGTCTTGTTGGGCCATCTTCGCTTCTCTCAAGCGTCGCTTGTATGTCTTTTCTGGTTCGGGATCGTAAGGAACGATTTCCTTCCCAGCGCGGGTTCTTCGCATATACCTAAGAAAGAACCTGCAAAGATCGTCACTCAAGTAGAGTGGTTAGATGAAACGGGGCAAATGCCCCAAGAGCAAACCGTACCGGCTCGGTCTAGACCAAGTCCCCGGCAACGGCGCCAAAAACTTGTTCGCTCCAAACGGTGTGTGTAAGCTTTAAATTTATAACTCTAGACTTAAGCTTAAAACAAGGATGCGAACCCGCAGTGTACGGGTCAATCGTAGTAAAAGCAAGAAAATTCCAGGGGTCGATCTCAGGGACTCGGTGAAACAGAGTCAATACGGTATGCTAATGTCAATGCTAACCACAAGAGTAATTTAACACAATCAAGATGAATAAGAAGTCAATCAAGCAAACATGCAATTCTAGGGATTAAAGCATCAAGTTGTGGTTCCAACTCAAGATCTATAGATAATCGGACAAAGCTGAGATTTTTGCGTGGGGAAGGCGTTTCTAAAGTGGAGTAGATCACCGGGTAAGTCTCACTACACACTAATCCTAAACCGTAACTCCTATTACCGGGTAAGTCTCAAGGAATCAAGATAGAGAATTATAACCTCAAACTAACACACCATCTAAGGGAATAGAATCAACCTTTACCGGGTAAGTCTCAGGCTAACTCACAAAGATGGGATGGAAGCACACTCAAACCCCAATAAAGGATAAACCTTTATTACCTACACTTATGATCGTTAATACACAAACTAAGGAATTACCGGGTAAGTCTCATCCTAAGCTTGCATTGAACCAGGGAGGTGAAATAAGAATAGGATTTAGCAAACTCTAACACTTAACTTTCTGTTTTAGGTCGGATAAGTCACCTCGGTCAGAAGAATTCCACCCCGGCCGAGATGTTCATCAACCGAACGAGATGCTTAGGGTTAAGGTTAAAGACTCGAACTTTCAGGATCCTACTGGAATCTAAGATTATTCTATCATTGTTTTTCCCACAACCTTCAGCCAATCACCCTAGAATCACACAAGGAAATTAGCCACTCATCATCATAATGAAAGTATTAAATATATGGGAAGAAGGTGAATATTTGAACAAAGAAGAATTTAATGAAAAGACTTCAATAACTGAATCAAATATCACAACAAAGCGTTCCTTGGATAGTAATCCAACAAGACAAGACAACAATGGAGGGAATTGAAGACAATCTTACAAAACCCTTCAAAAAGCTATAAAAGCTATGGACTTCAATCTTCCTTCAACCTTCAAAAAGGTTCTTCGAAAACTCCCAAATTGGAGTATGCTGCGGCTGCTGCGTATTTCCGGTGTAAGCGGGGATGATAGCGGATCGTATGCAGGATGTTGAATTTGTGGAAATCCAACCCTTTTTATAGGAAAATAAACCTCCAAAGATCATAAATCTTAAGAAGATATTATCCCATAAATATAGGTAAAATATATGATTCTGCATATCTCCTTCCTTCCAGAAGCCAAGCCCAAAAATATAAGATCACTTTCCAAATTTAAAAGATCTCTTCCAAGAATAAAATATTCTCGCCGCGTCCTAGGTGTTCGCCTCGGTCGAGTCGGCGTCTCTGGATCGCCTCGGTCGAGGTGAACCTCTGGTCAACCGAGGTGACTCACAACAGAATGTGAAATCTCTCGAATCAGCTCCAAAGTAAATCTTCAATCCATGGCTATGCTCCCTGGATGTAGCTCCAAATGACTCTTGACTCCTTTTGCTCCTTTTTGATGCAAAACGTACCATATTACCTGCAATTACAACGAAACTAGGTGTAGACCTCGATTCTCGCAAAGGTAGATGAAATGGTAGTAAAATCACATAATGTACATACAAACATGCAGATTATGAAAGATAAAACGTCCAAACAAACCCCAAAAACTAGACTATAATTCATGCTATCAAAATACCCCATACTTAGCCCTTGCTTGTCCCCAAGCAAGTTCCTCATATAGACAACAAGATAGAATGGATTATAAGTCAAGAAAATCAATGAAAAAGCCTTTCAAAAATATTTTATGGTGTGCAACTATCATAGATCACTCTAAGAGAATACTTCCTGGAAATTAAAAACTCAACATGATCAAAACATTTTATAAATATAGGAAAGTTGTTCATCTTTGCATAAAATCATAGAATGCATAATAAATCATAATTATCAAAATTAATCATGTATAATCCAGTTTAAACCGCTAAGTCAATCAACAAGCTCAAGGTCTCAAGGGCTTCCCAAAAGAAAAGGTCAAGAAACGTGTAGGGTAGGGATGTATGTAAGGTAATGTGGTGCTAGAATCCGGGAAAAGGATGAACTTCACTTTCACTTCAACTTGCAACATCTTCCACCAATAAGCTTTGCTTATCTCACACTTTTTTTTTCTTTTTACTTTACTTTTTGGGATGCATGGACAGAGGTGCACAATAACCGAAGCCTAGGAAATCTGCAATCATCAATTTCTCGAGATGCATCAAACCCTTGATGCACATACCATGACCCGTTAGGAATATCGCTCAATCCGACTTTGGCAAGACACAAACACCCGGCTATGTGAATGGTGCCGAGTTACTCATCTTCATGATTGACTTCCCCAAACCTAGAATTGCATTCTAACACTTTCACTTCCAGCCACTTCTCAACTTTAACTTGCTTTCACCACTTCGCTTGCTTCCAAATTCCCGGATAGGTAAAGGGAGGCAAAATGTATATGAGGGGCTAAGCATGATCAAGAAGAAGAAGAAGAAGAGAATGAATTGCCTTGGTCTTTCCAAGAAGAAAGTGAGAGAACTTAACCTGCGGTGTCAACCTTCAAATTCAACATAATTTGGATAAAAATAAAGTATTAAACATGCCAATAATTTCAAACAAAGCATTTAGCAACTTAAACATATCATAAAACATTTCAAACATATAAAGAATTTAAATCCAGTCGGTAAACAAAATCTTCACTGAGATCATATCCAGATAAGTAACACAAAAATCGTTTTCGAAAATTTTCTGTTACGCCCACCTCGGTCGAGGTGTTCTTAGTTCAACCGAGGTGAAGTGCCTCGTTTCGCCAGAATCTCCCCGGTCGAGGTCAAAAAATATTATTTTTTTTTAAAACCATTTTTTTTTCTTTTCGGTTTCGACGTTTTTCTCAATCAAATAACCTGTAGGTATGCATGTAATATCTGATAATCATATAAATGCATAAGTGAAGCATAAAATAGAATATCCGATAAAATAGAATGTCATACATCAAAAGTAGTCAAATAACGTCAAGTAGTCAAATAAGTACAAACACCCCATACTTGGGACACACTGTCCCAGTGGGTCAAAATAAGTCTAAGGACAGGAAACTCACCGAACATAGCTAAACTGCATGAAGGAGTAAGAAACAACTCCCGGATAAGACCATCTCGGTTGGCGAAGCACATCTCGGTCGAGGTGTTCTGACAGTACCCGAGATGTATCTCAGTAAAGCTCGTTTCCTCAACTTCTCGAAATTTTGTTCTTCCAGTGTAGCTCTTGAACTATGATCCTTCCTTTTGGAATACCTGGTTGTTGTCTAGAGGAAAACAAAAACAAAGCAACTATCTAAACTAAACTAGAAAAGGGAGAAGAAAGCAATACCTTGGGTTGCCTCCCAAGAAGCGCTTGGTTTAAGGTCGCTAGCTGGACCCTTCTCCATAGATTTACTCAATGTACCTTGAACACTTTGGAGTGCTCATCACATCCATCATAAAACTCTTCCAAAAAGGTTCCGGTTCCTAATTTCACCGGCAAATGGTAGGATTTCCTACGTACAAGCTTGTACGATTTGGTTCTCACCGGAATCCTACCGGTCTTCCTCTTTGTCCATGGGACATAACTCAGTCTTTCATCCCATCCTTTCCTTGATCGAGAAAACAGCTTCTCGAGAATCCTAGTAGCTTCCCCTTCTATAGCTTGGGGATGGTACAAGGTCCTTAGCATGCGAGGGACCCCATACTTGAACAAGAGACACTTCATCGCCTTAACGGTGTAGTGCTTGCAAACTCCACTCCTTATAATCCAAGGAGTATCTTCTTCCAACAGTTTCAAGGGAGGTTTCATCTTGATCTTAGGAGGTTCTTTCGGAAGAGACCTCCAACTCTCCGGTGCCTTCCTGAAAAATTCAGAAATATTAATAGGGAATTCAAATGAAGTAGGAGAATGTACCTTGCAAAGTTCTCCAAAGCTTGAGACAAGTTTCGTGTTGGGTTGATAATCCACCCACGAAATCTCTCTCAGTTCTGCTGGTCTTTCTTCCACCTTGACCACAATCTCAGTAATTTGGCCAAGGTTCTCTGCATCTTCCACTTCTGGTTTTGCAGATTCTTCTTCCATCTCGGTCGAGATCTCTTCCACCTCGGCCGAGGTCTCAACAGTCGGATCGAGATCCTCCACATCCTCCTCTTCCACAAAAACTTCAGGAGAAGCTTCCGGTCCGACCAGAGGAATGCTTGGAAAGTGTAACACTTCCTTATGCTCCTCTTCCGGCTTAGCATAGGATATGGTGCTTTCCTTGAGCTCCTCCACCTTCTTCATCAACTTCTCCAATCTTGATTCGAGAGAGTCTTCAAAAGGTTGCTCATAAATGTTTTTAGGGACATTCTTCTCATCCCATATCGCAAGTTCATGTTGAATGGCCTCTTCTCTTTCCCATTCATTGTTGAACCAATAGAAGGAGTACTTCTCCTCCAAGTATTCATAATGGTCCGCCCTAGCACTTTGTCTTGCTATCCAGGCTGGATCAAATATAGTCATCAGAAATCCTAAAAACTACAAAACTCATAGAAAGAGTAGTTAGTAGCAACAGGGGTAATAGCCCCAAGAGCAAACCGTACCGGCTCGGTCTAGACCAAGTCCCCGGCAACGGCGCCAAAAACTTGTTCGCTCCAAACGGTGTGTGTAAGCTTTAAATTTATAACTCTAGACTTAAGCTTAAAACAAGGATGCGAACCCGCAGTGTACGGGTCAATCGTAGTAAAAGCAAGAAAATTCCAGGGGTCGATCTCAGGGACTCGGTGAAACAGAGTCAATACGGTATGCTAATGTCAATGCTAACCACAAGAGTAATTTAACACAATCAAGATGAATAAGAAGTCAATCAAGCAAACATGCAATTCTAGGGATTAAAGCATCAAGTTGTGGTTCCAACTCAAGATCTATAGATAATCGGACAAAGCTGAGATTTTTGCGTGGGGAAGGCGTTTCTAAAGTGGAGTAGATCACCGGGTAAGTCTCACTACACACTAATCCTAAACCGTAACTCCTATTACCGGGTAAGTCTCAAGGAATCAAGATAGAGAATTATAACCTCAAACTAACACACCATCTAAGGGAATAGAATCAACCTTTACCGGGTAAGTCTCAGGCTAACTCACAAAGATGGGATGGAAGCACACTCAAACCCCAATAAAGGATAAACCTTTATTACCTACACTTATGATCGTTAATACACAAACTAAGGAATTACCGGGTAAGTCTCATCCTAAGCTTGCATTGAACCAGGGAGGTGAAATAAGAATAGGATTTAGCAAACTCTAACACTTAACTTTCTGTTTTAGGTCGGATAAGTCACCTCGGTCAGAAGAATTCCACCCCGGCCGAGATGTTCATCAACCGAACGAGATGCTTAGGGTTAAGGTTAAAGACTCGAACTTTCAGGATCCTACTGGAATCTAAGATTATTCTATCATTGTTTTTCCCACAACCTTCAGCCAATTACCCTAGAATCACACAAGGAAATTAGCCACTCATCATCATTATGAAAGTATTAAATGTATGGAAAGAAGGTGAATATTTGAACAAAGAAGAATTTAATGAAAAGACTTCAATAACTGAATCAAATATCACAACAAAAGCGTTCCTTGGATAGCAATCCAACAAGACAAGACAACAAGGAAAGGAATTGAAGACAATCTTACAAAAACCCTTCAAAAAGCTATAAAAAGCTATGATCTTCAACCTTCCTTCAACCTTCAAAAAGGTTCTTCGAAAACTCCCAAATTGGAGTATACTGCGGCTGCTGCGTGTGTGGGGTGTGCTGCGTCGTATGCGGAATGATAGCGGCCTCCTCAAATTGTGGAAATCCAACCCTTTTTATAGGAAAATAAACCTCCAAAGATAATAAATCTTAAGAAGATATTATCCCATAAATATAGGTAAAAATATATATTCTGCATATCTCCTTCCTTCCAGAAGCTCAGCCCAAAAATATAGGATCACTTTCCAAATTTAAAAGATCTCTTCCAAGAATAAAATATTCTCGCCGCGTCCTAGGTATTCGCCTCGGTCGAGTCGGCGTCTCTGGATCGCCTCGGTCGAGGTGAACCTCTGGTCAACCGAGGTGACTCACGACAGAATGTGAAATCTCTCGAATCAGCTCCAAAGTAAATCTTCAATCCATGGCTATGCTCCCTGGATGTAGCTCCAAATGACTCTTGACTCCTTTTGCTCCTTTTTGATGCAAAACGTACCATATTACCTGCAATTACAACGAAACTAGGTGTAGACCTCGATTCTCGCAAAGGTAGATGAAATGGTAGTAAAATCACATAATGTGCATACAAACATGCGGAATATGAAAGATAAAACGTCCAAACAAACCCCGAAAACTAGACTATAATTCATGCTATCAGGTTCCTATGGGGTACTTAATCTGTTTCTCAGCAAAAGCAAGGGCAACCAAAGCCCAATTCGAAACGAAACAGTGAAGAGAACGAGATTAGGGTTTTTTTTTTCTGATTTTACCTCCAATCGGTCGATTCGGTTCGTTTTTTTGTAGATTGACGCTTGCACTGGGATCCTCTATCCTTTCTTTGCAATTTAGAAGCAAGAATCGTCGAAAACGGGCGAAGAACGGCGAAACGAGACGAGGAAGTTGCCACGGTAGAGGAGAAGGTAAAGGAGGACAGAGAATTTCAGCCCCCCTTTTATACCCTTTTCTGGAACTACTGTCACCTCGGTCGAGGTGGTCTCGACTGGACCGAGGTGGTACGGACCGAGGTGGATCTTCAGAAACCCTAGTCGCCTCGGTTGCTCAAGAATCATCTCGGTCGAGGTGCTTTGACAGCAACCGAGATGTGCCTCAGTCAAACTCCGTCTTCTCAAATTCTCGAACTTCTGTCCTTCTAGTTATGCTCCTGGTTTGTACTCCTTCCTTAGATGTCACCTGTTGTCTGTCTAGGACGCCAAAAACAAAACAAAGCAAAGCAAAAGCAAAACTATCTAAGCTAGACTAGAAAAAGGGAAAAGAAAGCAATACCTTGGGTTGCCTCCCAAGAAGCGCTTGATTTAAGGTCGCTAGCTGGACCATAGTGCGTCTCTCAAACGAGGTATAGTGGTGCAACCTCCTCAACCGGAACTTCCGGTTTGTATTTCTTGAGTCTATGACCATTGACCTTGAAGCTTCCACTTGTTTCGCCCCATATCTCAACTGCACCATGAGGAAAAACATGTTTCACAACATAAGGTCCGGTCCATCTAGATTTCAACTTACCTGGAAAGAGGCGGAGGCGGGAGTTGAAGAGTAGAACTAAGTCTCCTTCGTTAAGCTCCTTAGGGATGATACGCTTGTCATGCCATTTCTTCGTCCTCTCCTTATAGATTTTGGCATTCTCATAAGCGTTCAAACGCAGCTCCTCCAGCTCATTGATATCCAATAGCCGCTTCTCGCCGGCTTCCTTAATGTCGAAGTTCAACCATTTGATCGCCCAATATGCTTTGTGTTCTAACTCAACGGGCAAATGACAAGACTTCCCATATACCAAATTATAAGAGGTGGTACCAATGGGAGTCTTAAATGCGGTCCTGTAGGCCCAAAGAGCGTCGTCCAATTTCATGGACCAATCCTTCCTCGTCCTAGAGACGGTCTTCTCCAAAATTGCTTTGATTTCTCTATTTGAGATCTCGACCTGTCCACTAGTTTGAGGGTGATAAGGGGTTTCCACCTTGTGGGTAACCCCATACTTCGATAGAAGTGCCTTGAACTTCCGGTTGATGAAATGCGTTCCTCCATCGCTGATGATGATACGTGGAGTTCCAAAACGTGGAAAGATAGTCCTGTTTAAGAATTTCACAACCACCTTGGCGTCATTAGTGGGAGAAGCAATGGCTTCAACCCATCTAGAGACGTAATCAACTGCTAGAAGAATATAGAGGTTTCCTCCGGAGGATGGGAAAGGTCCCATGAAGTCTATCCCCCATACATCAAAGATTTCCACCTCTTGAATGTTATTAAGCGGCATTTCGTTCCTCCTAAATAAATTTCCTGTTCTTTGGCATGCATCACAAGAGACAACAAATGATTGCACATCTTTAAATAATGTAGGCCAAAAGAAACCGGAACGTAATACCTTAGCGCAAGTCTTATCGGTGCTAGCATGTCCTCCACAAGGAAGTGAATGACAATGCCGTATGACGCTATTAACTTCATCTTCCGGAATGCATCTTCGAAGCATCCCATCTGGCCCGCGCTTGAATAGCAGCGGCTCATCCTAGTAGTAATGGCGTACGTCCTTGAAGAATCTCTTCTTTTGAGAGTACGTCAATCCGGGCGGTATTACCTGGCAAACAAGATAATTCACAATATCAGCATACCAAGGTCCTTTATTATCAGAAAGTTGGTGGATTGAATGTTCCACCAACTGAGGATGAATGTCAGAGAAAGGAGTAAGAAGTTTGTTATTTTCAACAGTCCCAGTTGACATCATCTCGCCTTCAACCTCGGTCGAGGCGCAGAGGCGTTGACCGAGATGTTCTTCAGTCGCCTCGCTTGGTCCAGAAAGTGCCTCGGATTGAGGTACTGCAGCTGGAACCGAAACTGGAGATCCTCGTCTCCCGGGTTAGTTTCTCAGTTTTAGCTCCTGGATCTTCTTCCAGTGCCTTTAAGCTCCGTATATCTGCATCACAAGAAGCCTCTATACCTTCCTCCATTAAACTGAAACTAATAACTCTTTCAAGTGGATCGTTAATAAGGATAGAGCTCACCAATTCTCTTGATTCTTCTTCATCATAGATGTTGAAGATATCATCTCCTAACTGCTCTCCTTTCATGGCCGCAAGTAATGCAAACTCCACTTCATCTCCACCAATGTTGAATTTCAACTTGGCATTCTTACAATCCACGTTGCAATCCGAAGTTGCTAGAAATGGCCTCCCGAGAATAATAGGAACAGGATAATCTGCGGGAATGTCAAGTACGACAAAGTCTATAGGTAAATAGAAGTTACCTAACTTGACCGGAACGTCTTCCAAAATTCCCACGGGATGGGTAATGGAGCGGTCCGCCATGTATAATCGAATCTTGACCGGCTTGGGCTCTCCAAGTTCGATCTTCACACATAGCTCCAGCGGAATGATGCTCACGCTGACTCCTAGATCACATAAGGCTTCACAAGTGACATCCCCAACTTGAATGGGAATGCAAAATGAGCCAGGATCTCTCAACTTAGGTGGCATCTTCTCCTTCATGATTTGGATAAGCTCCGAGGATTTAGATGTCATCCTTACTTCACCAAAATCTTCCAGTTTCCTCTTCCTTGATAGCATCTCCTTCAAGAACTTCTCATAGGCGGGCATCCCTAGAATAGCATCAAGGAAAGGAATGTTAATGTGTAGTTTATTTATCAAGTCAATGAACTTACCAAAGTGCTTGTCTAGATGTGCTCTGGCCCTTGACTGGGGGAATGGAAGTGGTGGTTTGTATGCAGGAGGTGGAACATAAACTTCAGTTTTCCCCTCCGCTTTCTGTGGCTCCACCTCGGTTGGCATCTCGGCCGAAGTGTTCTTCGACTGCACCTGGACCGAGGTGGTCTTCGTCGGTACTGGCACCGACCGAGGCACTAGATCTGCAGTTTTCAGTCCACTCCTCGTAGTTATGGCCATAATCTGGCCCTTAGGGTTGCTTTCCGTCCTTGCTGGAAGCTTCCCTGGATCTCTTGGCGCTTCATTCGCCCTACTAGCAAGTTGTTGTTCAAAGGCCTTTTGGGCCTTCGAAAATGAAGTCATGGATGTCTCCATAGCACTAAGCTTGATCAAGATAGCCTCCAGCACTGCGTCTTTCTTTTCCGGCTGGGACGAACTTGATCCTTGCCCCTGGCTCTTTAATGGAGTAGAAGAAGAAGAAGGGGAAGAGAGGAAAGGATTAGAGGAATCGTTAGAATTGGAGTTAGAATGATTGTTACCAGAATTTTGGTTGTTCGCCCTCCAATTGTTGCTGTTGGATCCTCTATTGTTGTTATTGTAGTTGTTGTTCCGGGAACCGTTGATGTTGTTACGGTATCCATTGTTTTTATTCCTTGATCCTTGATCTTCCTTCTTGGTTTGAGCAACCAAGAGTTCCTTCAATTGCTTCACGTCATTCTTTAAAGACGTGAGTTGATTGTTGTTTGGCGGAGTTTCTTGGAAGTTAACTCTTTTAATTCCACCTTCAGCTCCTTGGTGGGTATATTTCTCCATATGCAAAGCTTGCTTCTCGATAAAGTCCCAAGCTTCGTCAATCGCCAGGTCCATAAAGGTACCGGCGGAAAGTAGTTGGAGGTTGAACTGGGTGCTTCTGTTCAGTCCTTTGAAGTATATCTCCAACAACTCTATCTTTGGAATCCCATGATGTGGGAAATCCAAGAGAATGTCTTTAAACCTCTCCCATGACTTGGACAAGCTCTCCTTGCCCTTCATAATGAATGCATTAATCTTCCCTCTCATTTCAGCGGTCTTAGAGGGGGGAAAGAATTTAGTCAAGAATTCCGTAGTCATCTCCTCCCAAGTGCTAATTTTTCCTGGAGGAAGAGATTGATACCAAGTAAGAGCTCTATCTTTTAAAGAAAAGTAAAAAGGTCTTAGCTTGTAGTTGTTGTTTTCTATTCTTGAGGGTCTCAAGGTCTCCATCAAGATCTCATAGTTTTAAAGATGCTGATGCAGAGATTCCTTCTCTAGCCCTCCGAACTGGCATTGGCGAATCATGGAAAGAACTTGCGGTCGAAGTTCGTAGTCATGGTCCGCTGGATCTCCTAGGTTAACTCCTGGACGCCTCAGTTGTTGATTGGGGTCCGTCCTTTGACCTAGGGTTTGCGGGATTTCAGCAAAAAGAGCGTCTCGGACTGGCATCCGAGGTGGGAGTACCTCGGCTGGGGCGTCAGGTACTGGGACCTGCCTCGGTCGAGGGTCTACGACTGGGACCTGCATCGGTCCAGCATCGGGAACTGGGTCTTCCCTCGGTCGACGTAGATATTGGTCTCGTAAGGCTGCCATATCTGCTTCGATCGCTTCAGTCCTGGTGCGAGCTTCTTCTTTCTCTTGCCTCAGTTCTTCCCTGTTGAGGCGTAGCTGTTCTAACGCCTCCTTCAATTCGGCCTCAAGATCGCGATTGTCTTGGTTGGCCATCTTCGCTTCTCTTAAGCGTCGTTTGTATGTCTTTTCTGGTTCGGGATCGTAAGGAACGATTTCCTTCCCAGTGCGGGTTCTTCGCATAAACCTAAGAAAGAACCTGCAAAAGTCACTCAAGTAGAGTGGTTAGTAGACACGGGGGCAAGTGCCCCAAAAGCGTACCGCAACCGGCTCGGTCTAGACCAAGTCCCCGGCAATGGCGCCAAAAACTTGTTCGCTCCAAACGGTGTGTGCAAGATTTAAATTTATAACCCTAGATGTAAGCTTAAAACAAGGATGCGAACCCGCAGTGTACGGGTCAATCGTAGTAAAAAAAGCAAGGAATTCCAGGGGTCGATCACAGGGACTTAGTGAAACAAAGTCGGAATAGGTAAGCTTTAGCAATTACTAACCACAAAGAAATTAAATCAATCAAAGATGATAATAGTCAATAAAGGAAATATGCAATTCTAGGGATTAAAGCATCTAGTTGTGGTTCCAACTCAAGATCTAAAGATAAGCGGACAAAGCTGAGGTTTTTGCATAGAGAAGGTGTTACTAAAGTGGAATAGATCACCGGGTAAGTCTCACTACTCACTAATCCCAAACCGTAACTCATATTACCGGGTAAGTCTCAAGGAATTAAGATAAAGAACTATAACCTCAAACAAACACACCACCTAAGGGAATAGAATCAACTTTTACCGGGTAAGTCTCAGGCTAACTCACAAAGATGGGATGAAAGCACACTCAAACCCCAATAAAGGATAAACCTTTATTACCTACACTTATGATCTTAGGTAAACAAACTAAGGAATTACCGGGTAAGTCTCATCCTAGGCTTGCATTTACCGGGTAAGACTCGAACTTTCAGATAAGTCACCTCGGTCGGCCAAATTCCACCCCGGCCGAGATGTTCATCGACTGAGCGAGATGCTTAGGGTTAAGGTAAAGACTCGAACTTTCAGGGTCCTACTGTGATTAAGATTATTCTATCATTGTTTTTCCCACAACCTTCAGCCAATCACCCTAGAATCACACAAAGAGATTAGTCACTCATCATCATGAAAGTATTAATCAAATATATGGGAAGAAAGAGAATAATTGAACAAGAAAACCTTAAGAAAAAGGCTTCAATAACTGAATCAATTATCAAAACAACAAGCGTTCCTTGGATAGAAATCCAACAAGACAACAACAAAGAAGGGAATCTAAGATGATCTTACAAAAACCCTTCTAAAGCTATAAAAGCTATAGACTTTCTTCCTTCAACCTTCAAAAAGGTTCTTCAAATCTCCCAACTGGAGTATGGCTGCAGCGGTGTATAAAACACAATTGGTGGTATAGCATATGAATCGGTATAAGCGAATCTATGCGAGATGTATAGCATGATCTGGATTTGTGGAAAATCCAACCCTTTTTATAGGAAAATTACTCTCCAAAGATAAGATATCTTAAAAAGATCTCTTCTCATAAAAATAGGTAAAATATATGATCTATCATATCTTCTTCCTTCCAGGAGCCAAGCCCAAAAATATAAGATCCTCTTTCCAAAGATAAAAGATCTCAGCCAAGAATAAAATATTCTCGCCGCGTCCCAGGTGTTTGCCTCGGTCGAGTCGACTTCTCTGGATCACCTCGGTCGAGGTGAATCTGTAGTCAACCGAGGTGAATCATAACTGAATGTGAAATCTCTCAAATCTGGTCCAAAGTGAATCTTTAATCCCTGGCTATGCTTCCTGGATGTTTCCTTATGTTCTTGAATGTAGCTCCAATGACTCCTTAGCTCCTTTTGCTCCTTTTTGATGCAAAACGTGTCATTTTACCTACGATTACAACAAAACTAGGTGTAGACCTCGATTCCCGCAAAGGTAGATGAAATGGTAATATAATCACATAATATACATACAAACATGCAGATTATTGAAGATAAAACGTCTAAACAAACCCCAAAATATAGACAATAATTCATGCTATCATGGTTAGACAATGGTCTGATGATGTGAACGCATGATTCCAAACATGGATTAGGTTGTAAGCATTCAACACTTCGCTATGAGCCATTGCTCTATCTAGTTTTTCATATGTATTATTATCACCCTCTCTTTTTTTTTGCCATGTGAATTCGTTCCCTTTTGAAACAAGATCCACAAGGTTACATTCTTGTATTACATTTTGTAATCTTTGGAAACGATTTGTTCTTAGTGGCGCGCCTTCCAATTTGTCGGACGGATTAAGGATGTCGTTAAAATCCCCCATTAGGAGTACTGGTTTAGTTTGTGAGTTTATAGAGTCTGTAACTTTGGACCAAAACTCTTCTTGAAGCCTCTCATTTGGAGGTGCATATATGAGGAAAATGGACATAGAGAAATTTGATTCGAAGTTAGTGTGGTCCACTATAATGAATCTTTTATCTCTATGACGAAGTTCTACTTTTTCGTTGATAAGTAGATTGTTTTTCCATAGTAGGCATAATCCACCTGCTAGGCCATCCGATGGGATAAATCATATGCTATCAAAACCTGCACTCAGCCAACATGCCTCGGTAGGTTCAATGTTCGTTTTTTAGCTCTCCTAGCATAATCATATCAATATGCTCGTTTTGAGTTGTAATTTTAATATCTGTCCAAAAAAATTTTTTTCCGTATACCTCAACAGTTCCAAAAGGCTATCTTCTTTTAAACATCATATACTGGTCGGATGGTAGGTGACCATCATTATTACCTAAATTTATCAAGTTCATATATTTGGGGGCTTTTTTGATTATTTCCTTCTTGTTCTTTTTAGTGAATGCATTTCTGTTTCTTTCCTTCATTTTCGGTGAATTCTTGAAAATAATCCTATTATCACAATGCTCTTCATTGTAATAAAAAGAGCCAACAACACTATAATTTTTTTCATACAAGAATGTCAGCAAAGGGCACTCTATTAGAACACATTTTCTAATTATATAGCCTATCAACTTAGGAACACTATCTAAGTTTGTTCCGTAGATTTTTGATATCTCCCACTAAATTGGAGAATTGGTATCAAGTTTAGTTAATCCCATAACTTCTTCCCTGTAATAACATGAGGAGTTGTTAAGGTTGATTGTTTTGATAGGTTCCTTCTTCTGTGCCAAACACCATAGAGTGCAGGCGGATTTGAGGGTCAGGGTCTTGTTACTAACATCAGTTAGCTGCTCTAGTTTGTGAGCTGATTTGAGGGTTAAGCTCTTGTTACTAGCCTCAGTTAGCTGCTCCGATTTGTCGTAAGCTTTTTCATATTTAGTGTTGTGATTAATTTGTTCTTGTAAATAGATAAAAAAAACAAGAAGCAGATCAGTACAAAGCTTATATTAATCCATTTGCAAAGAGACAAACACCAAGTGAGTCCACTTGGCAGAAATTGGGTTCCATATCTCCAAATTTCTCTACCATATTGGGGTTCAGGATTGATTATTATCATTAAAACTCCCTTTGTATTCTTGTTTACCTGTCTAAATATCAACAAGAATGTCATCATAGTAGATTCATGTACAACAAAGAACAACACAACTTTGGCACAGCTGAAAGGAAGTAGAGATTTGATAATCACAGCTCTAAACAAAAACTCAACAGCGTGATAGTGATACAAGTTGTATTGTGCTAGGTGCTGAGTAAGCTTGGTACTACCATAAGAGTAAACTATTCTCCATGGACTATTGCATGAACTCAAATCACTTAGAAAGGTTGATTCAAATTCATTGGTGGAATTAAGAAGGGTTAGAGAACACCTGATTTTTGTTTCCCCTCTTCCCATTCTTGTTGTTTTTGGGGTACTGATATTGTGGTCTGTAGAAGTTGATAAAATCCATCTTTTGGAGTCGCGATTTCCGACCATCAGGATCATTTTCTTCCAATTTTTGGCTTCTTTTCCGGATCTGAGTATCTCAGGATCGTCATCAGCACTTATAGGAGTCAAAGCTTCTTCAAATAGCCCTAGGCAAGAAGGTACCTGGGGGGCCTTGGGCAAAGCGAGCACGGCGAGGCGAGGGCCTAGGCTGGACTGGGTTATTTTATCTGAGTATATCTTCTTCCATCGGAAAGCACATCTGGGTGTATAGTTGACTGGGCACTTCGCTTCGAGACGTCTTTTTCTTTTCCCGTTCTGAAGCACAGACATGCTTCCCTTTCCTCTTCTTGGAGCTGTGCATTGGAAGACAGCGCTCCATTAGGGATTTATATACATTTATATATAAAAAAATAAAAATAAAAAAATATATAAATCCCTAATCTCACCTATTTTGTTGGTATTAACGCACAATAGGTGAGATATGGATTTATATATTTTTTTATTTTTATTTTTTTGGGATTAATTTTAGGATGTTTAATTACGAGTTTCAGTTTTCGGATTTGCAATATCGCGGATAATTATCCGCGAATATGATTAGTGGACCGAATGACTTTAGCCAAATTAGTTTGTTTGAAATTGACTTTAATAAAATTCGGATATTGATTAGTCCGTTTAATCCGAATATCCGATAAAACTATAATTAAACGATGTTAAAGTGATTTTACGAGTTTTGAAAAAGTATATAGTTTTCAAAAACCAAAACTCGTAAATCCCTTTGGTGGTTGGTCTTAGTTTTTAAGTTTTGGATTTTACAAGTTTTGATTTTTGAATTTACTAGTTTTGACTTTACGGGTATTTGGGTTTGTTACCGTCGTTTTTTGTTTCACGATGTTAAAGTGATTTTACAACTTTTGATTTCTAAGTTTTAACGCACCTAAGGTGCTTTTAGGGTTTTTTTTATTTTTATTTTTTTAGTAAATTACATTTTTGGTTCATAGTTTTATGAGTTTCGGATTTTACGAGCTTTGGGTTTAACAAGTTATAGTATCCATACGAAAATTTAACGGCATGATAACATAACCAATTAACTACAAAATTAGAAACACTGAAAAGTTAACGCCAACGACGTAGTAAAAAAAACAAAAAAAAGTAATAGTTAAGTATCAAAATCGAAATTATAAGATTACAAAATAAATAAATAAAAATATAACCAATAAATAACAAAAACGAAAATTAACCGACAACATTTAACGTCACACTAATTGGTGAGTTCTTTAATTTGATAGTTGATTGCTTTAGGTTGATTGATTGAGTTGAGTTGAAGAAGATGGGGTGGAATTAGCAAGAACTTTAAATAACCTGGAACCAAATACAAAGACATCAACTTTCCATATTCACGGGGAATAAAAGAAAGAAAACTAAAATAATATAATATCTACAAATTTATAACTATAAAAATATGATTTTTTTTTTTCAAAATAATAACAAAATGTAAATAAATTCTAACATTAGGCTTGGATAAAAACTTCTTTCGGTCAAATTAGTTAAGTAAGCTTTTTGAGATTTCTCGTTAGCAAATAGGCTCATGGTTTTTAAATATGATTAGTAAATGTACCCCTAATCAAACCCCCTTAAATTTGTGGGTTGAAAGGCCAACGCCCGCACCGCTAGGCCATAGAACATTTTATTGACAATTAATCAGATATAGTGCATATATAGCATATGATACAGAAACACCATAAGAAAAAAAAAGAGCCCGCAACCACTGTTTTTACAAGACTAGATTTTTTATCCTCGGATCTTCAAGTTGTCGCCTATAATTATTTTCAGTGTTATATTTGTTACATCTCATATACCTTTAGTAAATGGTTACGCGGTCTAGAGGTTAGGACATTACACCTTGAATCCACTGATCCGAGTTTGAATCTCGGTGGGAGTTTTTCTTTTAAAGTAACACTAACTAAGAAAAATATTGGTGAAGAACCTGCAGTTTTATGTCACAATTAAAAATTGTGAAGAACCCTTTTTAAAAAAATGAAAAATAAAACCCGCAATTTCAAACCGCGAATTATTCATTTAAACCCGCAATTTAAAAATGCGGGTCTGCTCCAAACTTAATTCCTTCCTATTATCGGAATAAGTTTTTTCCCGTGACTAATGTTAGATTTTATTTTCATTTTGTAATTATTTTGGAAAAAAACCCATAAAAATATGGGCCTTGTTCAATTGGTTTGAGTTTTTTCCCATGCCTAATGTTAGAGTTTATTTTCATTCTGTAATTATTTTGGAAAAAAACCCATAAAAAATTGGCCTTGTTCAATTGGTTTGAGACAGACTTGTTGACAAATGAGCTTGTTGGGTAGGTTTCGGTGTCGGAGTCTCTTTTAATAATTAAAATAAGTTGTTTTTCTTCTCACTAATTTAGTTAAGTATCTATCCCTATATATTACTGAGAAGAGAGAAAAATTAGAGAAAGAAAGCTAGGAAGATAACCAGTAAATTTATTACAAGAAGTTGTTAATTAACAAATTCACCTGAAATCTCGGGACGAGTATCCGAGCCTATTTATCCCAATGATAATAAAAAAAAAACTCACTGAATGGAATATAGTACAAATAAATCCCGATATCTGTAAACTTCCAAATACAATGCCTACCACCACAAGAACCGTCAACAAACCTAGGTTCATCTATAAACGCCTGAAACATATTGATTTTGTGATCTGGATCAGCGAGTGCATGACACGTGTACGACCTAGCTCCAATGAGATAAGGATGAAACGACCAATTGTAGCTGTTGTGCTTCGGTATCACCATCCAGTCGGGGTCCCCTATCTTCTGCTCATCCAGCGTAGAGTAACACTTGAGCTTTAGCGTAGCGTGCGATAGCTCGTTCATCATGCATAGATGGTAAGTATGAAAGGGGTCCAATGAGTAGCTTTCCCCTGACTTCAACATTAGCAATGCCATAGCCAATGCAAGGATCACTGCTCTACACTTCATCATTTTGATATTTCTTCTTCTTTGAATTGCGTTGGGTTTGCACTACTTCTGAATTTATATGCGATATTAATGGTAAATGTAGACTTGGTTATGGATACATTCATTGCTAATATTAATTGTTAGTTCCAATTCATTCAATTCATATACTCTTAACATTAAATGATGAGATACTTGTCCCAACTTAGTCTTTCCTATAATCTATATATCTTACTAAAATAGAACTCACTTCGTCCACATGTCGCGTGTTAAGGCTAGCCACATCAGCTTTCTTCCTATTTATTTACAATATTGCCACAAGATATTTACGGATTTGCCATAATATCTTTCATAATAAAAAAATCATTAAAACTAATAAACAGTCAGCAAGTCAAATCATCTTTAATCTAATAAATTATCATGCCACATCAATTTTACTCAAATATTAATTAAAACAAAAACATAATAAAAACACATCTAGATTTTGTTTTTATAATTTTTAAAAAATAAAGTAGGCACATTTTAATTTACGAAAATTAATTTTTGAGTTAATTTTATAATTTCAAATTTTATATATCACATTTTGTTTTCTTAATTTAAAGTTTGAAAATTTTGTTTTAAATAATTTTTTAGTTTTGAACTTTATATATATTATAAATTTATTTAGACAAAACCCGCACAAGGTGCGGGCATTAAACTAGTTAATTAAAGAAAGAAGAAAATAGATTCGTTTGAATTAACGTGATTTATTTCCTACAAAATTGTTAATTTAATGATAACATATTGTTTGGCTTAATTTTTATAATAAAAAAATTATTCCAGGAAATAGATTCGTTGGAACTAACATGAATTGGTTACTATAAAATTGTTAATTTAATAATAAAAGATTTGCTGGCTTAAAAATATTTTTAAAAATAAAGATTTATTGGCTTTAATTATGAGAGCTCCATTTTAAAAATACTGCCTACACAGCGCGCCACGTCATCAACTTGTGCTCTATTTTAGTATGTATAATAGATGTTTGTACAGGAAAAAAAAAAGAAAAATATAATAAATTGAAATAGTTGCAGAGAAGTCACATCTTAATCAGATGAATAGTGTTGAAATGGACATTTGTGGGCGGGAGTTTCAAAACTACTCAAAGGAAGAATAAATGGTGGATCTCCATCACTTTCTTATCCACCTTTTCCACCACTTATTGCAGATGAGTCATATTTTTCATATTGGTGCATCTCAAACACAAATATCCCCATTTCTACTACAAAAAAACTCCATGGATGGTTTTTTTGCTTCAGCAAGAACTGCTGGGTATGCTTGGTAACCGGTTGGTGGGTAAGTACTGTTGATATGTTTGCTTAAGTTTTTTTGTAACGGAGATCCGCCGGAGTTTCGAGAAAAATATTCCGACGAAGATGAGGCTATTAGATCGGAGGCCGGCGAAAAAGGGAAGTCCAACGAGGCTTTGTTTCCAACCGCCGGAGTTTCGTGACAAAGATTCCGACGAAGATGAGGCTATTGTTGCGCATGCCGGCGAGAAAGAGGAGTCCGACGAAGATTCCGACTAGGCTTGGTAAGTTGGTACCAGATCTGTATTTTTTGGGTAGGCTATCATGGCGGAGGATGCTAGGGTTTCCGCCGTTCTTCAGTCTGGAGTTTGTCATTGATACTCCGTCGCTGCCGGTAACCAGATTTGTTTTTTTTTGGGTAGGTTGTTTGTACTAGATTTTGGGTAGGCTATTTCTACTAGATTTTGGGTATGCTTTTTATTCGTTTTGTTAAGTAGCATTGTGTATGTATTTTGATGAATTGTGAATATTGTTAGAGCATTATTGGTAAGTTTGGGCATGTGTGTTTAATCTTACAAGATTATAAGTGTGGCATGTTACCCAATTCATGGGTATGATTATTTTATTGGGCATATGTTATTATTTTTGTGGTATAGTTCTTATTGTTATGTATGTTTAAAGTGAAATATTGAGTATGTTTTTATGGGTACCCAAACTGTGTAATAATAATCAAATGTCATTTGATATTGATGTTTGTGCACAATATCGATTTTGTGTAAAATTTAGGTACGACAAATTTAAATTGAGTTTATTTTAGTATCAAATGTGAACTAAATTGAAGAGAAAAAAATGAATTGAGTCTGAAAAGGTCATCGTTTTTTGTATAAAAAGGGTTGTTTTGGAGGGAATGTAAAAATCATCATTCCTCTGCTGAGGGGTCACATCGACGGCTGTCTCATGATGAAAAGACTACAGAGTACTTTCTCCTTTTTCAAACCTCTCATTTGCTTCAATATTTACGCAAGAAGGATATGATGTATTAGGGGCTATTTGACAAAAGGATTAAAGTGAGGATTAGTATGTATAGTGTAATATTGAATTAGGTACATTCCACCAAAACCGCCTTAATTAAATGGTTTTATGATGAAAGATTGTGAGCTTGTGCTTATAACTACTTGACATTCTATTTATTAACTTTTATAGGAATTTTTCAGAATGTGTTCATGTACTTTAGACTTTTTTTTTTTTCTATTATATCTAAATATTTTTCGGTCTCCGGATGGTCCTTAAACTTTGGACTTTTTCGGCATATACCCTTCTATCATACATAAATTGATATTTATTGATATTTATTAATATTTTAAGAAAATTAAAAAAAAAGAGATAAGTTATATTTTTAAGAGGTTATATCCACCTTTAATATGACTATTAATAATAACTAGTAAATAAATATATTTTCTCCCTCAAAATGTTAGTTTATAAATGGTAGAAGGACATATTTTGAAAAAATTATAAAACTTAAGGGTACCATCCGAAAATTAAATAACGCGTTTATCATAATCCGAAAAAAATAAAATACAGAGAAATTAACCGAAATTTTTCTTTCTGTAACTACGATCTATTTTTTTTCATGAGTCTATGTCTCGGTCCTCTCAAGACAGTAATAATTATACATTATATATGTCAAACCAAACAAAACTCAGCACAAATTTTACCTCTATATATTAGAAAAATAAAAGTTGTTAAATCAAATCAAACCTAAATATAAAAGGGTAAATTGACTAATTAGCCTTTTACCATTATTACTCTATTAAGAGTACCCATAGCATAAATGCATTAAATAAATATACCCTTAATAGAGTAATGATGGTAAGTCATTTAGAGTGGTAAAATTTGAGGGATCCATAAAATAAAAGTTAATACTTCCTCCGATCGTAAATAAATGACTTTTTAGGATCTAAATTTTGATCAAATTTAAATGTCGTTTTATATTTTCAAGGTTATTAATTAAGAGAGAATTGTGAGAATAGTTCTTGAAAATTGTTTTTATTAAATATTTTCATAATAAAATATTCACTCATTGGTCTAAAAGGGTGGTGAACATTTAATAAATGATGAAATTGAGAAAAAACTTTATAAAATTAAGATTGTTTATGAGTTTTCTTAATAATTGTGTCAATGGCTAAAAAGTCATTTATTTATGATCGGAGGAAGTAAAAAAGAGTTTACTACACCCAATTCTTTCAACAGAAAACTTATGGTCTATTTATCCAAACAACCATTTCATAATCATCCCATGCACTGAGCCCTTTGTATAAAATTTGGTTAAATAAATTAATATGTTATTTTTTCTTTTTAAATTTATATAAAAATATTTTCATTGAAAGTTATAAGTTAGATTTCCAATTTTAAGACTTGAATATGTTAATTTGTTATAGAAGGACATTATTTGTATTTGTAAAGAATGTAGTATATGAGTTTCGAACCGGTTTGATATGTCCTTCCTCCCACCCTACTATCAGCCAAAAAAATTAAATCTCATAACTTTTATTTCAATACACGTATATCTTAACTATAATACAACCTTAATATTATAATTCCAATACTCGAAATATAGTATCCGGATTATTACCATTGAAATTCAGTGCTAAAAACCTAATATACAAAACATATATCCGAAATTTAGTTCTGAATTTTAAAACCTAGATTTAGTTCTGAACCGGTTTGAAGCCTCCGTTATTGTAGCTTGAGGAAAAAGATGACGTTGGGCGCGTTTAGCTTGCACCCTACAAGTGCATGAACATCATGCACGCCTGGCACGTGTGTACCACGCCGCCTGGCACGTGTGTTGCAGTAACTTGTGTGTAAGGTCATGCTCACAAAAATAAATGATTAATAATCGACAAGAACAAATTTTGAACATATGAGAAGCAAATGGATGAAAATAAACATTCTTACATATTTGTCGTTCTTGTGCCGAAATGATGATATAATTCATATCATGCTCGAATGATTGCCTCCTTGTATGGGGCGGTTCACGTCGTCTCAAAATAGTTCATTGACATTGGATATGATTCCCAATAGACCCTCATTTCCATCAAGCGTTGTTCATAGCTTTCACTCGATCTTGACTCGAACAAAGCATACCACTAGGATGTGAAAACGGCTTGTACTTCCTTACAATGGAAAACGACACCCACTCTATGTCCAATTTTGAACTTTATATGGAACGTGAACAAAATATGCTTCACCTTATGAAACACTTCACCTAGGGCACATATAAGACATATCTCTCGGTTAGTGGCAATCACCTCCGGTGTTTTACAATAACACAAATGACGGAGCTTCCTTAAAGCCCACTTGTAGTGATCTTTATTCTCGTGTGTCATAAATACAAAATCAATTGTGAATATTGTCTTCGAGCAATGCAGCTTTTGGAATAACTGAACAATGTTGAGCAAATGTTTAGAATCGGGACGTGAGATAAAGAAATCAGATGTATAGTATAGATTATATTATTATAGACTTATTGTATAAACTTATGATATGATTATGTAATTACAGACTTATAATATAAACTTATATAATCGATGTCAGACATGGGCTAGATAAAAAATACGAAATTGAATTTGTTTATGCTTCTTTCCTATCTTATTTCCTATCTTTGGCTCTCGAGTCTTCCTTTCGCCATCCTCGTACATATGTGAGATTTCTTTTCTAATTGTCTTTGTTTTCATTTGTGTATATTCATAGACTTTGTACAACTGAACTTTGTGCACACTACTAGAAAAGGGGCACTAAAGCGACACTTTAAAACGCATTTAGCGACACCTTAAGGTGTCCCAAATATGATTAGCGACGCGTTGAAAGGGTGTCACAATTTCCGCCGTCACAATTGACACAAGTGCCAATTGCGACACCTTAACATGCCACAACAAATTGCGACACTTTAAGATGTCACAGTAATTTATAGTTTTGCGACAAGTATACCTATCATATTTTGAGACCTTTGCGACACTTTACCGCGACCCTTTCGGTACTTGCTTTGCTTTTTTAACACAATTATTTCTGACACCACAAGGTGTCGCAATTTACCATTAGTTTATAAAAAAAAAAAAAAATTAAATTTAACAATACGGTTCCATTTCTCAATGCCAATTGCAATAATATCAAAATACTAATTACATATCGGCTGTCACTTCAAGAGACAAGTTACCAATACAAGCCATCAATAATCAATAAGGACGATATACTAATTACATATCCAAATTCATACTAAATAAAAGCATTTTCATGTACTGAACAACATGATGAAACTAGACCTTCTGAAGCATCTTCTGAAGGTGAATTTCTTGGAATGACTTTTTTTTGTTGATTACCTTGCTAAGGTAGGAAGATTGGTAAGTCAATCTTTGTTTCTTGTAACGTATCCAAGTCTCTTCCAATAGGGACGATACTTCTGCTCGAGGTTCCATCTCCTAGCTCTACAACCATTTTTAAGTAGTTAATGGAGAGGCAGACAGACCATTGAACCCGAAGAATGCATGCGTCGACGACCCAACTTCTTGCTCGACGCTGAAATGGTAATCTAGTGACATCTCTTGCATTCTTGTCATTGGGAATTCATCTGCATTCACTGCAATTCACATATTCTTTTCCAACTTAACAACCTATATATGTGTTCATTCGGAGGACCTAATCACCTACTATATTACTATTTTACCCCATTTTTACTTAATCAAGTTAGTGCCTTGATTATATAATGACACCAAGAAGCCATATAATCAACATGATTACAACTTTCAAATCAGACCTGAATCTCTAGATCAGCGACAATATACTGCTTCAAAAGCTTATCCCCAAAAGCACGCGAGGCAACAAGAACACCTCCGACCCTCCAGGTTCCTACATTTCCATCCATGTCACAAAGTAGGTAAATGCAATAAAGAGCTTGTCTGCTCTAGCAAAAGCTGCTTGACAAGATTATGTTTCTTGAGAAAGTAACAATTGGAACTAAGTTTGGCAACTTTTAATCTATAGCCTTTCAACTATAAACAATTTCAATTTCAGTACCTCATCTACGATCACTAATGTTGGCTTCTTAAGATCCAAACCAGAAAGCTTGGTATAAGTCAGCATCTGGACTAATAGGTTAACTTTTCTAAACTTTTTAAGCACTTTCATTTTTTTTATCAAGCCACTACATTTCAAGCTGTATTAAGTTAAGAAATGTTATGCAAATATAGGTTTCCCTCGGTACTTGAAAGAGTGTGTCAATTTAGCAATTTCATGAAAATTTGTAAAAGCCTAAGCTTATTTGTTCTAATATTTACAACGTGAAGAGTACCAAAAAAAAAGGATAAATAGGCTGGTAAAATAGCATAGTACAAAACCAAATTTCTTACCAGCCCACATCACAAATCCTCCTGCATCCTCAATTATCTGCCTCTCGTCACTTTGGTATGGCTTATAGTTTCGAGACAATAGCGACAATCGAAATTTATAGAATCTCAGATAACATATGCACAAACAAATATGGTTAAAACTTAAAATGATAACAATTCTACATGTCTTCCATAAAAACTAGTCTAATCAGAACAAAAAATTTGCAGCAAGATTAGAGAAAGAAAAAAGGATTTGTCACGCTTACCTTCACCACCTCTGCATATGACAACCCTAGAATCACCAAGATTAGAGAAAGAAAGAAGCATGGAATATATTCATTTTGAATAGCTAAGGGGTAATACTAAGAAAAGGTTTCACATCATACCTTGTCAACTTTAATGCCAGGGACAATCTTCTCAGCAAGTAGACAATCAACAAAACTCTTCCCATCAGTGGTAGACTGGTACAGGGTTTCCTCAAATAAGATAGCACCAGAAATATATTCACCAAGGCCGGGTGTTGTCAACAAGAGCTGCCTGTAAGCCTGTCGGTTGACTTCAGTGTTGTTCATGTTAACTGATGACAACCGTTTCCCACATGTAGCATCAGATTCGTCAATGACAAGGATATCTCTTCCAGGAGAAGCAATTGATTTCTGCATAATCAATGAGGTAAGACATTAAGAACTTTTTCATAACCAACTCAAAAGTTCCTTTTGATCTTTAGCATGGTCAACTGAAATAGTTCAACATAAGATAGAAGGCAATATAGATCCTTTATAAACAATACAAAACATAAGAAGGAAGTTTCTCTTGTAAAAATAACAGATAGTGACTACTGATAAATGGGCTCCTCAAACTCAAATATCAATCTCTATGGTCTATACATAGATACTATCTAACTAAATCACGAAGATCATAAGCACATAAAAAAGACACAAGACGTAGAAGCAAGGAATGATTACTTAATTATGCTGGTCAAATAGCAGATAAAGAAGTATGTATCAACCACTTCTACGTCTTCGTCATTCAATAACAGATCAACTATGATGAGAAATACTAGAACCTACACATTTTTAAACATCAACTTGTTGAAATAAGGATCAAGCGACGCAAGTAACTAAAATCAGAACATAAAAATAGTCAAAAGACAAAATAGTGTAACACCTCGTCGTGAGATTATACATCAATAATGAAATCAAAATTTTCAGGAATCTAAAGGAGACATTACAGCGGTTTTGACGAGATCATCGGCGTAGGAACCGGCGGTAGCACGGACAGGAAGAGAGACTCGTCGAGTTGCAAGGAGTGAAGGCTATCCGAAGCATTTGTTCACAGGGTGTTGGCCGACCCATGAAGAGGTCGATAGTAGCATATTGGAGCTCGGAGTTGTCTCTCGGGAGAATCTCGAGCATCAAATCAACAGAATTCTTAGTCAATCGACCATGTCAAACCCTAAAAGAGAGATTGCCGTAGCGAGAGGACTGTGCAGCGGAAGGAATGTTTTTGATCCAAAGGAGCATCTTCTAGAGGATGTCAATGACGGATTGAAAGGTGGATGATACGCGTAAGGGATCCGAAATCTTGCGGGAGCGGACGCCGGACGGAATCAGAGAGGGCGACCACGAAGCCAAGGAAGTTTGTTCTAGAGTCCGAGTTGACGAAGCGGAGGGCGTCGGAGGGAGAGAAGATGCGCTTGGAGGGGGTTTGGAAGCGGAAGGGAGGGGAGACGACGGACACAACCTGAGCTTGGAGGACATGGGCGAGGATGACGGCTTGCTGAGTACGGGTGGTGTTTTCCACGGCGGGTTAGCGTAACCTAATATCCAGCTTTGGAATTTATATTTTAGTATTCGTTAAAACAAAATAAAAAAAGCGACACTTTAAAGTTTTTTTTTTGTTTATTTGCGACACCTATATGTGCCTCTAAAATAGAGGCACCTTAAAGTGTCGCAATTTACCCATGGCTTTGCGGATGCAATTTTTTTGCGACACATTGTCATGTTGTCGGAAAGATTGCGTCGCAAATAACCCACATTTCTGGTAGTGAGTAGACCCACTGTGAGGTTTCTTTCTAATTTTTTTGCTTTTAATTTAATTATATTCATATATTTTATAGAATTGTACTTTGTATAGTAGACTAGACCTTGCATACTTTGGTTTGCAAGCAATTACGAGGAAGAACATCGATTTCATCTATCACTTCTATCAATTTTTTATTTCTATTTTCAAATCTCAAATACTTTATTGATTATTTTACTCATCAGTAATTTGTATTATTAATTGTGTAATTCTTTTGGTTTGTATTCGGTTTACTTTAAATTTATTTATAATTTAGTAATTGATATAAGATTTTAGAGAATTAAAATTGATGCATCTAGTAAATAAATTTTTTTTTATCAACTATTAGCTAATGATAATAAATGTATCTAGGAAACAAATTTTTTTTTATTATTTAATGGTATGATATTTGTACTTTAATATATTAAAAAAATATTTAAAATGGTGCAATGAGTTTATTAATTACTATATGTCTTTTTTGTTTCATTAAGTTTATTAATCTAGTATTTGTCATTTTATTGAATATATATGAAGGTATGAAATGGTTTGCTAACTTAATGGCGCGATCCTCTTTGACATGCTCAAAACTAAGTTGACAAATCTCAAAATTAAACCAACAATGTTGGTGCCAAGCATTTGCAAGTTAAGCCAACTTCCGCTCACTTCAGCTAAGTTGTCAAGTTTACACACTCTCAGTAAAACACTTATACCTGATGCAATATTTGGAGTTAGAAGACTCATGAGCAACACTTCTTAAAGTATTTGCAATAGCTGCAACTTTGTAGTTCATTCAAAGTCTAGATTCCCAAAGGAAGAAGGTAAAAACGATCCAACAATACAACAACTACGATATTTGTATGGGGTCCATGATCATGCATATAGTCATGCCAAATGGCTATTCAAGACATATGGACGTCCACCTTTCATATCTCCTTCTTCATTAGTCATCCAATCTTGAATGAGAGAACATCAAGACGTGAGTTGAGGAGATCTAAGGTGAGAGGCCGAACGATCTTGCTCTTCATATCACAAATCTACCTTTATTCTCATCCATTTTCCACATCTCAAAAATCATATCATCCATCCATTTTTTAACAAGAAAAACGTTCAAAAAAAAGAAGTTATGAGGAAGAATGCCGGTGGATCCTTGCACATCACTTAGTTTATTGTCCAAGAAAAATTCAGCCTACTCAAAATTATAATTGTGGATTCGTTCCTGATCGATGTATGCAAAAAATAGTCGGTGTATTAATAACTTATTTCTTAAATTACCCTATTTTTAGGTAAATTTTATCTATATTTTTTTATTAATAAATCATGTAAATAATTATCAATTTAACTCAAAATTAATGTAACTTAAATTACTCTATTTGTACGCATTAAAATAAGCAGGGTTATTGGGTCATTTTAGGTCGGGTTACTTCGGGCTATCGGGTCATTTGGGTCGTATTACTTCATGTAATCGTGCCATTCGGGTCGGGTTATTTCGGACTATCAAGTCGGGTCATTTCAAGCGGGTTAATTTCGAACATTCTCTTTTTTCAAAAATTTTGAGGCCAGTTCACAGGTCGGGTCAACTTTTAACCAATATACTCCTATCCATCCGTCTAAACTTAACTTCATTTTTCTTGTTTTAATATTCTAACACCACTCAAAGTTCATTGCTTCAATCTTCAAACTCCACCAAAAGTTTCATTCATTTTTTACTTGTTTCATTTGTTCTTTTGCAGCTAGCTTATTTGATTTGTACTTGTTCCAATCAATTTCATTGTTCCAAACCTTCTATATCACTCTGAACCAAAATAAATCTTTTAATTCCACTCGCGTTCATTCACTTGTAGAAATTGCAACTTGTTTCATTCGTTTTTACTCATTGTACCACACGTCCAACTTCAAAGAAATGTGAAATTCTAAAATCTCACTTCTGATTTATCCACTAAACGAGCTTGAGCCGAACGTAATTTTTATATAATATTCGGCTCGTTTAAAAAGTGCACGAGTTTAAGCCGAACCTGATTATAACTCGTTTAAAAAGTTCGACTTGTTTATAAATGAGTGGCTTCCTAGTCAATCCTGCTTTTATGTGAGCTCTTAAATGTATTCGTGAGCCAAAAAAACGAATGTTACACGTAATCACAAGAGCCTACAAGTGTCCACTCCAGATTTTGTACCATCCAATTGGTAATGACAAAAAACTTGTCAGAAACAATGGTCAACCTAGTAATCGCAGATCATCATACCTTCCTTATGTATCATATCTGATGCTTATACGTAATAAATCGACTAGTTTAGTATAACTTGCAAAATAAAAAGGTCAGAAACAACCAGAGCTCAGAAAGAAGTCGCTTGGATGTTGTATAAAATTATAAATGCTAAGATACGAGACTTCCTCAATCAACAATGCATTTTCCAATCTAGTTTACTTGCTTCAAAAGCTTTTGATAGATTCACACTCCAGCAATCATGCTCGATTGCATGAACTTATCATGAATACGAGCCATATAAGCAATTAAACAAAAAAAAAAAAACTAATCAAACATATTCCAAAACTCTCAAAGGAGGCTCTTTGACTAAATTACTAACCTGAAGCATCTAGGCAGGTTCTTCGACTCGAAAGGATCGTCCTCTTTCACTTCAATGGTCTGTCAGCAACCCAGCCTTGTGGGTTCAAATATAATGGCAAACATCATTCCCTCACATAAGTACATAAACAAACTCAAACAACTAAATTAGTCTCCAAGTTTCATAACAAGTCTCCCCTCCTCCTTTATCCGGGCTTGGGACCGGTTGTGCACCAAAGTACACAAGCAGAGTTAAAAACTTGTTATTACTACCAAACAAAACAGCAAAGATAATAGTAAAAGGTGCAAGAAGATGAAGCACAACAGCTAGTAGAAGAATGACATTGAAGAATTCAATTGAACAATTCAGCATAATACAAGAGCCTACAAACCTTACAACAGTAGTTGGACAAACCAATCTCAGCTATTCCGAGTCTACGCAGCTGATACCAGTGCCACTAATGTGATCACCTAAGCTACTTACATTTCTCAGAAAACCAAGCAGCATATTAGATAAACAACGGACCACATTTGATGGCAGGAGTCACTGGATCATTTCAGAATTATAAGACGGTGGATCACCTCAGAATTATAAGATGCAAGCCGATTGAGATATACTAATAACACACCATTGTTGGATATCTTGACTCTAGAGAGGAGAAATATGTATTCGCTGACAGCAAAGCAGATGCAGCATAAGGAGGACTGAATCACGTCATTAACAAAACCATATCAGGCTATGCCACAATGAGGAACTCAGGTCACAGGTCAAGTTGTAGTGTTGTTGTTTTGCAGAATGAAAAGCTGATTGAAATGCTCACATCAATCTCAACTGCTGACTATATACATGTAGTATTTCAAGAGATGCACATCAACGTAACTCACATGAGACCCGAGCTAACACAAAACCGAGAAGGGGACTTCTTTCTGTTCGCCCTACAACTTAATACTCCACAATATTTGAAAACCTAGCCAAAACCATCAGTGTATAATCGAGGATAAGGTTTTTCACTCTAAAATCACAGCCAGCGGAAACAGAAGATATGAGACATTGAATGGTCATACAATATATGAATTTATCCTTGGAAAGCCTTGTTTGTAAGGATTGTGATGCTCTTTTTCCAATAATGCACATGCATTCAAAATCCTAGCAGAAGCAAATCATAGCCAACAAGACAGCTTTAGCAATGTAGTTTGTAGAATGAGACACATCAGCATTAAGAAAAAGTTTTTGCAATGTAGAATGAAAAATAAGCAATAAGAAAGAGCTTTAGCAATGTAGAATGAATGGGAAATCAGTCAATCTCAAATTATCTAATGAGAACAAGCACAAGAACGTAATCTTTCAACGTCTTTCCACCTCATAGATTCGGAGAAAGAAAATTTAGTTAATTAGAAAACTTCCATATGACTCAGCAAGTAATGTTTCCATATCACACCAACCATCCAAACCTTACCAGAAAAAGGTAATAGCCATAAAAAAGGATCCAAGCCTCCAGAAGAAAAGCATATACTAAATGAAATTAGAAAGGAAGAGGTTAGTTAATTCCTAAATATGATGAGAACTCTTGGATGCCAGGACATTTATAGAAGATCAGCTGTCTACTGCCGTATGATGATAAGAAACCTAGCAAAACATGTCAACAGGGATGAGATGACCCTCCCTCGTATCTCATCAGAATTCCACGTTTCCTTGCGCATGAAGAATGATTTAGTACCCTAAACAAAACAGATTAGGGTCATCCAGAAAGAATTTTTGACATTGCAAATTCAGAAGTAACGGGGAAAATCATTTGACAAAGACACTTCTCATGGCAAATTATTTGATGCTGGAACTATAGATGCCCAAGCACAAAATCTTCCATAAAAAATTCCAATCTTCTTCTGCTAGTCTGCTACAAGTTAATCAAGACCCTAGCAAGACCATGAATTGAGCTATAATCAACAGCACGGTTTCACAATCTGAATTTAGAACCTAATAATGATTTGAAAAGAAGAATAGGATTTTCAATGTTCACTCATTTGGCAAGGTGGACTTGAAGCTAGATGCATGCAAAGAATGTGCACTCCAACATAAGCAATCAACCTAGCAGAAAACATAAAAGTCACGAATAAAGAAGTCCAAGGCTTAAAAGAATTGGCAATTGAAAACTAAGCAAGGTCAGCCATTAACATGATAAGAGGAAAAGCGGGAAGAGATCATATTTCAAGGAAGCGATAGCCTCCCATGCAACATTTGTAAGCAAGCTCCCTTGCACCTGAACCAATATTTAATACCCTATCAAAAACAAATCAGGGTCATCAGGAAAACGGTATGACACTGCAAATTCAGAAGCAATAGATCATTTTACAGAAGACACTTCTCATGTCAAATCATCTGATGTGACAGCTATAGATGTCCAAGCGCAAAATCTTCCATCAAAATCAATTGCCAATTCCGCTACAAGTTATTAAAGAACCTAGCAGAACCATAAGAATATAATCAAATTATAAGATCTTTCAATCCATATCTAGAACCCAATAATGAAATGAATGAAGAAAATAATGTTCAAAGTTCACTCATTTGGTAAGATAGTCTTGAACTTAATGCTTGAAGTAGAACACCTGACATAACTAGCCATTCCAAACCCTACCAGGAAACATAATTTTGTCAACAAGAAAGAAGTCTTAAGGCTTCAAACCAGCAACTGAAAACTTATTGGGGGAAAGCTTAGCCATTTGAGATTAGTCTGAGTAAGAGATGGCATCAAACATCTGCTCCGACATAATTAGCCCATTCCAAACCCTACTAGTAAACACAATAATGTCAACAATAAAAAAGTATGAAGGCTTAAAAATCATCAACCAAAAACAAATTGGGAAATCTTAGCCACTGAAATTAGTCCAAGGATAAGATTGCCTCCATGCCACATTTGTAAGCATGCTCCCTTGCATATTAACAATGACATAGAACCCTACCAAAAGCAAATAAGATATTGTGTCAACAAAAAAGAAGTATAAAGGCTTAAAAATCAGCAACAGAAAACTATTTGAGATTAGTCTAACGAGATGGCCTCCCATGCCACATTTGTAAGCACGCTCCCTTGCATATTAACAATGACTTATAATCCTACCAAAAACAAATTAGGGTCATCAAGTCAGTGCCATGACTCTGAAACTTATAAAGCAACATACAAATGAAAAAGATACGCCCCCCTAATGTAAAATTATCTGATGTGAGAGTTATAGATGCCCAAGCCCAAAATCTTCCATCAAAGTTGAATGCCCTTCCAATTACAAGCTATTGATCGACCTAGCAAAACATCGGTGTATAATCAGTAGTATGATCTCTCACACCATATATAAAATCCAATAATGAATTGAATGAAGAAAGTAATTATCAATGTTCACTCATTTGGCCAAGGTGGCCTCTAATTTAATGCCTACAAAAACATGTGTGCTCCCACATCACTAGCCATTCTAAACCTACCAGAAAAGCACGATGTTATCATCAAGAAAAAGGTCTATCACTTGAAATAATTAGCAACAGAAAACTGAATAAGGAAATCTTAGCCATTGTCAGAAGCTGCTTGATGTCATTGCACTTCTATTATCCAACAAGATCAAATTCCAAGGGAGAAAAGGGGGAATAGCTTAGCCTGGAATGAAATAATCAAATCGCGAGAGAGATCAGTCAAAAGAAAGAGAAATTTCTTGAATCTGTGCACAGTTTAAGGGTGACAAACGCTCAAAGGAATCAATCAACCAAAAAACTGATGTCAAATCTCTAAGCATCGTCAAGGATCAAATATCTTGTCATCCACAGAATCCAGAAACTGCAGCGAAATAGAATTCAAGCGATCAAAAATGGGCTCATTCTCTGCTATTTAAAAAGCAATCTGCAAGGAGAGATCTACCACCGCAATAAAGATATGTTTCAACAGAGAAAATCAATGATCAACCGAATAATATGCCGTGTCAAGAGATCTAAACCATCGAAAAAAATACAAATAATGTAGAAGATCGATGTTGAAGAGAATCACAATCAAAGAACATCGACGACATCAGAAAACCTAAACGAACAGAGATCACAAACACTAATCTTCAAATCATATTCATTATGCAGAAACGAACACACAAATTGAACTCATCAGTCAACAGAAAACCTATACTGAACATATCAGTCATCAAAACTCATCAGATCTCCCTATTAAGATATTTTCCAACGCAGTATTTGACAAGAAAGCTTCCATATGACTCAGAATGTAATGTTTCCATATCATATATGCCCTCGCCACAAACCATACAAGCCTTAACAGAAAAGGTAATATTAATTAAAAAAAAAAGGATCTAAGCCTCCACAAAAAAAAAGACATATACTAAAAGAAATTAGAAAGGAAGAGCTTAGTTAATTTCTAAATACGATGAGAACTCTTGGATGTCAGGACACTTATAGAAGATCATCTGTCTAGTGCCATATGGTGATAAGAAACCTAGCAAAATACACCAACGGCAATTAATAAAAAGTATTGGCACTCCAAAGATAAAACCCAAGAGGAAAATGAAGAAAGAGAGTCTGGGGATGAGATGACCCTCCCACATATCTCATCTGAGAGCACGTCTCCTTGCGCATGAAGAATGATTTAGAACCCTAACAAAAAAAGATTAGGGTCATCAAGAAAGAAGGTTCGACATTGCAAATTCAGAAGTACTAGAAAAATCATTAGAAAAAGAAACTTCTCATGGCAAGTTATTTGATGCGGGAACTTTAGATCCAAGCACAAAAAATCTTCCATCAAGATCCAATCCTCTTCTGCTAGTCTTCTAAAAGTTGTTTAAAACCCTAGAAGAACCATGAATTGAGCTATAATCAACAATACGGTTTCTCAATCTGAATTTAGAACCTAATAATATTTTGAAAAGGAGTAGAAATTCCAATGTTCACTCATTTGGCAAGGTGGACTTGAAAGTTAATGCATGCAAAGCATGTGTACTCCAACATAAGCAATCAACCTACCTAAAACACAATATTGTTTATAAGAATTGGCAATTGATAATTAAACAAGAAGGTCAACCATTAAAGCTCCCTTGCACATAAAGCAATGTTTAGGACCCTAACAAAAACATACCAGGGTCATCAAGAAAGCAGTATGACATTGCAAATTCGAAAATAATAGATCATGTTAAAGAAGACACTTCTCATGTCAAATTATCTGATGTGAGAAATATAGATGTCCAAAAGCAAAATCTTCCATAAAAAACAATTGTTCCTTCTGCTACAAGTTATTTAAGAACCTAGCAGAGTCATCAGAATATAATCAATAACAAGATCATTTCAATCCATATCTAGAGAACCCAAAATTGAAATGAGCGAAGAAAGAAATGTTCAAAGTTCACTAGTTTGGTAAGCTAGTCTTGAACTTAATGCTTGTAGAAGTAGAACATCTGACATAACTAGCCATTCCAAAACCCACCAGGAAACACAATTTTGTCAACAAGAAAGAAGTCTTAAGGCTTGAAATCAGCAACTGAAAACTAATTAGGGGAAGCTTTGCCACTTGAGATTGGTCTGAGGAAGCGATGGCCTCAAACATCTGCTCCAACACAACTAGCCCATTCCAAACCTTACTAAAAAACACAATATTGTTCCCACCAAAAAAAAAAAAAAACACAATATTGTAAACAATAAAGAAGTATAAGGGGTTAATTCACTAACCAAAAACTAATTGCGAAAAGCTTAGCCTTTGAGATGAGTCTAAAGATAAGATGGTCATGGTCTCCATGCCACAATTGTAATCATGCTCCCTTGCATATAAACAATGATGTAGAATCTACCAACAGCAAATTCGATATTTTGTCAACAAGAAAGAAGTATAAAGTCTTAAAATTAGCAACAGGAAACTTATTGAGGAGGAAAGGCTTAGCATTGAGATTAGTCTAAGGATGAGATGGACTGCCATGCCACATTTGTAATCATGCTCCCTTGCATATTACCAATGACATAGAATCAAGGCTAAAAATCAGCAACAGAAAACTTATTTGGGAAAGGCTTAGCCATTTGAGATTAGTCTAAGAATGAGATGATCTCCCATGACATATTTGTAAGCATTCTCCCGTGCAAACTAACAATGACTTAGAGTCCTACCAAAAGCAAATTAGATACGGTGTCAACAAGAAAGAAGTATAAAGGCTTAAAAATCAGCAACAAAAAACTAATTGGGAAAAGCTTAGCCGGTTAATAGTAGTCTAAGGATGAGATGGCCTCCCATGCCACATTTGTAAGCATGCTCCCTTGCATATTAACAATGACTTGGAACCCTACCAAAAACAAATTAGGGTCATCATGTCAGTGCTATGACTCTGAAACTTCTGACGTAACATACAAATGAAAAAGACACGCCCTTATATGTCAGACTATCTGATGAGAGGTATAGATGCCCAAGCCCAAGATCTTCCATCAAAACTGAATGATCCTCCATCTAACAGTTATTGACTTAGCAAAACCATCAGTGTATATTCAATAGTATGATCTCTCACCCCATATTTAAAATCCAATAATAAATTGAATGAAGAGAGTAATTTTCAATGTTCACTCATTTGGCAAGGTGGCCTTGAACTAAATGTTCACAAAAACATGTGTGCTCCGCTCCCACATCAATAGTCATTCTACCTACCAGAAAACCACAATGGTATCATCAAAGAAAGAAGTCTAAACACTTGAAAGAATCAGCAATAGAGAACTAATTAGGGAAATATTAGCCACTGTCAGAAGCTTCTTGATGTCGTTGCACTTTTATTATCCAACAAAGATCAAATTCCAAGGGATAAAAATGGGAATAGATTAGTCTGGAATGAAACGATCAAATCGGACAGATCAGTCCAAAGAAAGAGAAATTTCTTGAATCTACACAATTTAAAGGTGACAAACGCTCAAGGGAATCAATCAACCAAAAAACTGATGTCAGTCAAATCTCTAAGCATCGTCAAGGATCAAATATCTTGTCATCTACAGAATCCAGAAACTGCAGCGAAATAGAATGCAAGCGATCAAAGTTGGGCTCATTCTCTACTATTTAGAAAGCAATCTGCAAGGGGAGATCTACCACCGCAATAAAGATATATTTCAACAGAGCAAATCAACGATCAACCGAATAATATGCCGTGTCAAGAGATCTAAACCGTCGAACAAGAATACAAATAATGTAGAAGATCGATGTTGAAGAGAATCACAATCAAAGAACATCGACGACATCAGAAAACCTAAACGAACAGAGATCACAAACACTAATCTTCAAATCATATTCATTATGCAGAAACGAACGCAAAAATTGAACACATCAGTCATCAGAAAACGTATCATGAACATCTCAAGCATTAAAACTCATCAGATCTCCCTAATAAGATATTTCCCAAAGCAGTATTTGACAAGAAAACTTCCATATGACTAATCATGTAATGTTTCCATATCATATATGCCCTCACCACGAACCATCCAAACCTTAACAGAAAAGGTAATAGTCATAAAAAAGGATCTAATCCTCCAGAAAGAAAAAAGACATATACTAAAAGAAATTAGAAAGGAAGAGGTACGATGAAGATCAGCTGTCTACTACCATATGATGATAAGAAACCTAGCAAAATACACCAACTGTAATTAATAAAAAGTATTCACACTCCAAAGATAAAACCCAAGAGGAAAATGAAGAAAGAGAGTCTGGGGATGAGAGATACAGATGTCCAAGAGCAAAATCTTCCATCAAGAACAATTGTCCCTTCCGCTACAAGTTATTTAAGAACCTAGCAGAATCATCAGAATATAATCAATAACAAGATCTTTCAATCCATATCTAGAACCCAATAATGGACTGAACAAGAAAGTAATGTTCAAACTTCACTCGTTTGGTAAGGTAGCCTTCAAGTTAATGTTTGTAGAAGTAGAACATCTGACATAACTAGCCAGTCCAAACCCTACCAGGAAACACAATTTTGTCAACAAGAAAGAAGTCTTAAATTTGAAATCAGCAACTGAAAAATTATTGGGGGAAAGCTTAGCCATTTGAGATTAGTCTCAGGAAGAGATGGCCTAAAACATCTGCTCCGACATAAGTAACCCATGTCTAACCTTTACTAGAAAACACAATATTGTCAACAATTAAGAGGTATAAAGGCTTAAAATCAGTAACTAAAAACTAATTGGGGAAAGCTTAGCCATTGAGATTACTCTAAAGATAAGATGGTCTCCATGCCACAATTGTAATAACAATGATGTAGAATCCTACCAAACGCAAATTAGATATTGTGTCAACAAGAAAGAAGTATAAAGGCTTAAAATCAGCAATAGAAAACTAATTGGGGAAAACTTAGCCATTTGAGATTAGTTTAAGGATGAGATGGCCTCCCATGCCACATTTGTAAGCATGCTCCTTTGCATAATAACACTGACTTAGAATCCTGCCATAAAACAAATTAGGGTCATACAAGTCAGTGCCATGACTCTGGAACTTCTGAAGTAACGTATAAATGAAAAAGACACGCCCTAATGCCAAATTTTCTGATGTGAGAATTATAGATGCGCAAGCTCTTTCCATCAAAGTTGAATGCCCTTCTAGCTACAAGTTATTGACCTAGCAAAACCAACGGTGGATAATCAATAGTATGATCTCTCACACCATATTAAGAAATCGAATGAGAATGCAATTTTCATCTTTCACTCATTTGGCAAGGTGGCCTTGAACTTAATGCTCACAAAAGCACGTGTGCTCCCACATCATTACGCATTCTAAACCTACCAGAAAAACACAATTTTGTCATCAAGAATAACGTCTAAACACTTCAAAGTTATAGCAACAGAAAACTAATCAGGAAAATCTTAGCAATTGCCGGAAGCTTTTTGACATCCTTGCACTTGTATTATCCAACAAGATCAAAATCCAAGGGAGGAAGAGGGGAATAGATTATCCTGGAATGGAATGATCAAATCGCGAGAGTGATCAGTAATGAATGACACGACTTAATGGTGAAAACGCTCAAAGGAATCAATCAACCAAAAAACTGATGTCGGTCAATCTCTAATCATCGTCAAGGATCAAATATCTCGTCATCAACAGAATCCAGAAACTAGAGGAAAATAGATTTCAACCGATCAAATTGGGCTCATTCTCTGCTATTTAAAAAGCAATCTGCAAGGGGAGATCTACTACCACGGTACAGATATGTTTCAACAGGGCAAATCAATGATCAACCAAATAATATGCCATGTCAAGAGATCTAAACCGTCGAACAACATTACAAATAATATAGAAGATTGATGTTGAAGAGAATCGCAATCAAAGAACATCGGCAAAGCTCACGACGACATCGGAAAGCCTAAACGAATAGAGATCACAAACGCTAATCTTCAAATCACATTCATTGTGCAGAAACGAACGGAGAAATTGAACACATCAGTTATCAGAAAAACTATGTTAAACATATTAATCATCAAAACTCATCACCGTGATGTAAAAACGACTCAACGCAGAAATTGAACGATCAACCGTCTAGAACAATAACCAAGGAAACTAACAGCCCATTAAACCAGAATACGAAGAATATAGAAGATCGATGATGAAGAGAGGAAACAAGGAAAGGGACCAAGGGGTATATATAAAAGGACCAAAATACTTGATCCGCAAGCATCGATTTGAGGCGGTCTAGAAGGATCGATTTGGAAAGAGTAAGTTGTTGTAATTCATAATATTTCAGCCGCGTAAGGGATATACTTTTGATGATTTTTTAAAAAGGAAAAAGTTTATATTAATATAATTAATCATGTAAGCTTCTTTTCTTTATATATGTTATCTGAAATATTCATTTAAAAATGTATATATAATTTACCATCAATAATCCAAATGTTTATGAAATTTAAGATATTTTTTATAACATGTAAACATATTTAGCACTTGGCACGGGTCTATTCATCTAATATAAATAGTAATCGATTAAAGATATGGTACAAATTACGTGATCTAAAAATTTATAAGAATAATTTGGCGCGGTCTTGAATGATCGATTTGACGTGGTTGTTATTAAGGATAATATTTTTATAGTTTTTTCTGTTCATAGTTATACAAGTATATTTCTATTTTTAGGGGATAAATGCATATTTTTTGACGGAGTTTAGTTATTGGATATCAGCATGATATTCTATACTTTACAAAAAAACTTACAGAAATCACATATCATATGTACTACATTTATCATTATTTAAAATCCAAAACTCTTTTTTTTGGAGAAAAATCTTCATACTCTCTCCCTTTTTTATTGTCATTCATATTTTAAAATCTACCAAACATGCCCTAACTTATACAAAATTCACACTTTTTCATGAATGATAAAACAACTAAGTCAAATTCTAAAATTTATAATATAAGTTCGTAAAAAGAGAAAGTGGTACAATTCATTCTTGAGACTGGATCCGATGAAGATTAAAAAACAAAGAACATTAGATCTGATTTGGTGTATGTGTGGGGCGGAGATTAAGAAAAAAAAGTCGTGACTTGGTGTATGTGTCAGGTGTTGAGTCGACACTTGATTGCTTGAGAATAAAAATGTCAACGGAGATTAAGCAAAGAGAAGGTTATGCTCGTCATATTCACTGATGAAGATCTCGTCGTCGTGCTCCTACTTTTCATGACATGTACATTTGAATATGCTCATCGGTGGCGGAATGGAGATTCGAAGAAAGCAGACGTAGGTGAAGAAAAAGGAACACAGGCGGTGAAGTAGCGTAGACCAATGTTGCTATGGTGGAAGAATTTAGGGTAAACATGTGGAATTGAAATGTCATTTACTTGACATATACTAATATGCAAGATAAAAAAAAATTAAATAGAAACATATATAATTACAATAAATTCATAAAGAGAGAAAGTGGTATTATTCATTTTTTAAATGGTCTTTCTCATAATGTATAAAAGATATTGATCGGATGGAGGGTAACATGCTCATTGATTAAGACGTTGTCAAATATCAATTTAATTGATTTTGTTCAAAAATAATAATATGGGATTTTAAAAGATATTATATTTATGAGAATTAATTTATCATCAACAACAGTAAAATTTTTAGAAAAAAGAACCTTATATTATATACATATTCATATCAGTATATGATGATATACTTAGTAAATAATAATAATAATAATAATAATAATGGAAGTTCATACGCCATATTATTTTACAGTTAAAGATTATTATATTTAATTACGTTCTCTTATACGTTACACACCTTTCAAATAATAGCATGTTGTTTTTTGTTGGTCTTATTTGTTTTTAAAAGGCGAAATAACCGAAAATAATTCCAACTATCAAGTTTTAACCAAAAATAATATCAACTTTCAAAATGACTAATAACTAGTTTATATCCCGCACCTTGTGCGAGTATATTTAAAAAAAACACATTAACACTTATAAAATAAATGTGCATTTTGAAATATAAGGATATGAATGATTACGTTACATTTACTATCACAATTTATTTTTTCAAGTATTTTTTCTTTAAACAATTTTAATTTTGTAAATGAGTATATGGAATGAATGTCTTAACCTAGTCGCAATTGATGAGGAATTTTGTTTAATAATATGAATTTTAAAATTTTTGATTTTAAAAAATATCCGAATTTTATTGTTTCCTTTATTTTATGACCTTTTTTTAAAAAATCAATTCCAAATGCTTTAAAATCTAGTTTGTTTTTAATTCAACTTTTAAAAAATTAATTCAAAAGTTGAATAACTGTTGATTCTAAAATTTAAAAAGTAAATATAAATTGATGAGGAATTTTGTTTACTAATATGAATTTTAAAATTTTTGATTTTAAAAAATATAATTGTAAATCGTTAAATCATAAATCAATCCGTTGAGATTTAAATCTATTTTGTTTTCAAATCAAGTTTTTAAAATTTAAGGTAAAAACGGATTAACTAATTGTTGTACAAATAAAAAAAATTGGAAATATAAAATAGTGAGGAGCCTTGTTTATAAATTTGAAATTTAGAAATTCTTATTTTAAAAAATATAACAGTAGATATTACAAAATATTTAAGAATTTACCAAAAAAATCCTAAAATTTAGATAAAAATAAAGATTATGAGAAAATTATATTATTTTAAAATTATATAAAAATAAAATACTAACAATTATTGTACAAATATTTAAAATACAGATTAATCAGTTTTGAAAGTTTTTAGTTAAACAATAAAATAAAATAAAAAGGAATATTTGGTGACATTGATGGTACGTTGTTTAAGAAAAATGATCGAAATTTTTATTTAAAAGTTGAGTAATAAAGTAAAAGGTGATTCGATAACATGGAGTATAACTTGTAAAACTATCGGACATACCTTTCATTCATGTGCATGCAAAAAAAATTGTATTTGGTGAAATTAACCCCAAAAAGAATGGCTTCAGCGGATAAAACCAATTGATAATAAATAGGGGGCAATATCCATCATAATTGATACACGTGGATATGCAACAAACAAACTGAAATTATAAGAGAAATTATGAAATTATAACAGAAATTAAAATTTAATTTACAAACAAACAATTATGATAAGCTGAGAATCAAAGTATTTATATATAAACAAAGTAAATTAAGCACATACCTCTATGAGAACGAATCAATGAGGATGATAATAGGTTAAGAGAAGAATAGTAAATCAACCGATAATAGGTTAAGAAAGATGAATAGCAAAGCAACCGATAATAGGTTAAGAGAAGAATAAGAAAGCAGCGGATACAATTTTACGTTATGGAGTAGAGTATTTATAGAATAGAAATCGTAGGAAGTGTGTTGTGGAATTTTCAAGGATCTAATAAGAATGTAAAAAATGTAGATTTTGGTAGATTTTTGATATTGATTAATAATTATTCTAAATAATAAAAAGAAGATTTGACTATAATCTATAAAATCTTGGAAAATCTCCAACAAAAAAAAAAGTTACGTACAATTTTGAATAGCACTATGTTAGTTTAGTAAAAAATATTTTCTGGCACAAAAAATAAAGATTTATTAGCCTATAAAATCTTGGAGAATCTCCAACAAAAAAAGTTACGTAAAATTTTGATGCGCAATATGTTAGTTTAAGAAAAAAGATTTTATGGCTTAAAAAATAAAGATTTATTGGCCAAAAAAATGTGGGAGCTCTATTTGATTGCTGCTTCCACAGCGTGTCACGTCATCAAATCATGCACTCTCTTTTAGTATGTATAATAGATAAGCCAAACTATACAAATTTTTACCAATATTGATACAAGTCAATTTTTCGGTGTAAATTCCGTTGACGTTGATGACTCATCACCTGAAATAGCCCTGTTGGATTTTTCTTTGTTTTCGAATAATTAAAAAAAAATTCTAGATAAAAGAAAAGAAAAAGTTTAAAACATATATCTTCTTGGATGAGTTGGTTAAGTAGGCAAAAAGATTTATTAAAAATAAAAATAAAGATACTCAATAAATCATAATCTTTCTCTCTCTTATTTATTTTTATTTATTTACCTAATTAAGAATGATAACAATTATCAAAACTCGTTAAAATAGGAAACAAATGTTAACATTATCCTTCATTTGTGGACTCTGATTTGAACGTCCATTCATGTTGGTCCTTCCTTCTGTACACATTGTTGTCTACCTGTTACATAAATGTGTGATTAGAACATAATATTGTTATCAGTTTTGACGAACATAATCAAAGCAACAATTACATAATATTTATTAGCAACGACATATGTATGATACATAATGTATGATATGTACACAGTTAGCAACTACATATGTATGTATGATTAGAACATAATCAAAACATACTATATCTATGCACACATTATTTGTTATCATTTTCTGTACACAAAATAAAGGTCATTGATTGCAGTCGGAATGTTGTGTACTCCATAGTTAACATTCCTGACAAATTAGGTTGAGAATTCAATGTCGGGGATTTAATCATGAATAGACCGAAAAGATGAGATCGAAAAGATGCACAACGAAGATACCTTCAATCGCCTTCAATGAAGTCGGAGAGAGAAGAGAGCATTTGACTTGAAATACGGGATACTGATTGTGATTTATATGAATTAGCCGCTTAAAAAGATTTCGAGAATCCTTGGTTTTACAGTTTCCAATTTTTTTAAAGCAGTTTCAAATTTTTAGGCAGTTTTTAAAAATAGAATATCAATTAATTGCCTATCTTATATCCTTAATTATAGTATTAAATCCTAGTTTATCTTTATTTTTTAATTTGATTTTATTCGGCCTAATTAGTCTACACTAAACAAAAAGGAATACGAGCTAAGTAAGTCTCCGGACTTACTTAGCTCGTATTCCTTGTATTAGCATTGATGTGTGTTGGGTGGTGTGTGTTTATTGTTTATTGTTTATAACGACTAAACCGGAATTAGGATTACCGACCTTTATATTATTTTGGCCCAAGTGTATGATAACGGGCGGTGACAACTTGCCTGGCTCCCGCGAGAGCTAGGAGGTTCTCGGCGACTATCCCGTGCTGGTAGACGGTCAGATGCATCAGTACCATTCCATGCCGGTAAGTAGGGACCGAGGCGAGTTTCGGTGACTCTCGTGTCACAACCTAAGTTGAATTAGAACGGGATATGACTTAATAATAATAAGATAATAAACCGGACTTGTGTGCTTTGGAGTGTATTGGGTGTTTATGATGATTGACTTGTGTTTGTGCCTTTCACCATGATTCTAATGCTTCGAATATGAGCTAACGGTTTTATACCGATTGTTGTAGATTGCCTTGCAGGTTAGGAATGCGGCCGAGAGATCCGGAAGAGTGGGCAGCCGGGGTTCCGTACATTTTAGGATTGGGTTTTGGTT
>BSUD01000002.1:146356344-146416363 GCA_033239045.1 Fagopyrum esculentum | reverse complement strand
GTTGTATCTCGGCTGAAGTCTTTGGTTTGTTTGGTTTTGGGTTTCTTTGCATTGCATAAAATGTATTTGGTTTTGGCCTTTATTTGTGCCTTGTTGCAAGATCCGGTGAAATTGTTGTCAAGCTAAGGGTCGGGACCCATTGTGAGGTCCCAACCCGTAGCGCCCCGAGTCCCGCGGATTCGGGGTGTTACAAAAGTGGTATCAGAGCCCTAGGTTGACAACAATGGCACTCGCAATCTTCTAAAGGCCGAATGAGGAATAAACAGAACCCACACGGGTTCTGACTTTTCGTTTTCAAAATCACATGCATGAGTCGGGGTAGAATGTACGGACCACCACTCCTTCCGCGGATCTCGGCAGCTTAGTTTATTGGATTTTGATATGTATATATATGTATATATAGATATGTATATGAGGTTTATACTTATGCATGATGGAATTGATGTGTATCTTTGTGGTTGTAAGTTGCATGATGAAATGAATATATGTGTATAGTTATATATATGGACGGTTATATGTTATGGGACCTTATATTGTGGATGAAATGCTGATGTGTTATATTGGTAGTGATATGGACTTAGGACTTATATAGTTATGTATATGTATTCTTATTATATATAGTAGTAGCATATTGAGTTATGAGACCTGATAGAAAAAAATGATTTTACGATATCATCGCCCATGGACAGCGTTGTTTGACATAGGATAGTGTACATACGAGGATGTATATGCTCAAGTATCGAGTTGAGCGCTACGTTCAGGCGAACACCTCGGAGTTCTCGTACTCCTCTAAAAGAAGGTCGAAGAGGAAGATTAGAGACGGCGTAAACGAAGGACAAACAAGTGAAAAAGAACCTCGAGTCAATTTAAGCAAAACTGAGAAGGAAGTCATACAAGTAGGGATGTAACATGAAGACATGAGAGTGGTGGCAAAGAAGCAACGAGTGAACAACAACGAAAACAACTAGAGAGGATGAACTTTTGGTTCTTCCAGAAGACGTATGGAGACGCGAAGCGGGGAAGAAAGGAGTAACATGAAGGTGTTTGGAAGTGTTTACAAAGAAATCGCGATTAGGAAGACAACGAGACCAATAGTGAAAACAAACTTAAGTTCTTCTAGAAGACGTGTGGACAACTGAAGATACGAATCGAGAAGGAGATGGATACATTCTAGCAAGGTCAAAAGTGGTGTTCCACTAAGAGGTGAAGTCTTCTTTAGACACTCCTAAGCATATGAGTCAAGATGAGAAGAATGATCGAACCAATTGCTAAAGATTTAAGATACCGTAAGTTAAGCTTACGAGGTACCAATAAGTGAAGTGTCAACATTACTAGAGTTATGAGAAGAAGGGCATGGTGGGTATTCACGTGGAGTTGGCCGGTTTCCATTATAACGACAAGACTAAGAAACGCCAAGAAGAAGGAAGTGCATATATATGATGGTTTGAGAAGATGAAAGAGGAAACAAGAAGCTTTGATCGAAAGACTTAAGATACCAACCAATAGGAACGCGGGTGAATGTTAGCTAAGGCTGTAATATTTGGGAAGGTGCACTTGAAAGACATCAAGGAAGAGTGGTTAAGCTTATGAAGGTGAGTTATACGACGTGTGAGGCCTAGAAGAGTATGGTTACCTAATGGAAGAGGAAGAAAGTATGGAACAGGGAAAGAACTAACGGAGTTTAAGGTAAAGTACCACGAGGAGGGTAGCCTTCATGAGAAGGTAACATGAGAAGTGTAGTAGAATAATAAGTCGTTGACTTCGGAGAAGGTCAAATACAAGTTAAGCGGTGACAACTAAGAACCCACAGGTGCGGGTTGTCTATTGGTGAGTGTAGAGGGGATGAGTAAACAAGATTATGGGCATTCAGAGGGATCGACAAAAAGAGCTTAAAGTATTCACGGTGATCAAAGTCAATGGGAAGGGAGTACGTCAACAAAAGCGCATTTGTCTTAAATCACATAATGTTGATTGAGTTCAAGCAAGTAGTTGTTACACTACTTTTAGGGGAGGATAGAGATGACCCTTTGCGACCTTCTTAGGTCATGAGAACGGCATATGTGAGAACGACCCAGATTAGAAGTTTTAAGGTTTGATCATGATAAGGGGAACTAGTAGATCAAGAGGAAGGTGAGGTTTTCATTGTTGTGGTGCGTAGACGGGAGTATAGTAAGAGGATGCACAATATGCTCGTTCTAATGGAATGGATGATATGTTTTCGCGAACAAAAAGCCGAGTCCGATGTTTCAGACTCACACAAAAGAGCCGTGGTGGCTATGATGTGAAAGAGAGGACCTAAATTAGGGCAACACTTCAAGCTTGGAATTACGATGCAGTGCTTGGCCTAGTAATGAGTGGATCTTTTTGTGTTTATGATTGAGAATTTCGCCTGAAGACATACAAGTACGGTTGTGAAGCTGTTCATGGATACCAAGAGGTACATAAGGTGGTCAACGAGAGTAAGAGAAGACTCAAGTTTTGAAGTTCGATGTTGTTATGAGATGTACAAGAAGTACATGAAAGATTGAGGTTAGAGTCTCTATGGTCAGTTGACGTTGCATAAGGAAATGAAGTGTAAGGTTCCACACCTACTTGAAGAAAGGGCGTCTAGGGTGAAAGCTTATGTAGGATACAAAGAGCTCCTCCCATATGTTGGGATGTCGCGAAAAGTGAAGAAGATAAGGTCAATTGTTTTGAAACACTATTAAGTCATGTAGTTTGGATCCTTATGGTAGCACATAAGTGAGAAATCTTAGAAGATTTTTTTTTTAGAATCATGTCATCAAAGAAGGGAAATGAGATTAAGGTAAAGGAATACTTAAATAAGGCCTCAGGAGTCGGAAGACCCGGGCAAGTCCCTCGAGATCAGGAGATGAAGGATCTTTAAAAAGGGGAAGGTTAAATTGTAGCTACCGATGAAGCAATGCACGTGTTTAGAGGACGTCACCCCAACAAATCGAGGTATATCATTAGTACCATGACCACTTGTGAAGTTTTAAGACAAGGTTGTGACAGTCTTATTTTATGTGCCGGCAGAAGAAAAGACGAAACCGAGATATCACGGATTCCTATACGTCAGAATGTGGATTTTGCCACTAAGGTCAAGCTGACTCAATTCCGACATTTAAGGTACCGCATGGAATGACACTTGTGAAGAGACATGAGTTGTGGAAGCAAGTGAAAGAGCAATTGCAAGAACTTATTGAAAATAGTTAATTAGAATTAGTGAAATGCTATGAAGAACTTCAAATGTTATCTTGAGCTCTTGATTTGAATCCCATGTTTAATTATATCTTGAACTTTTGATTGAAGTTATTAAGAGAACACCAGAATTGTTGTTAAAAATAAAAAGACAATTCTCTCCGCTTGAACATCGATTACCGTGAGTCGAACAAGATAATGGTGAAAGGCAAGTATTCCTTACAACGAATGGATGATCTACTCGATCGGTTGCAAGGGTCGGTAGTCTCTTCTAAGAATAATTTAAGGTCTGGTTGCCACCAATTGAGAATTTGAGAGTCGGATATTGCAAATACGGCATTCCAGACAACCATGATCACAACGAGTTTTAGTGATTCCATATGGGCTTACTAATGGCCGGATAAGATATTTCGATCTACCTTGAAAGAAGAGAGAAGTGATATAACATCAATTATGGTAACCCTCCGGACGACAATGAAGTATTGAATGGGACAAAGAAGTGCCAATAGAGTTGATGAGAGTTAAGAGGGGATTTATTGGTGCAACTGTTTCGATTTACCTTGAGGTATTATGGGTTTGAAGTGGACAAGAGATTCTTCAAGACAAGGTCTTGATCGAGTATTGAGGAGCGATGTAAAAGTAATATCATACGTGTCTGGTTAATAGAAGTAGTGTGAAGTAAAGTATTTCTTTCATTCTTGGAACTTGCAACAAGAATTGAGGAAACATAACATTAATGTTTTGTTTGAAAGAGCCAAAGCCAACAGTGTAAATGGAAAGATTCGATCTTTTTTGTTTGAGACGATCAAGGAGAAACATAATGGATATGCTGCATTGAGAGAGACCCGAGAAGAAAGTTGAGTTCTGATATATCGACCTTTTTTTAGATCTTAGCGCGAGTTGGTAAAGTGGTTTACCGGTTGGCGTGACCGCGAGAGTAGGGAGTGTTCACCAGGTGTTCCATGTGTATCAATCGAGAGAGTACATACATGACTCGAGACATGTTGTCAGCCATGATGATCTGGTGGCAAACGAAGAACCAATGAGGCTAACTGAAAGACGGAGGATAGTATAGCATCAATATAATCGACGGGTTAGACATAGTTCTTGCTTTGGTTGAGTTAGGTGCATGCGTGATGTATGTGTAGTTGTGTCCTGTGCGGGAGTGTGCTGTATGACCTGATTCATCTAGCGATGGTAGTTCGAGTAGTTTGAGTATATAGACTGGAAGATTTATGCCTTCTTAGTTTGAGAGTTCATACCTCGGCCTTAGGGACCGAGAAGTTCAAAGAATAGCAAGTTTCGGGACGAAACTTGTTTTTAGGGGATCTAATGTAACGTCCCGTTTTTACGAGCGTTTCCGATATTTATTTATTTATTTTTCCCGGCTTTTATCGATATTTTTATAGCATGAATATCTTTAAAAGAATATTTTTTTTTGAGTATTTCATGTCGTAAAATTTATTTTACAAGTATATTTAGTCATATATCGGATACATATATTTTGTATATTATTTTCGGAAAAGTTTTCCGAACCGGAACTTCCATTCCGACTATTTTCGATCGAGTATACATTTGTTAGTCCTCTTTCTCCTATTTCTCTTTTTATTTTCCTCTCTCCTGGTTGGCTGATGAGCCTCTTGCACCTCCCCGACCCCTGGTTTCCTTCTTTTCTGCTTGGCCTATTATCTGATGGCGTGTTGCCAGTGTAACAGGCTACATGACCCCTCACCTCCCTCACCTGCTTCTCCTTCGTTTCACTCCATCTCCCCTCACCTCTTCTGTCACTCACCACCCTCACTGTAAGTTGTAACTGCCGTCCACACCACCACCCTGTCTCCCTCCTCGTCTGTCTATTCTCCGCAAGGCACTCGCCTTCCCATCCCTACGCAACCCTCATCTCTCTGTTTCATCTCCTTCCCCGGACTGCTCTCGACAACAAGCCGCCGGAGCCTCCTCCACACATGTACAACTTCACTCACCCGAGTCGGACCAGGAGGATCAAAACGGCCATCTCTCCTCTGTTTCACCACCACTGCCGAACACCTCTGCAACCAGGCGCAACCCCCTTCGAGCTTCCTCTGTCCTCGCCGGAGAAGGAAGCCAACCTTTCTTTTTTCCCCGTCTGCAGCCCTCCCTCTCGCCGGAGCACGAGTGCGACCTCTTCCTCAGCAGCCCTCTCTTCCCTTTTGTCGATAGCCACGCCGGAAAGAACGCCACCGGAGAGGGCCTCTGTCACGCCTTTGTCGGCCACCGGGAATCGAAGCCACGCCGACCTTGCCGGCTACCCTTGCTTCACCCTAGCCGCGCCCCTTGCTTCCTCTTCCAGCGTGAATGCTGCTTCAAAGGGTTAAAAGAGAACCCTTTTTACATTTTCGATTTGGACCCTATATTTTGATATAATTGCAAAATGTACCCCATCTTTATTATTTCAGTTTTGGACCAAGGTTTTAGAATATACCTATTATACCCTCTTGTAGAATTTTATTTACACACATGAACCCAAATTTTTAATATTGCATTTGTGACCCGGTTTTACAAATTATATATTATGCCCTTGTTGGATTAATTGCGGGTTATGGCTCAAAGATTTAATTACGGGATTTTAACGTTGACTTTGAAAACGAGTTTAACTTTGGGTTATGATGTTATACAATTTGCCCGGAATATATATTTACGGTTTTAACTTGAGTTTTAAAAGTGGGGTTTTCCTTAGATTATATATGTTCTTTATTCCATTCAAATTTAGCTTATAAGCTAAATTTGTTTAGTTTGGTGATAGGTTCGGAAGTCCCCCCCCCCCCTTAAAGGCTTAACGAGTCCAAGTCAACATCCGTTGAACGACTTCCGTCTTTTGACGTCGTGTGAGTATTCTTTCCCCTCGATCTAGTTATGTTATGTTTTAGTATCATGCTAAGATGAATCTAGCATAACTTAGAGTTAATGCCAAGTAGTGGCTTTGAACCTTAGGTAGGTTTTGAGGATTTGATATTGTTTGATGGATCGATGTTGATTTTAAACTTGAGGTGTTGGTTATCTTGTGAGGTTGTTATAAGGCTTTAAGTAATATGATTTATCTTGTGAGCGTTTTGAGGCTCGAGGTGGGGTTGTATGATCTTATGGGATTTTAGAGTTTAGGTTTGACTTATCCTAGTTGCGTTGTGAGTTATGATCTTGCGAGGTCCGAGGGTTTAGAAGTCTTAGGACTTCTAGCTTGTGTTGAGTGTGACGTGAGCATGAGAGATTCTAGGATGCGGTCCTAGAATTGAGAGTCGAATGGTCTTGCGTAGATCATTTGTATAGAAGTCTACGACTTCTATTGTGAGTGAGTTGTTGTTAATATAGTTATCTTCTTGTGAGCAGGTTACGGGTTTCCTCCCTAAGGAAGTGAGAGTGTTGTGAGTTGAGTGTGGTGCCGAGGTAAGTCTCCGGACTTACTTAGCTCGTATTCCTTGTATTAGCATTGATGTGTGTTGGGTGGTGTGTGTTTATTGTTTATTGTTTATAACGACTAAACCGGAATTAGGATTACCGACCTTTATATTATTTTGGCCCAAGTGTATGATATCGGGCGGTGACAACTTGCCTGGCTCCCGCGAGAGCTAGGAGGTTCTCGGCGACTATCCCGTGCTGGTAGACGGTCAGATGCATCAATACCATTCCATGCCGGTAAGTAGGGACCGAGGCGAGTTTCGGTGACTCTCGTGTCACAACCTAAGTTGAATTAGAACGGGATATGACTTAATAATAATAAGATAATAAACCGGACTTGTGTGCTTTGGAGTGTATTGGGTGTTTATGATGATTGACTTGTGTTTGTGCCTTTCACCATGATTCTAATGCTTCGAATATGAGCTAACGGTTTTATACCGATTGTTGTAGATTGCCTTGCAGGTTAGGAATGCGGCCGAGAGATCCGGAAGAGTGGGCAGCCGGGGTTCCGTACATTTTAGGATTGGGTTTTGGTTGGAGTTGTGTTTGAGTTTTGTATTCATTATATATTGTATGCCGCGTGTATGGCATTTGGTCTTTCGGTTGTATCTCGGCTGAAGTCTTTGGTTTGTTTGGTTTTGGGTTTCTTTGCATTGCATAAAATGTATTTGGTTTTGGCCTTTATTTGTGCCTTGTTGCAAGATCCGGTGAAATTGTTGTCAAGCTAAGGGTCGGGACCCATTGTGAGGTCCCAACTCGTAGCGCCCCGAGTCCCGCGGATTCGGGGTGTTACACTCTTCTCCTATGTATATCCTTTTGTGTAATTGTAGACTCTAGATGAGTGTTGAGGGTTGGCTCGTTGGCCTACTGAGAGGGGTGGCGTGTAGGTGGTGAACGTTGAATGGGGGTAGATTTATGGGAAATTTCAGCAGTGCAGTGTACATAAATAAGTGTATACTTACTAGTAGAATTTGAAGGAGAGAAGTATACAAACCTATACGCATCCTCAGTGTACTTTTATACGTATTCATAGTTGTGAGTTGAGAGAGATTAATATAGTTATATATGAATAAGCGGTGGACATGTATATATTTACGTAGATACATAAGTTCGGATAGGTATAAGTTTCATATAAAAGTACTAGTAGTGTGCATAAGTAAGTATATATATAGACTCATGTCTCTAGGTATAAGTATGGTATATAGATATATATAAGTGTATATATATGAATAGGTAGAGTGTATATATATATATATACATAAGTATATATACATAGTTGAGTAATAGTAACGTATAAAATAGGTACACACATATAGGTATAAGAGTAGAGTAACCGGGAAAGGGATAATGTGATTCTATTTGACGAGTGTTTGAGATTAACCTTGTAACCTCTAGTAAACTATCCGGGAATAATCACATTATGGAAACAAGTTCTAAAAGAAAATATTAGGATTTAAGAATAGCCTTTTGAGAATTTTCGGGACCGGGAGTAAAATAGTCTTTTTACTTTAAGAGGGCATTTTAGTAATTTTTTCTCTTGATGAGTTTGCGCATCTTAGAAGTTATAGACTTCTAAGATTTTGGGATGTATTTTGATCCACGTGCCTTGTATGACAGGCATTTGAGTTGCTACGGTTGCAGACCGAGTTGAGATTGTGAGAGTTGTGGTTTGACTCAGGTAAGTCCTTGCGATTTACTTAGCTGGTTTCTGGATATTAGTTGGGTGATAATGGTTGTGTGTGTGCAATGTGTGTTATAATAAAAATAACAACTTGTTAGGACGACCGTGGTTATTATGTTTTAAGGCCCAAGTGTATGTATAACGGGCCGTGACATCACTGCCCAGCTCTGCCAGGAGATTGGGAGGTTCTCTATACCCAGACCATACAGGTTCACGGTGAGATGCATCGGATCCATTCCTGATGGGTACACGGGGACGGAGGCGAGGTTTGGGAATCCCTCGTGTCACAAATTAAGTATCATTAGTAAGAGTGAATCACCTAAGTAAAGATAATAAATGGATTGTTTGAAAGCATGATGAGTGTTTATTATTTTTTATGTGTGTGTGTGCTATTATTATTCTTCTAATGTTTAGATAGCTAGATAATGGTTGTTTTGTTGTGTTTTTAGATTTACCACAGGTTAGAGCAGCAACTGAGTGATCTGGAAGTAGTGGTCAGTCGGGTCTCCGTACTCCTTAGAGTGGGGTTTTGGGTTGTTGCTTGGTTATCTTTCCCTCTTGTTAAGACAAATAGTCTTTTCCGTTGCTTAAGTACGATAGGTTGTTAGACTTTTTTGCATTCATCCTTTTAAAAATACACTTTTATGAATTTCGGTTTTTCTTATTTGTGTCTTGTTGCAAGATCCTAGTAATATTGTTGTCAAACTAAGGTCGGGACCCATCGTGAGGTCCTAACCAGTAACGCTCCGAGTTCTGAGAATTCGGGGTGTTACAACATGGTATCAGAGCTCTAGGTTGGCAACAATGGCACTTGAAATCTTCTGAAAGACCGAATAAGTACTTAAGAAGAACCCGAAAAGGGATCTGAGTTTTAAAAAGAACTTTTGGTTTACAAATGCATGCATAGACTAGTTGAGGATAGAAAAGTATGGCTGACCACCACTACTTCCGCGGATCTCAATACGCTTAGTATGGACTTTAGGTTTTACTTTAGTTGGACTTATTAGGTTGATTATAAAGATATGTAGTATAGATAAATATATGCTGAAGATTAATAGAAATTGTAGTGATGTTATATCCTTAACGGAGATAACATAATGAGTTTCTCACCCCTTTGACACATCTAAGTAGATTTTGAAGGGTGTCAATGTGAGGATTAGTATGCACATCTTATGTGCATTAGGGTAGACGAACGACGGACAACTCCTTCGAGCTTGTTGAGGAACGTCGAGACGGAAAAGTGAAGACTAAAAGACAACGCCAACTACAATGACGAGAAGGGAATTCCGAGTCAACTCAATAGGATCAAATGAAGAATATACATGAGGATAGTTCCGGAAACGCGTTGGATGACCGGCAAATATACAAATTGGAAGAGACAACCCATAGGTTCTTACAAGATGGTGTAAAGCAACGTTACAAACAAAGGGGATGCCTTCAGAAACACAAATAGGCAGGAAGGTCAAGGTGAAAGATAATAGCAATCCAGACAAAAGGCATTGAATCTAAGCTTATTGACGAACCAGAAGGTGAAAGTTTGAGGCTAGAAGCAGAGCGGAAGATGATCACTCTCGACAAGCTACTTGCCACTACAATCAAGATGGGAAACCGAGACAATCATAAGAGTAGGATTCAAGATAAGATACATTGCCCATCCCGATACGAAGAATTAAAGAGCCGCAAAATGAAAGCTTACAAGTTGCTAGAAAGGGGAAGGCCGATTTCACCAACATGGAAGTGGTGTGAACCCCCAAAACACACAAGAATTACAACAAGGATCGGGATACAACAAAGACCGTATTTCTATAAAGGAGGAAGTACAAGCAGCACCCCAGGAAGGAGGGTGTAGGAGTATAGTCTTGGGGAAAAAGAGGGTCTCTAATAACTTCTCACTCACGAAGGGATTCAAGTTAATAACACTAGAGGGTCATAACAGAGAACCACAAGTGGACAATAACTCGGGTAAAAAGAATCATGGAGAAATGCCTACAAGTTATCGTAGAAGAATTTATAAGTCCGTTGACGGAAGAGGAAGATACAACTAGACTCGTAAGAGTATAGTACTCTTATAGGAGTGTAATTTGTAGAAGGAGCTAAGGGAGTATAAATGGAAGAGATATAATTTCACCTTGTATATCAAACCTCAAAAGAGATCGAAGCAAAGTAACTCTACCATCTTATAGAAGGTCAACTACAGACTAATTGGTAACAATAGAGAATTTACTCGTACTGGCGAACTAGTGATGGTTGGGGAACGGATAAGAAGAATAACCACAAGGTTATAAAGGAATTTTATCGACATCTAGTGAATTTCTTTCAGAGATCAACGACGGCAATGGTGAAGTTAAATCAATACAAGTACTAGTAGCCTTGATGATAACATTGAATGAGTCCAATACGACAACTCTAATAAAGAAATTAAAGAGAAGCTCTTGACGGTCGGTAATGACCATTGATGATAGTAATGGTGTAAAAAGAATTGTTGTGAGTAGTTGCTTACTACTGACTAAGGAAAGATATCTATCAAAGTTAGTATGGAGGGATCCCATGTAAGAAGAACTAGAAGAGTAAGAAGAAACAGATGATTGTGGACATGTCCTATGTCTTAGCATTCCACGCAAGTAGGACTGATGGTGCTCCTTCGAGGAAAAGTGGGGTCAAACTGTTTAGATTGACAAAGGAAGCCCTTGTGATTAAAGATGTGACAAAAAATAATTGGAATTGTAGAGGCGGAACAAACATAAAGAGTATGATTTACAGCCTTGGTGAAATGTATGATCGAGTTGTGAGGTGATTGCAGATGAAATCTACATGTTGACTATAACAGACATGAGAAGGAGTAAAGTTGAAGGACTAAAGGTTGTTATATGAATCCGGTATTACACCAATAAGATGGTTACCGAAAGGACTAAAGGCTGTTATTTAAGGAGAAATGGAGGTACTCCATTGAAAATTTCAGCTGGACTGATGACCTAAGAGTTGATGAAAGTAATAAGACCAACCAACGCGGTTCGTAAAGCAAGTACGAGAAAAATCAAAGGGTAAATATCCTACTAGGGGGGTAAAGATTAAAAAAAAAAAGTAAAGCGACACGAGCATAAGGACAACATAATAAATGCGAGTCAAGAACTTTGATTTTTGAGGAAATCATATACAACTGAGGTTCTTATGCAAATGGCACCAATAGGTGTTTAATAAAAGTCATACATATCGGACCGATAATGCTAGGATGGATAAAGTGTAAACCAAAAGAATAAATTGACCAGTAAGAATTTGAGTCATGTATCAAAAGGCGGGTCTTGTTAAATTGGAATAAAGTGTTGAGATGAGGATGCCTTTGTAGAATCTATGCAAGAGTACAACGTAATGGAAGTTCTAACATGAAATGGGCAGTAATGATCAACTAAAATTTGAGACCGATTCAGGGGAGGAAATTATTATAAGACGAGTCACCTAGTAGAAGAGTTGACAAGACAAGCTTGAGAGACCAAAAGAGATATAATGTCAACCCGGATATGAGGGTCTAAGGTGCATGGAAGGGATCCCTACAATGAAGTGTAGAAGCAAAATGTAGACTTTACAAGTGTGGAGAGGTTTTAACCTCCTCAAAGATAGAGGAATTTGAAGGAAATCGTAATGTCGGTATGAAAGAGTCGAAGCCCTGTAGCGGAAACAACGGAGTTTCATGAAGGCAATATTGCCGGTAACACCAGCGAAGAAATGTATATATGAGAACGGCCTTGGTGGACTCGAAAGTCCAAGGTAACCCCAATTATCATGGGACCTAAGTCATCAACACCGACGGCCCATGTAAGGGGAGCTGCAAGGGGATGATAACTAAATTCATCAGAACTACAAAGACACTTACCAGCTATCGTTGAAGACTTGGAATGACTATTTAGGTCAAGATGAATGACCCAGTTGGGCTCGAGAAGTAGAGTTAGCCTATGAAAACAGAAGTGTGGAAGATAAAACGAATTAGCGAAGCATGAAAGGATTAATCGAGCAGATGATGCTCACCAAGAATTTAACGCCAATATAGGTATGAGAAGAGCAAGTCCGGGATATTGAGACGAGTCAATTATAGACTGACCGGCGTCAATTGAGGACGTGTAAGTGTTGGTTGATATTGACGAGTAGGTACCGTTAAGAAGAGATATTAGTGACTACGAAGTTAAGAGATAACTTTACCGATGCCTTGGAGGATTCCCCAAGTAGGCAACGACAACCTTTTGGGATGATCTAAGGATATGGAGAGAATCGGGTTAGAAGTTGCTTGCTGGTTGGTTAAGAACAGACTACGGTTGAGTAAGAGAGTAAGGGTCTGTTTGAAGAGGATCTTGCTAGTATTAGAAGGGAAGTATTGGCGGGAGTTGAGTAAATCATGTAGACCCTCAGAAAGACATCGTTGTGCCTAATGGGTGTTACAACAGAAGCGTGGTAGGCACACAACCCACAGATGAAGAAGATCAATTTTAGGTTAACTAGAACCTCAAGTTAAGGAACTATAGATCGATATGAGAAATCTCCACATGGAGTGTGAATTGTAGGTTATCGCAAGTTCAAAGCTAGACCAAGGATGAGAGATAATTCATTAATGGAGAGACGGACCGACCGAGTCATATTATGGGGACAAGACTAGGTGAATGGTCTTACAAAGAGCATTAGACACTCAGTAAATTGCCGGGATATGTCTAAATCATTGTTTCAGAGTTGATAGTCGGGATCTTCCGAAAGGTAGAAGCAAGTGGGCCCAGCGGAAAGAATAAAGTTTTATAGTTATTTTACAGTAGTGTTATCAACAGATATGGAAGAGGGTTTAGAATAGAAAACCGTTGAAATCTTAAGGAAGATTGGGAAGTTATTTATCGACCATCACACCTACCCATACTGGAAAAGGTGTTACAAAGGTGGACATGTTGGATCCGGGACATATCATTAGCTATGAGAAGCTGATAGTTGAGCTAGATCATAAGCGAATCGCATTCCAAAGAATAAATAGAGTTGTACCCGTAGACGCCCAGAGCGTAGTACTAGACGTCTACAGTCCAAGGAGATACCGATGTTGAGGATCCCGTGGTCTAGACGGGGAGCTGATGAGGCCACTTGGGAGACCGAGGAGAGTATTAGACGTAATTATCCCGAGTTCTTTGCAGGGTTAGATGTCACTTCTGTACCGAGGAGTTAGTACTCGGATGCTGTTTGTTTGACTTTTCATGTGTTACCTTGGAGTGAGTAATTGTATTTTATGTGATGAGTGTCTGAGTATGATGATTGAGTAGTTGCATGTTAGAAAGCGGGACTTAATGAAACCAAGTTATACCAAGAAAGTTGTTTGAGTAGATACATTATTCTAAGTTTCGGGACGAAACTTATTTTAAGGGGGCATTGATGTAATGCCCGGAAAATTTTAATTTCCGTTTAATACCCGATCAAACCAGATTCCGATCCGCCGATTTTTATTCTTTTAAATAAAATAAAATGATATTTAATTTCTATCATTTTATGTGACCTTAATTCACATAAAATGATAAGTTATGTAACCGGAAATAATTCCGTACATTTTAAAAACCGAAGAGCGGTTCCGTGCGAAACGATGTATTCATTCAGCTTATACTTTAACTAGAGAACAAGCCCAATAGATCCGGCCCAGTGAGCTTTCAGCCCAACCCATAATTACCTTAAACCTAATCAGCTTTAACCCTAATCCTTTCCCTTAATCACGTTTAACCTAACTCTCAGCACTCACGTACCGTCTCCCTTCCTCTCCCTTCTGCACCAACGACAGGAACGACGTGTGCCCAGCTTCGACCACCGGCGTCCCAGACAACTGCCACCGAGGCCCAGACGGCCGTCCCTATGCCGGAGCTGCTTCGTCCGCTTCACCTGGTGATTACCGACCCTTCTTCCTCCTTCCCGAGAGAGAGAGAACCACCATGCTGACCCACTGTTGTCACACAACAAGGGAGGTTGCTCGCGCTGGGTTCCTTCCACTAGCCAGGTCGCCGACGTCGCCGCTGCAGCAGGTGAGGCGGTTGCCTCCTTTCCCTCTCCTTCTTCTCTTATTTATTTCCCTCCTGTTGCACGTGATAACCTCCGGACACCTTCTGCAGCCAGGAAGAGTGGTACAACTGGGGAGTGTAACGAGTTGGTGTACGAACCGGGCAGGTACCCTTCTGCATCGACCCCCGGCTCCATTCCGCTGCAGATCGCAGTCCTGATTACTAGCACCCTGCACTTACTGTGGTCCAACGCCGGCTTCACTTTGGGAGTTTAACCGCATATCCGAGCCTCCTTGCTGCCGGTCAAGCTCTTCTCCTGTGTATATCCTTTTGTGTAATTGTAGACTCTAGATGAGTGTTGAGGGCTGGCTCGTTGGCCTACTGAGAGGGGTGGCGTGTAGGTGGTGAAGGTTGAATGGGGGTAGATTTATGGGAAATTTCAGCAGTGCAGTGTATATAAATAAGTGTATACTTACTAGTAGAATTTGAAGGAGAGAAGTATACAAACCTATATGTATCCTCAGTGTACTTTTATACGTATTCATAGTTGTGAGTTGAGAGAGATTAATATAGTTATATATGAATAAGCGGTGGACATGTATATATTTACGTAGATACATAAGTTCGGATAGGTATAAGTTTCATATAAAAGTAATAGTAGTGTGCATAAGTAAGTATATATATAGACTCATGTCTCTAGGTATAAGTATGGTATCGATATATATAAGTGTATATATATGAATAGGTAGAGTGTATATATATATACATAAGTATATATACATAGTTGAGTAATAGTAACGTATAAAATACGTACACACATATAGGTATAAGAGTAGAGTAACCGGGAAAGGGATAATGTGATTCTATTTGACGAGTGTTTGAGATTAACCTTGTAACCTCTAGTAAACTATCCTGGAATAATCACATTATGGAAACAAGTTCTAAAAGAAAATATTAGGATTTAAGAATAGCCTTTTGAGAATTTTCGGGACCGGGGGTAAAATAGTCTTTTTACTTTAAGAGGGCATTTTAGTAATTTTTTCTCTTGATGAGTTTGCGCATCTTAGAAGTTATAGACTTACCTGAGTTGAGATTGTGAGAGTTGTGATTTGACTCACGTAAGTCCTTGTGACTTACTTAGCTGATTTCTGGATATTAGTTGGGTGATAATGGTTGTGTGTGTGTAATGTGTGTTATAATAAAAATAAGAACTTGTTAGGACGACCGTGGTTATTATGTTTTAAGGCCCAAGTGTATGTATAACGGGCCGTGACATCACTGCCCAACTCTGCCAGGAGACTAGGAGGTTCTCTATACCCAGACCATACAGGTACACGGTGAGATGCATCGGATCCATTCCTGATGGGTACACGGGGACGAAGGCGAGGTTTGGGAATCCCTCGTGTCACAAATTAAGTATCATTAGTAAGAGTGAATCACCTAAGTAAAGATAATAAATGGATTGTTTGAAAGCATGATGAGTGTTTATTATTTTTTATGTGTGTGTGTGCTATTATTATTCTTATAATGTTTAGATAGCTAGCTAATGGTTGCTTTGTTGTGTTTTTTGATTTACCACAGATTAGAGCAGCAATTGAGTGATCTGGAAGTAGTGGTCAGCCGGGTCTCCGTACTCCTTAGAGTGGGGGTTTGGGTTGTTGCTTCGTTGTCTTTTCCTCTTGTTAAGATATATAGTCTTTCCCGTTGCTTAAGAACGATAGGTTGTTAGACTTTGTTGCATTCATCCTTTTAAAAATACACTTTTATGAATTTCGGTTTTTCTTATTTGTGTCTTGTTGCAAGATCCTAGTAATATTGTTGTCTAACTAAGGTCGGGACCCATTGTGAGGTCCTAACCAGTAACGCTCCGAGTTCTGAGAATTCAGGTTGTTACACAATGTGGATATTTGGTTCTTAGTTTGTCTGTCAACAATTTGTACGTTGTATTGTGTGGATGAGATAGAAGCAACAATAGAATAGCTTAGTCGATAAATGTTTTGCCTATAATTCAAATGCTACATCATTCTCAACAAACTTACTGTCCTAATATTGAAACATGAATCACTCAAGACCAAAAAATAGAACTCACTGTTGGATGGCCTCATTTGAATCAACATATTCAAATTGGATGGTCAAATACGTCTTTACTACTTCCAGCATTTAACTAGAACTACTTTGATATTTACAAATTCTTCGTAACTACACCAAAATGCAATTTTTAGTTATTGTCTTCTGTTTTGTAGCTGCTTGTCAATTTACTACTTCCAGCATTTAACTAGAACTACTCTAATATTTACATCAGCAAGATTCTTCAAATCAGCTATGGAGAGTTCAGCCAGATCCTTCACCACCAAATCAGCAGTAGAAAGCTCATAGACAAGATGATTACTAGCCACAAAATTCGAAACATAAGATCTTACAGGATTTAACTAATAATACAACTCAACAAAATGACTAATAATAAGCGAAAATCAGCAGCAGAAAGCCAAAATCAGCAGCAGAAAGCTCATACAACTCAACAAAATGACTACTAATAAGCCAAAACAACCAACCATTGTCATTACATGACACAACATGTCTATTGAAAGCTTTCAGGACATTACATTGAATCAAACACTTGAAATATTGTCATCACAGATTCGAAACATAACCTTACAAGATTTAACTATATAATGAATACAACATCAAATCTTTGTCAGTACTATCACTAAGATAAAAAAGCATTGCAACAATTACAACTTTTAACACTAAGTTCTCGTTCTCAATCTTCACAATGTCATGGTTGAGATCCTGATTGATTGGAACATATGCTTTACTTGTATTCTACACCATGGTGCTTTCTTCATCATCTCTCGAATTCCTTATCGATTCATTGACCCATTTGAAGTACTTGCACTGTTTTCCTACCTATCAAATGGAAGACATTCTCAATCAGTATTATACACCCCAATGCTAAAAACCCTAACTTTTCTAAACTCTAAATTCAAAACAAAAACTAAAAAGAAACACAAATACCTTCCACAATGGACAACATGAAATTGTCGTCCATAATTTATTTTCTGTTCTACAGGTTTGCAAGGTCGAAGCGAGGCCATGGAAGCATCTTCGTGTAGTCGGTTCAGTGAAGCCTCTTCTCCACGAGTTTGAACTCCCAGATGAATTTGTGTTTTCCCATCTCTCCATCGCTCTTCTTTGTCTGGTGGTTTGCTTAATTTCTGAGATTTGAAGCAGAGAAAGAGAAGACGATTCTACGTTTTAGGGATTTCATCCCAAAAAATGGCTTTTTAAACTTTTTTTTCTTTTATCTAGAATTCTTTTTTTTTAAACTATTCGAGAACAAAGAAAAATCCAGCAGGGCTATTTCCGGTGATAAGTCATAAACGTGAACGGAATTTACGCCGGAAATTTGACTTGTATCAATATTGGTAAAAAGAAAATTGTATAGTTTGGCTTATTATTATTCATTTTGAAAGTTGGGATTATTTTTGGTTAAAACTTGATAGTTGGGATTATTTTCGGTTATTTCACCTTTTTAAAAAGTTCATCTTTCTTTTTTTAGAACCCTGCATGCTATAAACAACTAACTTTTATACGAGTCTCTCTTGCATGTAGAAGGAAAAGTGATTAAAAAAGAGGAAGAATTAATATTGCTTTCTGATCAACTAGTTACCTCAGTCATGGATATATGTTGATCAGAATAGCCCTTCAAGTAGATGCATGACAATCTAAATTTTCCGAAAAAAACCTCTTAGGGCTTGTTAGGTATGACTGTAGGAATGAGATTGAAATCAAGAATTGGAATGGAATAAGGAATTGAAATACACCATTCCTGATCATTGGTGTTTGGTATGATGTTGGAATAAAATATTTTTGACACATGTTTTTGATTTTATATGAGTTATGAAACGAGAAATTATATCATATTTGGTGATATATGTGTGAATGTTTATAATGTAAATATATGCTATTTTTTAAACTACATTTAAGAAAAATGAATACTAACGAATAACTTAAAGATTAAACACTAAACAATCGTCAATCCAAATAAATAAGTATATATTTCTTCTATTATATATATTTTTTCTAATCGAACAAATTATGTTATTTTCGAGCGTTTTCCTGTTACATTACATCTTTTTTTTTTTGGAAAATGGAAAGCGGTTCGAAACCAATAGACGGCGCGCCTTCTAATGGGCCGAAAGGCCGAAAAAATTGGCAGACGGATAAACCGTCATGAATGACAACAAATATAGGAGAAAAGAAAAACACAAAAATACATCAAAATGAAACCGAAAGCAACATAATCTTCAAGGGAAAGTAGGATGATCCAGCCAGCAGGAGGCAACGAGGATAAATGTTCATCTTCGAAGGAAGTACACAGGGAGGAAGCCTGGGGTGTAACGCCCCGTTTATTTGGGTGCGTTCCGACTTTGCTTTCCTCCCTTCATCCGATTCCTTATAGTTCGAGTTCTTATTTTAAAAGTATATTTTTATGGATTTAAATAACTTTTCGGGTATTATATTAACTTGGTGATACATGAATGTACTTCCGTATCTTTTTTTATTTTATTATTTTATTTTATCGGAAAATCGGGATTTACCGAACCGGAAAATCCCGTTCCGATCTTTTGTTCGAGTTTTGGCCCTATTTCTTTTCTTATTCTTTTTCTCCTTTCTTTTTCCTTCCTTTTTCTTTCTCTTTTCTTTCTCTCTGGTGTGTGCTTGTTTTGCTGCTGTGGCGCCTTTGCCCACTGGTGAGAGATGCAGCAGCCCCCTAGTCTAGGGCTAGGGCCAGCCGACCCTCGATTCACCCGTCTGCAGGCCTGTGACGACCCTTCGCCTCCCTCCCTTCTAGTCTACTCCCCCAAGCAGCCCAACCTCACACTTCCTCTCTACAATCTCCCTCTCTGCACCTCTCTCTCGTACCTTCTCCTCGGGACCAACCGCTACAGCCAGACGGATTGAACGAAGGCTTCCCCGCTACCGCCTCAGCCCGCCGGAGCGCCGCACTCTCTCCGCCTTAGCCGTCGGAGACTCGGCCTGGTGAGCCTTGTCTATCCTCTTTCCCTTATCTGTTTCTTCCTCCTCCCTATTGCTTACCCGTGGTGGCCGGATCTTGTGACAGCCGCCGGAAGCTAGCCGCCTCGCTCACGCCCTCGCCTGCGCCGGAGATAGAAGACCGAATCAGCTGCTGCGTTTTCCCCTTTCCTCCGCCTGCGTGCACCACCAGGAGGCCTTGCCTTTCTTCCTTTTTCGCGTTACAGAAGGTTGAAGAAAGGCTTGGCTTATTTCCACTTTTGGCCCCCTTTTGTGTATAATTGCTTTACGACCCTATTCTTCTAAATGATTACAGTTTGGGCCCAGTTTCTGTGTAATTGCAGTTTTGACCTAATAATTTTGGAAAGAAACATTTATACCCTGCAGTAATTTATTAATATTATTAAATCCCAAATTTTGTTAAGTTTTGTGACCCAACTCCTTTACAAATTATTTTGGTGTCTTAGATGGTTTAAAAAAAATCCGATTGTTGGATAATTTGAAATTCGGTTTTCAATCAACTTTCCATTTTTGGGATGTCTTGCCCGGAATTGGTTTTAACAAGTTTAACCCCGGCTTTGGAAAACGGAGTTTTCATTGGAAAATCTTTTTGCGCTAAACCCTCCTTTCAAAATTAGCGTTTAAGCTAATTTCGCTTAGTTTTGTCCTTAGGTCCGGAAGCGCCCAATAGAAGCAATCGAACTCGTTCTTGACTCAGTAGACCGTGCTTCACTTTGGATCTCGTGTGAGTACTTCTCCTTCGTTAGTTCGGTATGGTAGTATAACTTTTTAGAGGAACTTAGCATAACGTAGAGCAAATGCCATGTAGTGGCCATGAATAATAGGTTTTAGGGTTTGGGTATTGAACTTATGGAATTATCTTATCTACGATCTTAGGATGACCTTGGGATTTTAAAATGGACCTAGCATGCTAGAGTAGATATCATATTTATATATGTTGGAAACTAGGAGTCCGAGAACTTTTAGCTTTTAGCCGGTTATTGATAGTGCCTCGTTTGGGCAGGCTTTGAGCGTTTTCCTGCGGGAAGTTGAGAGTGGTTTATTCGAGTTACCTCGAGAGAGGTAAGTCTCCGGACTTACTTAGCTCGTATTCCTTGTATTAGCATCCATGTGTGTTTGGTGGTGTGTGTTTATTGTTTATGTTATAACAATTAAACCGGAAATAGGACCATCGACCTTTATATTATTTGGCCCAAGTGTATGATAACAGGCGGTGACATCACTGTCTAGCTCTTGCGTAGAGCTAGGAGGTTCTTGGCGACTAGCCCGTGTGGTTAGACGGGCGGATGCATCCGTACCGTTCCATGCGGTAAGTGGGGACCGAGGCGAGTTTCGGGAGATTCTCGTGTCACAAAAGAAGTTGAATTAGAACGGGATACGACCTAATAATAAAAAGATAATAAACCGGACTTGTGTGATTTGGTGTACATTGTGAGTTTTATTGATTTACTTGTGTTTGTGCCTTTCACCTTGATTCTAATGCTTCGAATATTAGCTAACGGTTTTATACCGTTTGTTGTAGATTGCCTTGCAGGTTAGGAATGCGGCCGAGAGATCCGGAAGAGTGGGCAGCCGGGGTTCCGTACATTTTAGGAGTGGTTTTGGTTAGAGTCGAGTTGGTATATTATTCATGTATAATGTATATCGCGTGGTGGCATTTGCCCCTTGGTGTTGCATATCGGCTGAAGTCTTTTGTTGTTTTCTTTTGGGTTTCCTTTCATTGCATAAAAAGATATTTCGGTTTTGGCCTTTATTTGTGCCTTGTTGCAAGATCCAGTGAAATTGTTGTCAAGCTAAGGGTCGGGACCCATTGTGAGGTCCCAATCCGTAGCATCCCGAGTCCCGCGGATTCGGGGTGTTACATGGGGAACAACTGTGGACACCTCAGATTTGGGCTGCAACAGAGCCATCAGGAGTCGATCACACATCCACGCCCCCTTCTCGACAAACGCACGAAACCGCCAGCAAAAGACTAAATCAAACCTCAGAAGACGAGATTGCAGAACACGGTTATCTTGATGAATAAATGTGTAGAACTTGAAGGATAAGAGAAAAATGGTTTGTATGGAGAAGATTGTTCAAAGAGGGTTGATATATGTTGTTGGGAGTGATTGTTTTTTGGTGTTGGGGATACATTGATTATGTTGGTTATCGAAATCTAGAAAAGATTTTTTTTTTTGATAAATCTTGAAGTTGTGCATAAGCAAATATGATGTTCGATTTGCGGTTAATATTGTGACAAATTAGTTCCGTACAGATGAAGCGGTCGAATCCATAGAGTCACATTGGGTCAACAATGAATTTTGGTATGAGATAAGGGTGTATTGCTCATCATAAATCACAAAGATTGGGTCGATAGACATGTGTTGTAACCCAAGGATCATGACTTTTTGGCAGGTCATGCCGGAGATTGTAGAAATATTTTGTGAAAACGAAACTAATAGATTATAATAGAGAGTGTGGTTAAGTATTTTTTTTAAAATATAAAATTACTAAAAAAATTTTTTCAAGAGCTTAATAAAAACCAAGCCCAAAAAATCAATAAAAAAAAAAGCCCAAAAGGGACAAAAAGGAAAAGGGCCAATTTTGAATCAATTTGAAAATAAGAAAGAAAGTGACGACAGCTAGGAAAACTTTAGTGCAAAGCCAAAGCACTACCAGCAAAAGAAAAAGAGAGCAGCCGTCAACACACAAGAAGTCAAAGAAGCCATTGTTGAAGGCTTAGAAGCGGTAGTTCCCATGAAAGAAATAATCATACGAATAAAATCATTCACTTGTGCAAGCGGATCTGAGGTAAATAAACAACGAGATACCCTCCGGTTGTGAATGAACTTTTTTTTCTTTTTTCCCTTGTAGATCTGGTCGATAATAGTCTTTGTGAGAAATTTCATTTGGATTCGGTTTGCTCAAAAGAACTCAAGAAGAAAATGAAGCAAACAAAAGTCCCTTAAAACCCTGGGCAAGAGAAAAGCGAGCAGAAACTCGCTAGGTTGAGAGAGGAATCGGGTAGACCGAAAGAGGAGGTCGGTTGGTGAACCGAAAGCAAGAACACTCGATGGAGGAGGTTTGCGCCAAGCACACAAAATGGACAAGGCAATGTTTGGATCTTTTGGTTTCTTGAACTGATTTTCATTTCCGATGAGACCATTCAGTAGAAGATTCGGATTTAGAAGAAACTTTGGTAGGAGAATGGGGTACCCAGAGAGCATTTGTTGCAGCAGACAGAGGTCTATTAGTATATCAGATTGTTGCTAGGGTGCTTCAAAATAAATAATACTTTTAGTAATCTTTCAAATCTATTTTATTAGATGATTTTTTTTTTGGATCTTTAATGGTGTTTGAATCCATAAGACTCTGTGTGTTTACAACTCTTTTGTTGAAAGCATGGTGTGGTGAGGGGAAGAAGGGGATCAACCCTTAGGAGTTTTGGGTTTTTCTGCCCCGCTCTACAGTAGAGAGCGTTTTTTCCTATGTAAGAAGGGGATCAACCCTTCCTTGTATTATAGTTAATTTTTTTTTCAAAATCATGTTTTTCTACAAAATAATTATATAATTTAAATAATTGATGGACAATAAAAAATTTATAAAGAAAATATTATTATAATATTGTGAAACTAAATAAGCAAGTATATATATAATAAAAATATATAAATGTAGTTTTAAATTTAAAATGAGTTTATTTTGGAATGGGATACCCAACTTTAATTTATGGAGTCAACTTCTTCTCTAGAGTTGAAATGAGTCATTCCATGGAATCATTTTCATTCCGATTCAATGTCTTACCAAACACGAGGTATTGGTATAACTCATTCCGATTCCGATTCCTGATTCCATGAGAATCGTACTAAACGAGCCCTTAGTACTCGTCTGATTATATCTTTCAAATTTAAATGCGACTTATTATAAACTAGGTACCTTTAATATAATTTTCTGAAAAAAGCCTTAGGTTCAAAACTAAGCCGACAAATCTTGCTTTTAAGGAAAGAAAATAATTTAGTTATATTATTGCATTTATATTAAGCATTCATTTATATTAGTCTATTGTTATTTAACTTTTGGATTTTTCCTCTTGGTGTCATCAAGATTTGAACTTTTTCACTTGGTATCCACTAAGTTTCAAAATTCCTCTTGGTGCCCTCAAAGTTTCATTTATTTCCTCTTTATACCCATTCTTAATATATTACATTAAAATTCATTATAAAATAATAAAAAAATCAAAAAAAATAAATTTAAAATAGATTATGACCTCATTAAAATTAATTAATAAATTTATAATAAAAATATTTATATATTTTTTTATTTTTTGAAATAAATATATTTTTTATTTTTGAATTAAAATATTTTTTTACTTTTTACTTTTGATTTTACATAAAATTAAATAAAAAACATTTTTTTGAAATTTTATTAAGTGTCTAGAGAATTAAAATATAATAAAATATTATTTATTTTGAATTTAAATTTTATATAATTTATATTAATTCGAAAATTTTTATAAATTATGTTTTTTTAATTTTAAGATTATGGAAAAGTATATTATAAAAAATACTAAATTAACACATAAAAATAATATTGTTATTTTCAAATTAAAATAAATTATAGAAAATTAACTTCAAAAAAAAAACTATATGTTTAATTTTGTGGACTCTTAAAAAAAATTAAAATTTTATCTTTTATTTATTTTAGTTCAAAAATAAAACTTATCTTTATTTTACTTTACTTTTTTTTAATTAGAAAAATATTTTTAAAAATACTATTATTATAAATTTATTAGTTTAAAATGTAATGAGGTCATAATCTATTTTGAATTTATTTTTCTGATTTTTTTTTATTATTTTATAATGAATTTTAATGTAATTATTAAGAATGAGTATAAAGAGGAAACAAATGGAACCTTGAGGGCACCAAGAGGAATTTTGAAACTTAATGGATACCAAGAGGAAAAGTCCAAACCTTGAGTACACCAAGAGGGAAAATCCTTAACTTTTTTTATGTGAGATGCTTATTTATATTAGGCTATGATATAACGTGATATGTAACGTGCTATTATGATCCTCCTACATGGTCAAAACTAAACCGACAAATCTCAAAATCAAACCAACAACGTTGGTGCAAAGCATTTGTAAGTTACACCAACTTCTATTTGCTCCGGCTAAGCTGTCAAGTTTGCACACGCTCATATAGCATGCCAAATGAGAATGTATGGGCTTGTGACCATGATGATGCATATAGCCATGCCAAATGACTATTCAAGACATATGGACGTCCACCTTTCATATCTTCTTGATGAGTCATCCCATCTTTAATGAGAGAGCATTAAAAGTCTCATTTCAAAATTATGCCAATATTGACTATTTAGTTTTTAGGTTAAATCGGTGGAAACACTTGCAATTTCTTTTATTTACTTTTTTCAAACTCCACTAATTTATTGCATTTATCTTAAACTTTACTAGGTTGAGTTTTGCGCCTATAAAATAAAAAGACCCTTGTATGTTGTATCCACCAATTTTAAAGATTGGAATGAAGTTTAACTCTTGCGTGTTACAAAGTTCGTTGTTTGCTCTAAAACAAACCCAAAAATTCATGTGAGATACTTAGTTTTCAACCTTTTTAGGTGAGAGACTTCAAGAGCAAAAGAGTTTTCAATCTCCAAGTGAAATTTCGAGAGAGACACTCGAGTTGAGGAGATCTAAGATGAGAGGCCGAACGATCTTGCTCTTCATATCACAAATCTACCTTTATTTTCATCCATTTTCCACCTCTCAAAAATCATGCTTCATCTATCCATTTTAAACAAGAAAAACGGTCGAAAAAGAGAAGTTAGAAGGAAGATTGCCGGTGGATCCTCGTGCTCGAATCTAGGAGGAGCACACCACTTAGTTTATTGTCCAAGAAAAATTCAGCCTACTCAAAATAATAATCGTGGATCCGTCCTTGATCGATGTATGCAATAAAATAGTCGGTGTATGAATAACTTATTTCTTAAATTACCCTATTTCTAGGTAGATTTTATCTATTTTTTCTCTTAATAAATCATGTAAATAATCATCAATTTAACTCAAAATTAATGTAATTTAAATCACCATATTTGTACGCATTAAAATGGAGGCACCTATCATTCGGGTCTTGTTACTTATGAGTTACTTCGGGCTATCAGATCATTCGGGCCGGGTTACTTCGGATGATCGGTAATCGGGTTACTTCGGATGATCGGGTCATTTAGGTCGGGTTATTTTGAGCTATTAGGGCATATCGGTTCGGATCATTCGGATCGGGTTACTCCGGATCATTTATTACTCGGATTAAATCGTTTTCAAGTGGGTCAATTCCGGATATTATCTTTTTTCAAAATTTTCAGGACCAGTTCGGGTTCGTCAAGTCGGTTTCACGAGTTGGGTCAACTTTTAACAGCTCTACTCGGATCCATTCGTCTAAACTTAAATCCTAATTATTTTCTCATGTTATTTCATCCAAACGAGTCGGGTTACTCCGGGCCATTTATTACTCGGGTTAAATCATGTTATTTCATCCAAACGACCCGAACATTGTTATGCTAAACGTCAACTCGTTTTATAAACTAGTCAACTCCGAGTCAATCCTGGTTTTATACGAGCTCTTAAATGTGTTCGTGAGCTGACAAAAAAAGAATGTTACACGTAATCACAACAGCATATAAGTAAGTGTCCACTCCAGATTTTGTACCATCCAATTGGTAATGACAAAAAAACTTGTTAGAAACAATGGTCAATCTAGTAATCGCAGATCATCATATTAATCTTATATGTATTAAAGGAGAGCCCTTTTTTGCCACGTGTCACAACCACATTTATTTCAGCCAAAAAATTATTTTCTAAAAGCAATTAATTAATTGGTTTTCAAATGTTAAAATTAATCCAAATTTTTTACCAATAATTTAAATACTAATAAGATATCAAATTTTGATTAATAAGTTTTGAGTAAATAAAAACTTAAATCTACGTATATTTTTAAAATAATTTGTTGCAAAATAGAAGATTGTTTAAGTATATTTTTTTTAAAATCGAAGATTTAAATATATTTGTTGAAATAAATGTTTTTAAATAAATTTTTTTATCAGTTTTTAGAACGTGATCTTTTTTTTGACAATTTTAATTATTTATACCAATTTTAATTCTTAGTTTTATATCTCCAACCCTATCTACTTTGTTATCTACATTTTATTGTTACTTCATTTTTTATTAATAAAATCTAAATTTCAAAATACCGTAAATAATCGAAAAATTAGTCTCCTTTCAAAGTTCAATAGTTTTCAAATATAGCGTCACTCGCGTTCTTATCGCAATATTTTTTTATGTTATCTAGACGATTTATTTATTTCAATATCACTAACTTGGTATTTTTGATTAGAAGAATAAAGATTAATACGTTTCATACAGTAATTACAAGGTTAATACATTAAAAAGTAAGGTATTGCATTTTCAATTAACTAAAAAAATTATAAAAAGTATTCTAAATAAAATCAAACGGTTCTTCTTGACTATTGATCAAAAGACATCACTATTAATTTTCTTTCAAGTCTCACTAATTTAAAGGAAAGTACTTATAAAATTTAAATCACAATCCCGCACAATGTGCGGGTAATACACTAGTCATACCTTATGTATCATATTTGATGCTTATATGTAAATCGACTAGTTTAGTGCAACTAGCAAAATGAAAAGGTTAGAAACAACCACCAACGCTTAAAAAGAAGTCGCAATCTAACAAATAATCGACATAGTTAATAGTTGATTATGCCATAGTTGAATAGCTGATGATGCTTTGTGATGATCACCAATACTCGAGTTTCTTCCCAAAGTTAGTCTTCCATTAGAGTTCTATTTATATATCCATCACAAGGAAACCTGTGAAGGTCGATAGTAATTGTTGAGAGGATGATGTGGGTGCAATAGAAAGTGATCGTGAGGAAGGCAGATAAGTTTACGAAAGGAGGAAGCAAGTGTTGTTCATGCAATCTAACAAATAGATGAAGAAAATCATCATATCCCATCTGAATGCTAGAAGTTCAATTATGAGCAAGTATTAAAGCTTGCTTGAACTAATGAACTGGAAGCATCTAGGCAGGTTCTTTGACTCAAAATAGGAGTTCTGAAAAATGGTAAAACAAGAATGACAAACATCATTCCCTCACAACAAGTCTCCCCTCCTCCTTTATCCGGGCTTGGGACCGGTTGTGCACTAAAGTACACAAGCAGAGTTAAAAACTTGTTATTACTACCAAACAGAACAGAAAAGATTATAGTAAAAGCTGCAAGAAGATCAAGCACAACAACTGGTAGAAGAATGACATCGAAGCGTTCAATTAAACAATTCAGCATAATACAAGAGCCTATAAACCTTACAAGTTACAACAGTAGTTGGACAGCTATTCCAAGTCTACACCTTCAAGTTGTAGTTTTGCAGCTGATACCAATGCCACTAATGGGACATCACCTAAAGCTACTTACATTTCTCAAAAACCAAGCAGCATGTTAGATAAACAATGGACCACATTTGATGGCAGGAGTAACTGGATCACTTCAGAATTATAAGACGGTGGATCACCTCAGAATTACAAGATGCTAGCCGATCTGAGATATACTAATAACACACCATGTTGGATATCTCACTCTAGAGAGAAGAAATGTATTCGCTGACAACAAATCAGATGCAGTATAAGGAGGACAGAATCACGTCATATAAGAATCCATATCAGGCTATGCCACAATCATGAACTCAGGTAACAGGTCAAGTTGTAGTGTTGTAGTGTTGCAGAATGAAAAACTGAACTGAAATGATCACATCAATCTCAACTATATACGTGTAGTATTTCAACAGATGCACATCAACGTAACTCACATGAGACCCGAGCTAACACAAAACCGAGAAGGGGACTTCTTTCTGTTCGCCTTACAACTTATTACTGCCGCAATATTTGCAAACCTAGCAAAACCCATCAGGGTATAATCAAGGATAAGGTTTTTCACTCCAAAATCATAGCCAACGGAAACAGAAGATATGAGACATTGCATGGTCATATGATATAAGAATTTATCCTTGGAAAAGCCTTGTTTGTGAGGATTGTGATGCTCTTAATCCAATAACGCGCATACATTCAAAATCCTAGGAGAAACAAATCATAGTCAACAGACAGAGCTTTAGCAATGTAGATTGAAGAATGAGACACTAGCAGTGAGAAATAGTTTTTGCAATGTAGAATGAAAAATAAGCAATAAGAAAGAGTTTTAGCAATGTAGAATGAATGAAAAATCAGTTAATGACAAATTATCTGATGAGAACAAGCCCAAGAATGTAGTCTTCAACATCTTTCCACCTCACAGATTCGGAGAACCCTAGCATAATGAGCTGACAACAATGAATAGTAACTATGATTGTCTAGTGTTAAAACCGAAAAACAAATGAAAGGATTAAGATATTTTCAAAGCAGTATTTGACAAGAAAACTTCCATATGACTCAGCAAGTAATGTTTCCATATCACACCAACCATCCAAAACTTACCATAAAAAGGTAATAACCATAAAAAAAGATCCAAGCCTCCAGAAGAAAAGCATATACTAAATGAAATTAGAAAGGAAGAGCTTAGTTAATTCCTAAATACGATGAGAACTCTTGGATGCCAGGACATTTATAGAAGATCAGCTGTCTACTGCCATACGATGATAAGAAACCTAGCAAAATATACCAACAGTAATTAATGAAAAAGTATTGACACTCCAAAGATAAAACCGATAGGAAAATGAAGAAAGAGAGTCTAGGGATGAGATGACCCTCCCTTGTATCTCTCATCAGAAAACACGATAACTTGCGCATGAAGAATGATTTAAAACCCTAACTAAAACAGATTAGGGTCATCATTCATCAAGAAAGAAGTTTTGACATTGCAAATTCAGAAGTAACGGGAAAATCATTTGACAAAGACACTTCTCATGGCAAATTATTTGATGCGGGAACTCTAGATGCCCAAGAACAAAATCTTCCATCGAAAATCCAATCTTCTTCTGCTAATCTGCTACAAGTTATTTAAGACCCTAGAACAATCATGAATTGAGCTATAATTAACAATACGGTTTCTCAATCTGAATAGAACCTAATAGATATTTAAAAAGGAGAGTAGAATTTCCAATGTTCACTCATTTGGCAAGGTGGACTTAAAACTTAATGCATGCAAAGCATGTGTACTCCAACATAAGCAAAAAACCTACCAAAAAGCACAATATTGCTTACAAGAATTGGCAATTGATAAATAAACAAAAAGGTCAACCATTAATATGATAAGAGGAAAAGGGGGACGAGATCATATTTCAAGGAAGAGATGGCCTCCTATGCAACATTTGTAAGAAAGCTCCCTTGCACATAAACCAATATTTAGAACCCTACCAAAACAAATCAGGGTCATCAAGAAAGCAGTATGACATTGCAAATTCATAAATAATAGATCATGTTAAAGAAGACACTTCTCATGTCAAATTATCTGATGTGAGAGATATGTCCAAGACTCCAAGAGAAAAATCATCCATAAAAAACAATTGTCCCTTCCGCTACAAGTTATTTAAGAACCTAGCAGAACCATCAGAATATAATCAATAACAAGATCTTTCAATCCATATCTAGAGAACCCAATAATGAAATGAACGAAGAAAGTAATGTTCAAAGTTCACTCGCTTGGTAAGATAGTCTTGAACAAATGCTTGTAGAAGTAGAACATATGACATAACTAGCCATTCCAAAACCTACCAGGAAACATAATTTTGTCAACAAGAAAGAAGTCTTAATGCTTGAATCAGCAACTGAAAACAAATTAGGGGAAGCTTTGCCATTTGAGATTAGTCCGAGGAAGAGATGGCCTCAAACATCTGCTCCAACATAACTAGCCCATTCCAAACCTTACTAGAAAACACAATATTGTCAACAATAAAGAAGTGTAAGGGCTTAAAATCAGTAACCAAAAACTAGTTGCGAAAAAGCTTAGCCATTGAGATTAGTCCTAAAGATAAGATGGTCTTCATGCCACAATTGTAATCATGCTCCCTTGCATATAAGCAATGACGTAGAGTCCTACCAACAGCAAATTAGATATTTTGTCAACAAGAAATAAGTATAAAGGCTTAAATCTGCAACAGAAACTTATTGGGGAGGAAAGGCTTAGCCATTGAGATTAGTCTAAGGATGAGGCATTTGTAATCATGCTCCCTTGCATATTAACAATGGCATAGAATCCTACCAAAAGCAAATTAGATATTTTGTCAACAAGAAAGAAGTATAAAGGGTAAAAATCAGCAACAGAAAACTTATTTGGGAAAGGATTGGCCATTTGAGAATAGTCTAGGAATGAGATGGTCTCCCATGACATATTTGTAAGTATGCTCCCTTGCACATTAACTATGACTTAGAATCCTACCAAAAGCAAATTAGATAAGGTGTCAACAAGAAAGAAGTATAAAGGCTTAAAAATCAGCAACAAAAAACTAATTGAGAAAAGCTTAGCCGTTTAAGATTAGTCCAAGGATGAGATGGCCTCCCATGCTACATTTGTAAGCATGCTCCCTTGCATATTAACAATGACTTAGAATCCTACCAAAAACAAATTAGGGTCATCATGTCAGTGCGATGACTCTGAAACTTCTGCAGTAACATACAAATGAAAATGACACGCCCTTATATGTCAAGCTATCTGATGAGAGCTATAGATGCCCAAGGCCAAGATCTTCCATCAAAATTGAATGCCCCTCCATCTAACTGTTATTGACCTAGCAAAACCATCGGTGTATATTCAATAGTATGATCTCTCACCCCATATTTAAAATCCAATAATAAATTGAATGAAGAAAGTAATTTTCAATGTTCACTCATTTGGCAAGGTGGCCTTGAACTAAATGATCACAAAAACATGTGTGCTCCCACATCACTAGTCATTCTAAACCTACCAGAAAAACACAATGTTGTCATCAAAGAAAGAAGTCTAAACACTTGAAAGAATCAGCAATAGAAAACTAATTAGGGAAATCTTAGCCATTGTCAGAAGCTTCTTGATGTCTTTGCACTTTTATTATCCAACAATATCAAATTCCAAGGGATAAAAAGGGAATAGAAATTAGCCTAGAATGAAATGATCAAATCACGAGAGATCAGTCAAAAGAAAGAAAGAGAAATTTCTTGAATCTGCACAATTTCAGGGTGACAAACGCTAAAAGGAATCAATCAACCAAAAAACTGATGTCGGTCAATCTCTATAGGATCAAATATCTCGCCATCAATAGAATCCAGAAACTGATGTCGGTCAATCACAATTGGGCTCATTCTCTGGTATTTAAAAAGCAATCTGCAAGCAGAGACCTACCATCGCTAAAAAAAAATTCAACAGAACAAATCAATGAATAACGGAATAATATGCCATGTCCAGTGATCTAAACCGTCGAACAACAATACAAATAATATAGAAGATCGATGCTGAAGAGAATCGCAATCAAAGAACATCACGACGACATCAGAAAACCTAAACGAACAGAGATAACAAACACTAATCGTCAAATCACATTCATTCTGCAGAAACGGACGGAGAAATTGAACACATCAGTCATCAGAAAACATATATTGAACATATCGGTCATCAAAACTCATCAGATCTCCCTATTTAAATGCATGCCGCGGACAAAGATCTACCACCGTGATGTAAAAACGATTCAATGCAGAAATCGAACGATCAACACTCTAGAACAATAACCAAGAAAACAAACAGCCTAATTAATCAGAATACGAAGAAGAAAGAAGATCGATGATGAAGAGATAAAACAAGGAACACGATGGATGTATATATATATACAGGGACCAAAAAACGTGATCAGCAAGGATCGATTTGAGGCGGTCTGGAAAGATCGATTTGGAAGGAAAGTTGTAATTGATAAGATTTCAGCCGTACGAGTCTATAAAGATATACTTTTTTTTATTGGTTAGAGGAAAACGTTTCTACTGTCATAATAATATAGAAACTAGTGTGATACCCGTGCCCTGCACGGGTTTTGATCAATAAAAATATCGATAAAAATGAACTTATATATTACGGTTTGATTATATTAAAACAAAATGTGTATTCATGACCAACAATTCAAGACCCGGCACACGGTCAAGACAATCTTCATCGTATCATTTGTATCTCGATCCTCGGCTTGTCGATCAAGCATATGAATGCGCTGACCACATAGATTAGTCCAAAACATGAAACTATCCAATATACATATTTGTTGATCGATAAAAACAGCAGCCATAAGCATCATGTAATATATTTACAACGTAGGGGGGAATGAAGTATGTGAAATGTGATAAATTATATTATCAAGTAGATTTCTCCAGGGACCATATAAATATAGATCACACTTTGGACACTGTACATGCCATTTTAGTATTTTACACAATGTTTGTTTCATTGGTAATGAATGCAAAATGAAGCTACCGAAGAGAAATGACAGGACTTTTCAACATCAGCTAAAAAAGAGAAAGTGACAGATTCGGACAGATGATCCTACCACAATTGAACTAAATCATTTTCATCAACAATATAAAGTATTGCACCAGAAGAAATAAATCCTCTTCAGCATGTCATCTATGACTGTGCAAATAGAACTTGTCTGTACAATCCATATCAAGTATTACACAGAAGAGATACATCATGTCATCTGTGACTGTGCATGTTGAACTTGTCTGCAGAATCTATAACTAAAAATAATAGTTCATGGGTATAATTTTGATTATACTTTCCCTTATTATATTATTCCCCCAAAGTACCATCATCAATTAAGGCTTGACTGAGGGATTCAACATCCACCTGAATTGGATTTCCAACTGTAATAGAATTGAGGCTTGACTGAGGGATTCAACATCCACCTGAATTGGATTTCCAACTGAAATAGAATAAATAATCAACAATCAATAGACATCATTATTTAAAGTTAGACATTGTTCAAATCTTAAATATAGGCCACGGTAAGACTGATTGACTTACAATTGGAAATGTCTTCAATAGGAGTTCGGATGATGCTAAAGGGAACTTCATTGCATACTGTTTAGTAAATGTAAAAAGAAATGGGGTAAAATCTGTAAAGCAATATCATCTCATTATTCAAGTTGTCCATATGAAAGGAAAAAGTACTAATATTTTGTTTCACTGAATGTTTAACTTCAATTTGCTTTAATCTATTGGAGCAAAACTCAGCATATATATATCAAATAAAAACCAAATACACAGTAAAAACGAATTTGCAAAATCAACAAAAGAAAACAAAGTAAAACTCAACATATCTATATACAAATCAGAAAGTAGACACACCTACTCAAGGAGGGGAACAGTTTAGTAATTCCATAATTCACAAGCTTCAATTTCGATGTATCAACAGTAATTATTGACTGGTTGGTGAGCTGAAGGATTAATTGTGAAACTTTATCAAATGAGCTTCATTTTATTGATATAGGAGAAGCTTGGTTTTATAGAGATGTAAAATGTAAGTCAATATTATAGATGCGAAATAACATATCTTTAATGATTAAAGAAATTTTAAGCCTCAAAATAGTTTTACAACAAAAGTAGGAGTTATCTAGATACTGTTTTCTATCTTTAGTCATTCAGCATTAAATAAACAAAAAAATTAGTATATAAAAGAAGAATACCTGTTTGTGAATTAAACCAAATTTTGAAACACTTCCTTATACACCACATTAGTGGTAGTAGTTGATGGATGACCTTCTTTGTCACAAATTAATATCTTCAGCCCGGATCTTGAAGTAACCCTCGATATAGCAACATATAACTGGCCATGAGTGAAAACTGGTCTTGGTAGATACAAACCAACATGAGAAAGAGATTGACCCTGACTTTTATTTATCGTCATCGCAAAACAAACAGCCAAGGGAAACTGTCTTCTTTGAAACTTGAAAGGTAAAGTTGTATCGGATGGAGTTAAAATCATGCGAGGGATGAATACCTTGTGATCAACATTTCTACCAGAAATAATATTTGCCTCGATGACGTGGGTTCCCAGTTGAGTTATTATCATTCTTGTTCCGTTACACAAGCCAGCAGACTGATCTATATTTCTTAGTAACATAACTGGAACACCAACCTTTAGTTTTAACAAATGATTCGGAACTCCAGAAATTCTGATGCTATTTAAAAAATCAGGAGAATATAAACTCTGATCACCATATACGTTGCCATCAACTTTGCAAAAACTATCAGAACTCCTGTATACTATTTCATTACCTGGTAATAATGACAACATATAATCATTGACTTTTTCAACAATCTCATGTGTTGGCGCTAGGATGGCTCTATCTTGGAAGTATTTTGCCTCTGAAATGTGTTCCATAATGGAAGGATAGGTAGAATCAACAATGCCAGCAACTGGATTATCAAAATCTGTAATTAACAAATCAGCAGGAATATTTATAACAGATTCTCCATCATTGCATTCTCCCAATGTACCATCACCAACTTTTAGAATCCATTCAGAAAAATCTCTTAGCCGTTGCACATCACCATCTGTAGAATCAACCTGTAGCCTCATGTTTCTTGTTAGTCTAAGAACCTGACAATTGTCCCACAAAGAAGAGGCATTAATCGTTGAAGAAACAATGTCGCCTCTAGTTCCTCGAGGAATGACAGGCAGGATTTGCCTAAAGTCACCACCAAGAACGACAATTTTCCCCCCAAATGGTTGCTCTAAGCTATGTGGATTTGAGAACCTAAGAACATCTCTTAAACTTCTGTCCAATGCCTCAAAACAAAACCTTTGTGTCATAGGTGCTTCATCCCAAATAATAAGTTTCGTCTTAGATAAGAGCTCAGCCAATGGAGTACCTGGTTTGATATGACATATAGAATTCTCATTGATGTTAATAGGTATTGCGAATCTCGAATGAGCAGTTCTACCTCCTGGAAGAAGTAGAGATGCAAACCCACTTGAAGCAACTGTAAGGACAATTTCACCTTTAGAACGAATGGCTGCAGAAAGGGCTCTCCATAGGAAAGTTTTACCTGTTCCTCCATAGCCGTATAAAAAGAAAAAACCTCCTTTACTTGTTGAAGTAGCTTGAATGATTTGATAATAAATGCCCTTTTGCTCAGTAGTCATGTTGGAGAGAAGAGTTTCATGCTCAACATCTAACATTGATTTGTCATAACCGAGTTCTTCTTGTATAAGCTTATTGTATCCTTCTGTTATAAGAATATCATCTGGAAGAGGCATTGGTGAATAATTTCTTAAACTATTTCCATTACGTTGAAGCAACTTCTCTATTTCTGCTAGAGCATAATTTCTCAACTGATTTTCACTGAGTTCCAAATCTGAAAAATATGCATATAACAATTTTAAAATATAATAAATAGATATTAAGCTAATATATAAATAAGTACACAGAAATTTTATTTAATGGAGCATCAGTAGCAATAGTAAGTTCTAAGTTAATTTTTAAACATCCTAACGTATTGGTAATAGTATAATTTACAATTCTATTAGTAATAGTAAAAAGAAAATGGGTAAAGGTTAATATGATTGGTTGTAGGATCTTTAGGCACATTTTCATTGAATTTCTTGTCCGTATACAAAATGAAGTTCAATGAAGTTCCAACAGTACTTACAGTTGAAAGTATATGTATACTTACCAATGCATGGCTGACAGGTTTTGAAGTTATATAAAAGGAATAACTTTACTCTTATTAACTGTTTATGAAACATTATTCCCGCAGGAGGATAAGCAAAGAAAGCATCTCATCTCTTTTTAAGAGTTCCGAATTGTGATGTTAGCTGTTCACAAAACTATATATAATAGTTAAATGTTGTGATTGGAGAATCAATTCAAAGAAAACCTGATTGTGTATCTATTTGATGATTTAAGATGAAGAGGGAGAAATGGATATGTTAGGCTCTAATAAATTTGTAATAAATTAAAGTATAAAAATTAAGATGTAGTAAGTCATACCATTCATTCTAAGTAATCTTCTTTGCTTGTGTAGAATATCATCAGATAAAAGATGCCATGTTTGTTCCCACACAAACTCTGGTCTTGATATACTTCCAGAAAACAGCAATGAAGCAAAAAGACTCCTCAGGTACTGCGGATGACCCCAGAAGCTAGCTTCTATGATCCCATCTACATACTCTTTTTCATCATCTAATAATCCCAACGAATAGCATGCTTCCTTAAAAGAAGAGTGGATCGTACCATCGACTGTTCGAATGTCTTCGTAAGATCTGGGGCCTTTAACTTGATTTAATAATATCCTCAAATAATATAACTCACCAGAACCTGGACTGACATGGAACATCCGTCCAATAGAAAAACCTCGACCTCGCAAAGTCCATTCTTTTTCTTTTGTTTTCCAAACAAACTTTGTTGGAAATTCTGCATAAGTTAACTTTCTAGCTTCAGGGTATTTCTTATTGGCATCCATCCAAGCCAAGAACATAGATTGTTGTACACCTGGTTTCTCTAAAACGGCATCAATGGGATCATCGTCATCAAAAAGGACATGTTGTTCATTAGGAAGATGAAAAGTTAACCTTTTGACAGAAGGTTTTCTGTAGTGGATGTCAAATTCAAAAATTCGCCAACATGCTTCAACTGGAGAGATGTACCTATAGGTAGGAATAACAAAAATATAATAAGTTAATAATATTATTAGATTTTTATAAATGAAAATTTAAAATCTATAATGGAAAAATCTGTCAAGCTAAAAATACAGAAAAATATAAGAAAAGTACCTTGCATCATAGTATTGTTTAATTTCATCAATATCCTCGTCATTTGGACCATCTTTAGAGAGTGTTGCAGTGATTCGATCATGTCCTTTGTTTATATATTTAAACAAATACTTGATGGATCTAGTTTGATTACACCATTCAACGTTGATGTGAGCTTGGTATTTCAGAAGAAGTTTTGGGTTGTATGGCACCACATACCTATTGTCAAGATCAACACCACCTTTATTCACTGTATATCCACAATTTCTTCTTTTGTATAAAGGGTATCCTTCTTTGTCAAAAATGGTTTTGTCACTAAACCCCTTGGGAAAATGCTTAGAACAGCCTTTGTCTCCCATACATGGTGATTTTGGATTAGATACTCCACATGGTCCATGCATCATAAAGTCCCTAACGGCTTGATGTAAGGCTGGATTAGTAGTTGGATCAGGAATTTCAGCAGATATATGTCTATCAATATCTTCAATGGTAGTCAACTTATCTTCCCGGTCAAGAAACACAACAATGTGAGCATGAGGTAAACCACGTTTTTGGAACTCGATTGTATAGATTACTGCATATGAAGATACAAATCATAATAAGCTAAAAAATTTATCAAAAAACAATTATAATAATTCAGTTCAAATGAAATAAGGTCTAATACACAAATAATGGTAATTTTAAAAATATTAAACAGTAAACAATAACTTTATTATTATTATTATTATTATGTTCACAGGCTTATGAGCTAAACTACTCTCATTCACACAATATAACACAAATGAGTTACCACGTCAATCTCCAATCTACAATTATGGGAATCATTCAATGTGGAAATATATATTTATTTGGAAGCTGGATGAAATGAAAAAAAAATATATATAACAGAAAACTGATTGTGATTACCTGTGCAGGGCACTAATACAAACATGTGTTTAAAAGAAATATTAAATATATATATTCTCTTCGAAAAAGCCTTCATGTATATAACCTTATATATCATAAACTAAGATATAGTTTTGAATATCTATTACCATAAAATAAAATAAAGAACAGTAATTTATATATTAGAAAAAGATGCAGTTTGACAGATAATGAAAAGCAAATGAAGAATATTAATTGGTAGAGTATACGTACTGGCTATGCATTTTCCAAATATATTAGAGCTTCTTAAATCATGTATCAACTCATCAAGTTTGATCTTAAATACTCTGCAGATGATGTCTGGCCTGTCTTCTGGTCTAAGACCTTGACTTTCCACAAACCTAGTAATCTCTGGCCACTTTGAATTGCAAGTAAATGTAATGAACAAATCAGGATGACCATAAAACTTACAAACAGCCATTGCATCCTGATAGTTTTGGATCATATATCTCGAACCACCGGTAAAAGAGGACGGTAAGATTATACGCTTACCAACAGAAGCAGGAGTATTATTTCCTCTAGTAGCAGCTTCAGAGAGATTACTGTAAGTTTCTGACCTTAAACTCTGTTGATTGTGTCGAAGATAAGATAGTCTGCACGATTCGATCATTGTATAAGCATCAACTACAAATTGTTGGAACAACTTTCTGGACTTTAGGATTGTCGACCATTCTCGTTCCCTTACTTGAATTCTGAATGAAAAATACTCCCGCATGCTCAACTTTTCCCTTTTCCTGGAGGAATTTAGTTCTTCCTCACTGAGTCGAATGTCAATTGTATAGCCATCTTCTCCGTATGGAAATAGCAACGGGTATTGAAGAGCGAGATACGAAGGATGTAACTCAGTAATTCGTTTTAAACAACCTGTCCGGGTCTCAATAATAATATCCCTTTCTACAGCAGCGGATCCTGTGTCGCCAATAATAAGAGCTGCTACTTCTGATGTAGTTGGAAGGTTGTTTCTCCTTCCATCGCGTCCCCTTTTACCTATGAGTTTTAGTTTCAAATCTGTGCAGACATTCTCTCCAAATCGATCTTTAGCCATCCTAAATGCCTTAGTTAGTGCGTTGTGTTCATCCAACATATTCTTCAAGTCATGAACTATGGAAGCATCATAACATCTCGAGTTATTTGTACTGCATAAACATAACATATTACATAAGTTTGATAAGTAAGAAATGTTCAAATAATTTTAGGGAGATGAAGTAAACAAATATGCGAACCTAATAGCATGAATGAGATTTGGAACCTCGTTATCGGTATCAACAATGTAAAGTTGTGCAAATTTTGGATCGGATCCTTCAGCGGGCAACAAACTCCCAATCCTGTGGATATTCTGCCCTTGTAATCTGTAGCAATAAGGTCCTCTTCCGTCCTTAAATTGATGAATCTTCCCGCCCATTGAAGTAAATGAAAACATCGAGTTATATCCTCGAATATTCTCGATGAACTTAGTGCTTCTTGCATCTACTTTAGTTAAAAGTTGATTAAGCAAGAGCGGTGGATCTTTACATAAAGGTAACTCAACTTTTCCTTTCATACAACATATAGAGAATGTCGGTACTGCATCAGTTCTACTTTTCAAAGCTCTCTCTTCATACCACATCACAGCATTACAAAAACCACAAGTTGAAGATGGATCCCCAATATCATGATACGCTGACAAATGAAAAAAATGTCTAAGAACAAACTTTTTTTAATAATGAAACAATATTTTTAAAAGATATTAATTGACTTTTAGATTTCAAACACCTGGGTACACTACAATAAATAATGCACATGAAAATTACAATATAATTTTATAATTATTCATAGTTGCCTCCCTTCATTTGAAAATTTTCAGTAAGCATTAAGAAAAATCTTCATATGTTCTTTCTTGAATAAGGTCGTCAAAAGCGAATAAAGATATAGATTATGGAAATGTGAAATCAACTCAAGTTGAATAAGATTGTTAACTTACTGTTGGAAGTGTTTGGCATAGGAAGGTCACTCGTTAACGGAATTCCAGTTTGTTGACGACACTGTTGTCTTCTCCGGGTCATTATCTGTTTGCGCAAGAATCTATGTTGCCGACTTAAGGAACATCGAGCAAGCTGGCTGGATTGTCCCATAGAATTTGGAAAAGTATTAACTAAACTGCTTTGTCCAGTAGAAACTTGATTGTGTTTTTCAGCTGTCAATGTATTATGGTAACTCGCTGTACATAAAAAACAATCATAGAGTTATATACATGTTGCTTGAAGATAAATAATATGTTGATTGTGAAAAATGGGCTAAGGGAAGAAATATACAACTTACTATTGAATATATCCCTCACATGAGTTTGTAGGGTGCTAGTTAACTTCACTGTCGACGTTATTCTGATTGCCTGTAGAATAAGCAGTACGCATAGTAGCTAGATATGAATGTAAGAATTAAAGCAAATTCAATTTAAACATTGTCTTAGGAGATGTTTAAAGGATTATCATGTGAGAGATTATCTATTGATGTCAAGTTAAAGATTAATAATTTCAGTCAAAATGCATGTATATATACTAAATATAAAATAATAAAAATGTGAAAATTTAGTTATTAACCTTGATTTTGCACACCATGATTTTGGATTATTATATTATGACTCAAAGTACCATCATCAATTGAGGCTTGATTGAGGTTCTCAACATCCAGCTGAATTGGATTAGTCACTGTAAAAGAATAGATAATCAACAATCCATAGACATCATTATTTAAAGTTAGACATTGTTCAAATCTTAAATACAGGTCACGGTAAGACTGATTGACTTACAATTGGAAATGTCTTCGATAGGAGTTCGGAGGATGCTGCAGGAAACCTCATTGGTGACAAAACTTTGATTTACTGTGGTATTGTTAACGGTCAAACATGAGAAATATAGAAGATAAAATATAAAGAAATTTTAATTTGTTTATAATTATAAATATATAAACAAATTTCAATAACCTTGAGATTTAAGATTGCATTTTTTGCGTTTTTGGGTCATCTCTTGCATCCGCAAAAATCTCTTTTGCCGGCTTATAGAACTTTTATCTACTTTATTTGCCTCATTGACATATCCAATACCATTAATAGCAAAACTACCTTGACCAGTAGACCTTTGATGGAGATTTACAACCATCGGTGAATTTTGAAGACACACTGTAAAAAAAATTAGCCACGAAGGTATTTGAATCATTGTTGTTAGTTGATTGCTCACATCTACGTATCAAGTAAGAAAAGGTTAGAATATTGAGAGCCTTACTGTTTGAAATATCACTCAAAGGTGTTCGTATGGTGCTATATGGAACTTCATTGATGGAGTTAATGTGATTGCCTGCATCATAGTTAGTTGAAAAAGTTATCTATATAAATGGCTATATGAAGATTAAATCTAATACTTAGGATTGGATGAGACGGATCAAAACTGCCTTTATTTTATTGAAATCTGAACTATATCAGCTTAGTATGAAGATTACAAACTAACACTAACTATTAGATTCATCCCTAGTTAAAGTCATCTTTCACAAATTAAGGGAATATGCATCGATCGATTTTCTATGTCTAAAAATATAAAGATTGATAAATGGGACATGAAACATGAAGAATTACTGAACAGTAGGCAATTCATAGTCAAAACCTATTTATAAACAGATATCAGTAACCTTGAGATTGCTGAGCATTCTTTTGGCGTTTTTCTGTCATGGCCTCCTTCACCGTGAATCTGTTGTGGTCATTCATAGTTTTTGTCATAATCAAAAGGCAAAAAGAAAATTAAAACTACTATGTAAATAAAATTTGGTAAGAAAGCACATATAAAATTTTAACACGGTAATAAAATCTCCATAATAAATGCAACTCAAGGCAGTTATAAATTTATAATTGGCAACAATGATATTGATACTATAATAAAAGTTTTATTAATATTTAGTTGATTTTTATATCAGAAAATATGTAAAGTTCGATGAGATAACAGACTTCTAAACATGAAATCTATCATTTTTTCATTCAAACGGTAATAGAAATTCACAAAATCGTAAACAGTATAGTACATACCTTACAACGTATAAACCCCATGTATTTGCCGCATATAGCTTGTACTTTATTATCATTCAAAATCAACAACTCTTCCCTATAAACCCTTCTTATCATACTGAAGGTATTGCTCGTATTAACACAATAATCAGCTGGAATCTTCGATTGATGACGATTGGCAACCAAACAGATGATAATTTCGAGACCTTTGAGCATTTCTCCCGAATTCGTAAGCTGTAGATCCGTGCTCTAATCTCGAAGAACAACGATTGTTGTTGTAACATTGAGGTGTGGGTAATTCTACATATAATCAGCTGGAATCTTCGATTGATGACGATTGGCAACCAAACAGATGATAATTTCGAGACCTTTGAGCACTTCTCCCGAATTCGTAAGCTGTAGATCCGTGCTCTAATATCGAAGAACAACGATTGTTGTTGTAACATTGAGGGGAATGAAAACTGGGCTTTGAAAGAGAGATAATGTATTCAAATTTGGAAAACAATGGACAAATTAGGTTTTGAGTACTGTATGTCTAGAATACAGGGAAGATGAATTTGGGGAAGATGAAGGAAAGAGATGACTCAAAATTCAGATATTCGTTTAAGTGAGGGTAATAGTGTAATTTACAATTCTATTAATAATATTAAAAGGAAAATGGGTCAATGTTTGGGACTCAATATGATTGGTTGTAGGCTCTTTTGCCCACTATCTCATTGAATGCTTTGTCTGTATACAAAATGAAATTCCAACAGTGCTTATAGTTGAATGTATACTTACCAAGGAGTTGCCCACAGCTTTTATAGTTATTTAAAATAAAAGGAATATCTTTATTCTTATTAGTTGTTAATGAAGCATTCTTCCCGCAGGAGGATAAGCACGGAAAGGAAACCTGATTGTGTATTTTTATTCTTATTAGTTGTTTATGAAACAATCTTACAAAGGTGTTGCCCACAGCTTGTGATGTTAGCTGTTCACAAAAAGTTATTGTTTTTGTTAAATGTTGTGATTGCATAATCTATTCAAAAGAAAACTGATTGTGTATATAAATGATGTTTTAAGATGAAGAGGGAGAAATGGCTATGTTTGTGTCAAAAACTTTAAACCCAATTACATCATAAAGGTATAAAATAAACACATTTACTCACTGCGCATTACATGTTGCCAAATTATCAATTTGAAAACACATTTAGTGTTTAGTTTATCACACAATATGTATCTAACTCTATTTTTGTGTTTCTTCACAAGCAGACACACCACATCCTTTCTTGACAGCTTCAGCCCTTTTGCAATCGATGGTAGCATATTCATAGTCAATCACCATAAAAGTTGCCAACCCGGATGTTGCCTTCTAATGAACATCATCCTGGGACCTGTGAGCACTGCATCAAACTTAACAACACCTTTGAATACATCAGCAAAAATGGTAAGCAACATCTTACCCCAAACAACCATAACAGATGAGCTCCCTTCTAATAGAACAATCAAGCAGAAAATAAACCAAATATATAACATAGCCATTTATTGATTACCAGATGATATCAAAGCAATGCAAAAAACCTTAAACAGTATAACCATGTTTCAAAAAAAACCTATAAAGTAGTAATAATAATACGGTTCAATGAAAATATGGCTATGATAGAATAATAGATTAACAACTCTCATTCATCCAGCTTCTCTATTTTGACTTCCTTAAGCATCTTGGTACTGGACATTTGCGTCTTGACAGCATCAACTTCTACGTCTACGATTTCAAGAGGGCGTTTTTGAGGTGTTATCATTTCATTTGCAGCACACACGGTGGAGTGATTTTCTGAATCGCATATCTCTGAATTGGTATCCTAAATTACCAACAACAAATTATTCATACGAATACGACTAAAACGATATTAACATCTATGATAAACATGTAAAAGATACCTGCATCGACAATATAGCAGCTTTAAATTGCTCGATGATAGTCTCATCAGCGGTCATCTTCTTAATAGTGTGGGACTTCTTCCCTTTATTCGAGTAGTATGCTGATATCTCAAATCGAAATAGGAATGTCTTATTGAGCAAACAATTCAAAACTTCTGGGAATGAATCCACGTCTCCGTGCTGTACTTGGTTAACAAAAAGAATGATATATAAAAAGCTTTACAGAATAAAATATTAATCATTTTCAAGTGATGAATTATTGAAATAAAATTAAATATCATATTAATACCTTCATTTGTTCCTCCCGCAGAGTTGTGACAGTCTTATTAATTAGAGATTGAACATCATGATCGAACATGACAAAGGATGAATCGCCTGTGTCGTCAGATACTTTGAGCTGCAACCTAAACCTGAATTGAGTTGGAATAAAAAAAAATTAATCTCATCTGGATGAAATATTAAATGACAAATTTATAAGTACGGAGAGCTTTCTATTTACCTTGGAATGGGAAAGTCCACTTGTTTGTCACAACGAAGACAATAAAAGTGTTCTCCATCGGTCTCAACTTTTCTTTTACATTTCTTACATGAATTGTAGAACCAATTTAACTTGTCCTCAATCTCAGTAATAGTAGCCATTGTGACATAAACACTTGTCTGGCAAATGAGGAGTTATAAAAAGAAATTTGAATGCTGGGTAAAGAACACTAAAAAATACATATATAGATAATAGACGCATAATAACGTTAAATACCTCATTGATGTCCACAATATCAGACAGTAGTTTTCTATCCTTTGACTGTAAAAATTGAGCAGCAATATCCAAATGAGGTTGGGTAGAAATGTAGCTTATCGTATGGGAGGTTGAAGTTCCCTCCTTTACACCACTGTTACATAAAAAAAAATCACTTTAAGTAGTTCCCAAATCAAACTTCAATTTTAGAGCATCCAATTATAAAACAAACTGATATTCTAATTACTAACATTGAATAACTAAGTTTACCTCATTTTAAATTCAACAATTTCTGGCATGCTCTGATCCAAAATGAGTCTACTTCCATAGAAAGAGTTGGATATATATAATTCATCTGAAAAAAAAGGAAAAAATTGATTTATATTATAAGAAAAAAAAGTAATGAAAGAATAAAAGTTTGAAAGATTACTCTGCCAATGGCCAAATTTGGCAAACTGGAGAATGACAATTATTCTTCCGTCCTTGCAACCAGCGAGGTATTCTGATAGTTGCATCGCATATTCTCCCCAAAGCGTACAACTTAGTTTATTATTGCTGTATCAAATCAAAATGAATAAAAATATTATATATTTCACATAATTTTATATTAAAATTAATACAAAATGGGTAACCAATTAGACCTGAGATCTTCCAACTTGATATGAATCCGCTGCCTAACAATTCCATCCTTTGTAGTTGATTCAACATCTCCAAATTCAATAAGCTCACCAATAATATCTAAATAAATATCATGAATTAAAAATATATTAATAAATTTATATGCAAGAACTAACAATAATAGATAAAGAAGCTAGTATAAATAACATACCAATCAAAACATTGGATTCTACCGTGCCTGTTAAAATGCCTGAAAAGTCAACAAACTGAAAACCGTACTTAGGAATAGCCAAGTTGTCACAAGCGGTGACTATAGTATTGGGCAAGAAACTAATTTTCTGACTATGCTTGGTAAATCTGAGTGATCCACTGTTTTCAATAAGCCCAAACGAAGAGATAGTAATGGTAGAGAACTCTTTTAAATACTTGGCAAATCTCCAAATCATATATGATCGCACTTGTGCTTCAATCTTAGAGCCCTGCATGTTCAGTAATAGAAAATATTATTATTTAACATAGGGGAAAAAAGAAGAAAATATGTCATTATGTGAATCAAGAAGTCAATCAATTTTATTTTTATAAAATGAAACATCAAAATAAGGTACCTTGTCATCCATAAGAACCATCTCAAGTGCGGGTTTACACTTAGAACTCGGATAATGAGATCTTGAGTATAAACGTATAATACGAACCATTATGATTTTACCAACACCGATATTATCAATTGGTGTATACAGATCAGCCATTGTTCAGTCTTTGCAAAGCTGAAGAGGTGCAGCGTGAAAAATTTTTTATCTAGAATGATCAATATAAATACCAAAAATTTGATAACATATATATTTTCAAAAAGGATGTATATAAATTGAGTTTTGGCAACATATATTTATGGTGTAAAAATACATGATCTTGTATATCTAAATTGATTTAATAATTAAATTTAAAACCTTACTTATCTACAATACAGAAACTCAATAAAATTGTAAGGAGAAAAAAAGGAGAGAAATTGTGTTCTTACCTTGAAAATATACAATCTATGATACTCAGATCCATTGATATCCATAACCTAAATGGGAGAATCGATTGTGATGATAACGATTCCAAAAACAGCAAGTATACATACAAATGGAATGAGATTTTAATTTTGAGAAAAAATGGGGCAAAGTGAATCTGAAGAAAATGGCGACTTGCTATTCGAATGTACAATTAGATCCGATGACTTACCTCAAAGAATAATCGATTCCAAAGTATGAAAAAATAAGGCAAATTGAATCTGAAGAAATTGGCGAAATGCTATTCGAATTTCCAATTAGATCCGATGACTTACCTCAAACAAAATTCGATTCCAAAGTAGGAAAAAATGGGGCAAAGTGAATCTGAAGAAAATGGCGAGTTGCTATTCGAATTTCCATTAGATCCGATGACTTACCTCAAAGAAGATTCGATTCCAAAGTAGCAAATATACGCAGAACGAAATGAGATCTAAAATTTGTGAAAATATGAGGAAAGTAAATTTCAGAATAAGGGCGGTATTCTACTGAACGATGAAGGAGAGAGATGAAACCCCTGTTGCCCTAAAATGAGATCTAAAATTTATTTAATAGAAAAGCCTAGAATATATGTTACGGTGGAAAAGCCTAGAATATAAGGTTTTCTTTATAAAAATTAAAGATAAATAGAGAAAGAAAATAAATTAATTAAAATTAAAAGATGCCCACTATCTCATTTTCAGTTGCTAGCAAACATGGATGTTACGGTGGGAAAGAAAAATAATTAATTTAATTATTAATAAATATTTTAATATATAGATGAGAGGGCCTGCTAGAATGTATGGGCTTTTAAAATTATGGCAACTATGAGAAGGCCCACTATCTAATTTCCATATGCAAGAAGTATGGATGATACGGTTCTTTAAAAATTGAAAAAATATAAAAGATTATGGCAACTATATAGATTATGTGTGTGAATATTGTAAAAAAAATGAAAATTCTAAGAAATTGCCACGTGGCACTTAAAAAATTAGGATTAACCACGTTGAAGGAAATGCTTTGGCTTTAATATATGTACTAGTTTAATACCCGCATCGTGTGCGGGATTAACTTTAATAAATTGTAAAACAAATATAATTATTAATTAAAGTGAGCTGGAAGATAATATTATAAGGGAAAGTAAAGATAATAAAAACAGAAAAAGATATTTTTAAATAAATAAATGATAGTTTACATGTTCTTGATAAAAAAAATGTCTTAAATGAAACTGAACGTTAAAATGACCCGCAATATAAAAATATATGGAACCATGGTTTATGTAATTAAGGTTTTTATTAATATATATATATATATATATATATATATATATATATATATATATATATATATATATATATATAGATAGATAGTTAGTTTATATAATTTTTTAATTAATTTTTTTAAAATGAGAGTGCGTTTTAAATTGCATTGACAAAAAGAACGGAAAAAAAAAATATATGACATTAAATGCTTCTACTTTATTATTAGTATACAAATATATATTTTAACACTAATAGTATATATACATATATGTTTGGTAAGTAGATAAATATAAGTTCTATAATAGGATAATTAAAATATGGTAACTATATATATTATTTAGAAAAACTAAAATTCTAAGAAAATGACATGTGGCATATTTTTTGTTAGGATGAACCACGTTGAAGTAAACGCTTCTGCTTTAATATATGTATATAGATATAGATATTAAGATATTAAAGATATGCCGAAACGTGATCTTAGACGTGTTTGTCACTGTTAAAGGTTTTTTAATAATTTAAAAGGAAGTGTTGTATACACAATTTTTAATTTATTTGGTATTGAATATGAACGTTTTAGGTTGGCGCTCAAATTAATTTGAACGGTAACGCTTTCCGACGGCGCTCAAGTCTCAAAATAAAAAAAAATATTAGGCAAAACTCGAAAAAAGTAGGTTTTTGGGCGCCGGCACATGGCGCTAGCGCCCAAAACCCAACTTTTTTTTACTTTTGCCCTTTTTTTTTAAAGATTTGAGCGCCTTCGGAAATCGTTGACGCTCAAATCTTTTTTTTTTGTTTTTATTGGTTGAGCGCTATTGGAATTCGTTTGTATTTTACGTTAGTAAAATCAACCTCGTGTCTTTAGTTTTTCGTAACTTAAAAGGGGTTAGATTTGTCTACTTTATGAGGTACTAGGTAATTTGTCTACTTCTCTGAGGTAATCCGGTGTATAGCGTTATTATATAAGGGAACACGAAATTCGGAATCTCGTTAATTTTTTTTAAAATGTGTCTAATTTAGGCTTTATTAAAATAACCAAAAATTCTTGGGCTAATTAGGTAAGTAGGCTTTTTCTAGTTTCTGATACACAAACTAGGCTTTTCCATAATTTATTTTAGTAAATATACCCCATTTTGTCTTTTTACCGTGAGAAACCCTAATGTCCCAAACTCATCTCTTCCCTCTCCTGCCCACAACTGCAGCCGCACATGCCTCCTCCAACCCCGATCTCGGATCTACGCCACCAGGAATGAAGCCAGCCCTTCCGCCGCCGCCTAAACCAGCCTCGCGCCAGAGTACCCCAGCCTTCCTCGCCTATTGGTCGGGTGGCCCTGAGTTCCGGTCGAGAAGAACACTTCCAGCCCTGTCGTCGCCGCTTGCACCAGCCTTGCGCCCTAGTAGCCCAACCTTTCTCGCCTAATGGTCCGGTGGTCCTGAATTCCGGTCGAGAAGAACGCTGCCAGCCTTGTCGCCGCCGCTTGCACCAGCCTCGCGCCAGAGTAGCCCAGCCTTCCTTGCCTATTGGTCGGGTGGTCTTGAGTTCAAGTCGAGAAGAACACCGTTGCCATTTCACACCGTCTGCAAAACTACATTGAGGTCTGATGTCGGAACTAAAAACTAGGTCTATTTTTGGCTCTCTACACGTACCACTCAGCTCTCATCTCTCATCTCTGGATATAAGCTATCTACACATTCTTACATATAAGCAATTTCTTCACAGCAACTCCATTGTTACAGGATATGAGGTGAAAGCTGTAAAGGTAGAGTCATTCACATCACTATTCTTCTGGCTTTATTTACACAGGTGTTGTGTTTTAAATAATCATTCTTAGCTTTAGGTTATAGTGCTGGTTATGTTTTCAGTTTGATTTTGTTTGAAAAGATTAGAAAGAATTTAACATATTTTAATGGCATTGTCCATTCACCTTTCTGGTTTGAAAGACTTGTGTGCTCAAGTCCATAATACTAATAATTTAATCAAAGTTACCTAAGTCCCATCGCTCTTGTATACATTTGGAGTTTGATATTTCGGGTACTGGGATCAAGTTGCTAATCACTTCCTTGCGGGTAAGACGTGACATATTACCCGTAACTGGAGGCTTTCTCTCTACATTTAGGACGAGATTAGTACAGGAGAATGCTGGTTTGTATCATTTATATGCTCTGATGTACAATCATATTCCATGGTACACCTCTAACGAGTTGTACCATCTGGTAAATTAACTTATGGCTGCGAGATATGAAAGTGAAGATCATGTTGGTGTATATGTTGAGAATTGCTATGCTATTATTGAGTTTTCTGGTTTGAAATTTATGCAAAAAAAACTCATACTAGAATTTTCTAGCATGAATTTCATACCAGAAAATTCAGGTATGAGTTTTTTGATTCGAAATTCATACCAAAAACTCATACCAGAAAATTATAAAAAATAAAAAAGGACAAAAAAAGTTCTGGTATGAAAAAGTTCTGGTACGAACTTCTGGTATGAACTTGTGGTATGAGAAATTCTCGTTTGAAAACATTCTGGTATGAACTGAAATTCTGGTATGAACTGAAATTCTGGTATGTAAAATTCTGGTATGAAAAATTATGGTATGAAAAAAATTATGGTATGAAAAACTCTGGTATGAAAAATTTCTGGTATGAAAAATTTCTGGTATGAAAAATTTCATACCAGAAATTTATTTCAGGAAATAAAAAAAATTAAAAATAAAATTAAAAGAAAAAAATAAATAAATAAATAAATAAATAAATTCAGTAATAGTAATTACAACTTAACACTAACTAATGTCTATTATTCTTTTTTTATTAAAATAAAGGGGTTAATTATTTTTACCAACCATTAAATGAAAGTGGTAAATAATTATGGGGTACATTTACTAAATCATATTCTTAAAAAAGCCTAGTATGTCAAATTCTCCCAAAATTCTTTACCTAAAAAAAGTAACGAAGAATTAGTCCAAATTAGAATAAAATAATGTTGACCTCGTACAGACAACTCCACAAATATTTGAGTATCTTAATTATACTTGCTAAAGTTGTTAATCATGATAACATTTTCTTGGTTATAGAGATATATTTGTAAGAGCATCTTCATCCCAAAACTTTTCAAAGGATTTCTTATTTGTTTTTTTAATCATTTTTTATGCTTAAAATTATTTAAGGTCCTCTCTCTTCCATCCCAAAATCTAAAAAAGTTTTTTAAATTTCTTGAAATTACGTAACTCTAATAGAACAAATCCTACTCCCCTATAATTGGGCAAAAACAAAAATAAAAATCCATAATTTCCTTGATTTGTGTGAATGAGACAGAAACTTGTCAGAATTCATTTCTCGATAAACTTCTTTCCACTCATAACATAGATTTTTTAACCTATTCTGACATTAATCTTTATTTTTATTTTAAAAAATAGCTAAAGAAACTCTCCGTATATGGGTTGAAGATGCTTTAAGAGAAGCAAAGAGATGTCTAACACTTTATAAAAAAAATAATAGTTATTTATCAACAATAATAGATATTTATTTCATTACATCATAACTTACAGATTAAAATTATCATAAAAAAGTGAATTTTATAAACTTTTTATATTCTTAAAATTATACAAATTAGCCGTAATAAATGAATTTTTACCAAAAAATATTTTACCTACCCCAAATCATTACCCTTTATTTTTTTCTTGGCGAAACACCTTTATTTAAAATTATATAAAACTCTTGTTATTTGATTTTTTTATCAAGATAATATACAACGTGAATTTTCCTCAATTATTTTTTTTATCATATAAGTTAATATGTAATGTAGTGAATATATAAACAGTTTTTATATGATTAGACATATACGTGTTTTTGACGTAAAGTTTGACGTATAAAAATAGACTTGTGATATCTTTCAAAATAAGGGGTGATCTAGTGTAAAGTTTGACAAATTTAGAGTATTACTACTCTTTTCTAGAATAATATTTTGAAAATATTGACTTACGTGTTAATGATAATGACCTATATTATTTTTATAGCCTTTAAAGTTTAACTTATCTCCTATATATGTGAAAAAATGACTAAAAATAATACGAATTATTTACACGTGAACAAAAATAATATAAACATAAAAATTACTAATTTGTTTACATTCTAAGAAAGAATAAACCAATTTTAATACAAACATAAAAATTACTAATTTGTTTACATTCTAAGAAAGAATAAACCAATTTTAATACGGTCGACCTTTAATCCAAAATCTTAGTCAAAGTGTTAATATGACAACATGTTTTGGGTTTAAAATATAATTTTTAAAAAGTTAATAAAAATTGTAATATAAAAAATAAACATCTTCTTCCTCGCGGTCTCCTGGTTGTGGTGGGCTGTCAAGGCCATCTTATTTGCGCCCAAAATAAACAGGGCTCCTAAACGCACAACAGCGACTGCATTTGGCGGCTTCTTTTTGCAGGTTGATGCACAACAGTTTTGGTTGGAGTCCACTTGGCAGCTGAAGTTTGGAAGCGTTGAAGATGGTTACTATCATCATTAAGTGTTAAAGATGAATATTAGCATCATTTCTTCTCGATTAATTTGATTTGAAAGGTCAAATTTTAAAGTAAAACCATGTATGTTTCATTGGTATTCATTGTTCTATCCCCATTCAAATTGATTCTATTTCCTTAATTATTTTTAACTTTCATTACTATATAAAAATTTCCCCCATTTCTGGTCATTTTGAGACGGATCTTATTTAAGTTATTTGTTATTATTTTTGGTCAACCGAATAACTGAAATAAGAACAATTAAGGATCATTGGATCAATGCACGGATGACTCCGATTTGACGTCTAAATAAGGAATCGATATATTCTGATTTATTACAAGATCATGCACATGGTAATTACAATTTTATTATGGAAAGAGAATTTGTAGGCTCTAATTTACAGGTGCAGGAATAATAAATATATGTAACTTATACGTGCATACTCATACTCATTACTCGAACATGCTATCCAAATTGGATCAATACACGTGCATATTCATGCATGTATTATATATCTCACCACTCGTGCATGTTATCAAAATTGGATCAGTGCACATAATAAATATATCTAACTTATGCGTGCATACTCATTCACATTATTCGTGCATCTTAACAAAATTAGATCAATACACGTGCATGAGTATGCATTATATATCTCACTACTCTTGCATGCTATCAAAATTGGATCACTGCACCGTGCATACTCATCTACTACATTTGTTTATACACTTGCACAATTGCACAACTAAGTAATCTTATATACTTGTGTAGTTGCACTACTAATTAAGTAAAGTTTAATTTTATTTATTAATTAATGTTTAATTTTTTAAAACTAATTACTTATTTGTTAAACTTATCGAGCATTACACGACTAACTAAAAAATATTTTTGTAAAAATTAACTACGCTGATATGCGTACATATTTATGGTAATAAGTATATTTTTATATCTTAACAGGAAATAAGCAATCTTACATTGATTATTGCTTATTTTTCAAATCTATCATAGCCGTTAAATATATTTAATCTTGTGGTTGAGATTTGTTCTTATTTCTTACCGTAACATAGGTTATATATATTTGCTATTGTTTTGTACAAACTAATAGGTTCTTATGAAGCGTGGCTCGTACTAAGCAAACCGCAAGGAAATCCACCGGAAGAAAGGCTCCTAGGAAGCAACTCGCCACCAAGGCCGCTAGAAAATAAAAAAAGAAAAAAAATAAAATAAAAAACAAATTCAGGAATTAATGAAAGTGGTAAAAATTAAGGAATACACAAACCAAAAGGAAATAGAAAATGACCTATTTGGCCAAACTCTTTCAATGATATTCGGCTCGTTTAAAATGTAAACGAGCTTGAACTTTTTACATTATAACTCGGCTAATATAATGCGTTCTATCATATTATTTCATCCAAACGAGCTGCGCATTCCCATGCTCAATCTCGACTAGTTTGAATCCGAGTCAATCCTGGTTTTATACGAGCTCTTCAATGTGTACGTGAGCTGACAAAAATGAATGTTACACGTATAAATGATAAGATACGAGACTTAAATCAACAATGCATTTTCCAATCTAGTTTACTTGCTTCAAAAGCTTTTGACGGATTCACACTCCAGCAATCATGCTCGATTGCACGAACTTATCATGAATACGAGTCATACAAGCAATTAAAAAAAATCAAACAGATTCTAAACATCTCATACGATTATCCAAACAAACAATAATCAACATAGTTAATAGTTGATGTCCATACCTTAGATACCGGATAACAGCCATAGTTGAATAGCTGATGGTGCTCTGTGATGATCACCATCAACTAATGCAACTATAAAATTTAAATACTTGAATTTCTTCCCAAAGTTAGCCTTCTAATAACTCTACAAGTGTTGTTCAGGCAATCTAACAAATAACTGAATGAAAATCATCATATCCCATCTGAGTACAAGAAGTTAAATTATGAGCAATTTTTAAAGCTTGCTTGAACTAATGAACTAACCTGGAAGTATCTAGGCAGGTTTATTGACTCGAAAGGATCGTCTTCTTTACTTCAATGGTCTGTCAGCAATCCAGCATTGTGGGTTCAAATATACTAGTTGAATAGGAGTTTTGGAAAATGGTAAAACTAAAAATGACAAACATCATTCCCTCACAGAAGTACATAAACAAAACTCGAACAACCAAATTAGTCTCCAGGAAAATCAAGTTTCATAACAAGCCTCCCCTCCTCCTTTATCCGGGCTTGGGACCGGTTGTGCACCAAAGTACACAAGCAGAGTTAAAAACTTGTTATTACTACCAAACAAAACAGCAAAGATAATAGTAAAACCTGCAAGAAGATCAAGCACAACAGCTAGTAGAAAAATGACATTGAAGAATTCAATTGAACAATTCAGCAGAATACAAGAGCCTACAAACCTTACAACAGTAGTTGGACAAACCAATCTCAGCTATTCCGAGTCTACGCAGCTGATACCAGTGCCACTAATGAGATCACCTAAGCTACTTACATTTCCCAGAAAACCAAGCAGCATATTAGATAAACAACGGACCACATTTGATGGCAGGAGTCACTGGATCATTTCAGAATTATAAGACGGTGGATCACCTCAGAATTATAACATGCAAGCCGATTGAGATATACTAATAACACACCAATGTTGGATATCTTGACTCTAGAGAGGAGAAATATGTATTCGCTGACAGCAAAGCAGATGCAGCATAAGGAGGACTGAGTCACGTCATAGAAGAATACATATCAGGCTATGCCACAATCATGAACTCAGGTCACAGGTCAAGTTGTAGTGTTGTAGTTTTGCAGAATGAAAAGCTGAACTGAAATGCTCACATCAATCTCAACTTCTGACTATATACGTGTAGTATTTCAAGAGATGCACATCAACGTAACTCACATGAGACCCGAGCTAACACAAAACCGAGAAGGGGACTTCTTTCTGTTCGCCCTACAAAATACTCCACAATATATAAAAACCGAGCCAAAACCATCCGTGTATAATCAAGGATAAGGTTTTTCATTCTAAAATCACAGCCAGCGGAAATGGAAGATATGAGACATTGAATGGTCATACAATAGATGAATTTATCCTTGGAAAGCCTTGTTTGTAAGGATTGCGATGCTCTTTTTCCAATAATGCACATATATTGAAAATCCTAGCAGAAACAAATCATAGTCAACAAGACAGCTTTAGCAATGTAGATTGTAGAACGAGACATCAGCAGTAAGGAAAGTTTTTGCAATGTATAATGAATGAGAAATTAGTCAATGTCAAATTATCTGATGAGAACAATCCCAAGAACGTAATCTTCAACGTCTTTCCACCTCATAGATTCGGAGAACCCTAGCATAATGAGCCAACAACAATGAATAGTAACTATGATTGTCTATTGTTAAAACCTAAAAACAAATGAAAGGATTAAGATATTTTCAAAGCAGTATTTGACACGAAAACTTTCATATGACTCAGCAAGTAATGTTTCCATATCACACCAACCATCCAAACCTTACAAGAAAAAGGTAATAGCCATAAATAAAGGATCTAAGCCTCCAGAAGAAAAGCATATACTAAATGAAATTAGAAAAGAAGAACTTAGTTAATTCCCAAATATGATGAGCTCTTGGATGCCAGGACATTTATAGAAGATCAGCTGTCTACTGACGTATGATGATAAGAAACCTATCAAAACACACTAACAGTAATTAATGAAAAGTATTGACACTCCAAAGAAAGAAGTTTTAACATTGCAAATTCAGAAGTAAAGGGAAAATCATTTGGCAAAGACACTTCTCATGGCAAATTATTTGATGCGGGAACTCTAGATGCCCAAGCACTAAAATCTTCCATCAAAAATACAATCTTCTTCTGCTAGTCTGCTACAAGTTAATCAAGACCCTAGCAAAACCATGAATTGAGCTATAATTAACAATACGGTTTCACAATCTGAATTTAGAACCTAATAATGATTTGAAAAGAAGAATATGATTTTCAATGTTCACTCATTTGGCAAGGTGGACTTGAAGCTTAATGCATGCAAAGCATGTGCACTCCAACGTACGCAATCAACCTACCAGAAAACATAATAGTCACGAATAAAGAAGTCCAAGGCTTAAAAGAATTGGAAATTGAAAACTAAACAAGGTCAGCATTAATATGATAAGAGGAAAAGGGGGAAGAGATCATATTTCAAGGAAGAGATAGCATCCCATGCAACATTTGTAAGAAAGCTCCTTGCACATGAACCAATATTTAATACCCTATCAAAAACAAATCAGGGTCGTGAAGAAAACGGCATGACATTGCAAATTCAGAAGTAATAGATCATTTAAAAGAAGACACTTCTCATGTCAAATTATCTGATGGGTGAGATATAAATGTCCAGGGCCAAAATCTTCCATCAAAATCAATTGCCACTTCTGCTACAAGTTATTAAAGAACCTAGCAGAACCATGAGAATATAATCAATAATAAGATCTTTCAATCCATTTCTAGAACCCAATAATGATTGAATGAAGAAAATAACGTTCAAAGTTAACTCATTTGGTAAGGTAGTCTTGAACTTAATGCTTGAAGAAGTAGAACATCTGACATAACTAGCCATTCCAAACCCTACCAGGAAACACAATTTTGTTAACAAGAAAGAAGTCTTAAGGCTTCAAATCGGCAACTGAAAACTTATTGGAGCAAAACTTAGCCATTTAATATTAGTCTGAGTAAGAGATGGCATCAAACATCTGCTCTAAATCATCCCATTCCAAACCCTACTAGAAAACACAATATTGTCAACAATAAAAAAAAGTATAGAGGCTTAGAAAACACAATATTGCACTTCTATTATCCAACAAGAGCAAATTCCAAGGGAGAAAAGGGGGAATAGATTAGCCTGGAATGAAATAATCGAATCGCAAGAGAGATCAGTCAAAAGAAAGAGAAATTTCTTGAATCTGCACAGATTAAGGGTGACAAACGCTCACAGAAATCAATCAACCAAAAAACTGATGTCGGTCAATCTCTAAGCATCGTCAAGGATCAAAAATCTTGTCATCTACAGAATCCAGAAACTGCAGCGAAATAGAATTGACGCGATCAAAGTTGGGCTCATTCTCTGCTATTTAAAAAGCAATCTGCAAGGAGGGATCTACCACCGCAATAAAGATATGTTTCAACAGAGCAAATCAACGATCAACCGAGCAATATGCCGTGTCAAGAGGTCTAAACCGTCGAACAAAAATACAAATAATGTAGAAGATTGATGTGGAAGAAAATCACAATCAAAGAACATCGACGACATCAGAAAACCTAAACAAACAGAGATCACAAACACTAATCTTCAAATCATATTCATTATGCAGAAACGAACGCAAAAATTGAACACATCAGTCATCAGAAAACCTACAATGAACATATCAGGAATTAAACTCATCAGATCTCCCTATTAAGATATTTCCCAAAGCAGTATTTGACAAGAAAACTTCCATATGACTCAGCATGTAATGTTTCCATATCATATATGCCCTCACCACGAACCATCCAAACCTTAACAGAAAAGGTAATAGTCATAAAAAAGGATCTAAGCCTCCAGAAAAAAAAAGAAAAGACATACACGAAAGAAATTAGAAAGGAAGAGCTACGATGAAGATCATCTGTCTACTGCCATATGATGATAAGGAACCTAGCAAAATACACCAGCGGTAATTAATAAAAAGTATTGACACTCCAAAGATAAAACCCAAGAGGAAATTGAAGAAAGAGAGTCTGGGGAAAAGATGACCCTCCCTCACAAGTCATATCTCATCAGAAAGCACGATTCCTTGCGCATGAAGAATGATTTAGAATCCTGACAAAAACAGATTAGGGCCATCAAGAATGAAGCTTTGACATTGCAAACTCAGAAGTAACGGGAAAATCATTTGGCAAAGCCACTTCTCATGACAAGTTAATTGATGCGGGAACTCTAGTTGCCCAAGCACAACATGTTCCATCAAAATCCATTCTTCTTCTGCTACAAAGTTATTTAAGACCCTAGCAAAACCATGAATTGAGCTATAATCAACAAGACGGTTTCGCTATCTGAATTTAGAGCCTAATCTATATAACTTACTAAAACAAAGGACACTACCGCCACATGTCAATCAACTAGGTATGCCACATAGGATTTTTTGTGAAATATTTACTGAAATGCCATTCTTAAAAAATTTATGAGAGATTACTAAATTACCCTCCTAAATAATAGAATCCGATTTACTTAATAAATATTAAAGATTTTGTAATGGGAATTTTGAAAAAAAAAATTATTTCAAATAACAATAACCTAAACAAAAAGATTTTGTTAATCAATAATTTTTTAGATATATAAATTTCAAAATAATTTCTTAAATATATATTTTTACTATTATTTATATTATGTGTAATTAATTATATTTATTTAACTACAAATCTATATCTTATCTTATATATATATTAAAACGAAAACGCTAATTGTCACATGTTCTTTCAATAATTAATGTCGGTCTAAAAAATTTTTTAAATTAAATAACCTAAAATTAGTTTGTGAAAAAATTCAACAATTTTACAACATACGAACTTTTTATACAATCAGCAAAATCTCTTCAAAAAATTTAATAAAAATTAATTGACAAACTGATTTAAATAATGCAACTTCTCATTTTTTTATTAATTAATTTGATTTTGATTTTTTTATAGATTTTAATTCCTTTTTTTTCACTGCTCGGCTTTATTGAAAATCACCAACTGAAAATCTAAAAAAAAAAATTGTTAATCTTTTCACAGAAGTTTTTTTTTCCTATATGGCGCAACAACTGGATTTTTTTTCATTTTATATTTTGTATATATTTTAAGAAGATAATTGCGTATCATATCTAATCGAAGTCCAAATTTTTTTGATCTTATCTCTTCTTTTTACATGAAGAAGTCAATTTTACTGATTCGTTATCGTATCATATCTCAACAGATTAATATTTTAAATTTTATTATGTAAATTAATTTATATATATAGACCATCGACGATGGTAAAATTCAACCCTTCGAGCTCTTTGTGAGAGATTTCACCGTGCCTACTCTTTCCAAGGTGAGTTTTTGGTATATTGAAAATTATCGTCTTTTTTCCCGTCAAATTAATAGATGTATTGCCGATACAATGGATGATATCCGATCATTCGAATCCTATTTCTTTCGTAAATAATATTTTCTAAATCGTTGTTTATTCTAATGAGTACTTTGTATTTTGATTTTTATTTGGGTATGATAAGCCGTTTGGGATCTTCGTTTGGTATTGTTCTAAAAGCCAAGGTTGATTAGCACATTATCAAGAAACATGATGGTAAATGAAAATTTGTATGGAGTTCATGTTTGTATGAAGTTATTGATTTTTAGTAACACTTAATATAGGAGAGCTTGATTTCCAAAGATTTTTGTTATTGCTAACACATTATAAAAAATATTAAAATCTCCAAATATTACGTGGAAATTGATTCAAATTTCTGACCACCACAATTTATAAAAAATATTCTCATATTGTTTAATAGAATTTGATAAGTAAAATTTGAAATCAGAATTTTTTAAATTCAACTCTCAGCCAATAAATATTTTAAATCCAATAAATTTTTTTTAGATGATCATTCCTAACAATTATTATCTTTTACAAATTGTACTTTTATTTTTCTAATTAAAATTTTTTGTACTGTTCGAAAATTGTGGAAGCAATATGATAAATTTAGATTTTTTGAGATTATAGTTATCCGAATGTAAGTTAATTTAAAATTTAAAATTTTGCTATTTTTTAACTTGCAGATAGAGATTCACGTATATCCATCTCAAGTA
>BSUD01000002.1:146259059-146356334 GCA_033239045.1 Fagopyrum esculentum | reverse complement strand
TTTTGTTTAATTTTGTTAATTTTACTAGCTTGTAGAACAATTCACATGAAAATATATAATTTATATCAATTAAATTTTATTTTTAGTTAATTATTTATACTATTAATTTTAAATTATATATAATAATTGAATTTTTTTTATTTACAACAAAAAAATAGTTCTGATTTTTTTTGTAAAATTTTAATTAATTTAATTAATTGTTTTAGTTTTAATTTAAAACCATCAAAAAAATTTGTTGTTCATTCAACTAATCTTAATTTTAATCTATATATTATACTAAATTAACTCTATTTTCCCACTTATCATCTTCTAATACCATTCACACACGATAATTTTTAATTTATTTACATGCCTCATCAACTTTATTTTTTTAGTAATAAACATTATATATTTTTATAGTTCTATTTTAATTGAAATGATTACTAACAAAATCCTAACTAATTATCTGTTATTACACTATGCGGGAATAATTTTCCTAAAATATTAAAAATTGTTTTTAATCTAAATTATCGACAGTTTCACATATTTAGTTTTTCACGAATTATTCATCAAATCCATATTAATTTATTAAAATGTTGAAAGTGAATTTTTTTTATTTGTAAATTATATGTTTATCCATCCCTATTGGTAAAACCGTATTAAGCAATCGAACTGAACTTTCCCAAATCTCGCCCATTTAGAGCAATCTTTCTCGGGAATTTACTTATGGCGGCCCCTTTGTTCCTCGGATCGTTTGACTATATAATTGACATTGAAGAGGCAAAGTTGAGAGAGTATTTTCTACTTCGACAAAAGTTTTGATTTGTTCTACAACTACATAAATTGGGAAAAAAGTCGAAGGGTATGTCGTTTGTATTCTATATTCAATCTCTTTCTTTTGCAATATCATTGCGCAAATTTGTAGTTTTATATTGTTGTTGCTTGAAAAGTTATTGATTTCTTGTATGGTTGCCTCTTTTCTTTCTTTTTTCTAGATGGCTAAGAAGAAGCTTTTTCATGGGGACTGGGATGGAAATACATTCCAACTCTCGCTGATCGAGCACCCGCTAACTCGATGACCATTTTATTTCGTAAGAAGCAGTGAACTCAAACAAAAAGAGTTATAGTTTAGTTCTTCTCTTTCTATTTAGAAAATTGGCATACAAAGATGGTTACTTCACTTCTTACCATTAATAATAATAAATGACTTTACGATTTGCATAACCAATTACATATTCTCTCAAGATACGATTTTTATTTTAGATCCATGTAAAAATCGGTATCGTCAACATCATGTAGAGATTAAGAAGTACTAGAAAAGTATTGAGCTTCCATTCCATAAGTGAGTTCTTGAGATAGCTCAGGATTTGAAGACCGATCTCTGGTTCTAGAGCTTTGACGTGTGTTTCAGGAGGCAAAACAATAAACAAAATTATGTGAAAAGAAGTGGTTTGTTTGACAAAACAATAAAACAAAATTATGTGAAAATTTTTGTGATAAGTTGCGGAATGTAAGATAAGTAGAACATCTAATATAATTTGTTATTAATGAAAATCATATTTATTTTTTTAAATAAAATTTTTGAAACAATTGTTAATCTAAAGAATGTTAAAAAAATAATTAATATGTTTTTAAGTCAATTTAACCTAAAATTAAATTTACTATAAAATAATATGCAATACATATATAATATGTAATATTAATAATCAAGTATATTTTATTTTAATCAACCCCGCACAAGGTGCGGGCACTGAACTAGTTATCATTTGAAAAGAAGAATAGAATTATTAATTTTCACTCATTTGGAAGGTGGACCTGAAACTTAATGCATGCAAAGCATGTGTACTCCAAAGTAAGTAATCAACCTACCAGAAAACATAAAGTTGTCACCAATAAAGAATGCTAAGGCTTAGAACAATTGGCACTTGAAAACTAAACAAGAAGCTCAGCCCCTAATATGATAAGAGGAAAAGGGGAAAGAGATCATATTTCAAGATAGAGATAGCGTCCAACATTTGTAAGAAAGATCCCTTGCACACAAGCCAATATTTAGAACCCTACCAAAAACAAATCAGCGTCATCAAGAAAGCAGTATGACCTTGCAAATTCAAAAGTAAAAGATTTTGTTAAAGAAGACACTTCTCATGTCAAATTATCTGCGATGAGAGATATAGATGTCCAAGAGCAAAATCTTCCATCAAAAACAATTGTCCCTTCCACTACAAGTTATTTAAGAACATAGCAGAACTATCAGAATATAACCAATAACAAGATCTTTCAATCCAGATCTAGAACCTAATAATGGACTGAACAAAGAAAGTAAAGTTCAAACTTTACTCATTTGGTAAGGTAGCCTTGAAGTTAATGCTTGTAGAAGTAGAACATCTGACATAACTAGCCATTCCAAACCCTACCAGGAAACACAATTTTGTCAACAAGAAAGAAGTCTTAAGACTTGAAATCAGCAACTGAAAACTTATTGGGGAAAGCTTAGCCATTTAAGATTAGTCCGAGGAAGAGATGGCCTAAAACATCTGCTCTGACATAAGTAGCCCATGCCAAACCTTTACTAGAAAACAACAATTAAGAAGTATAAAGGCTTAAAATCAGTAACCAAAAACTAATTGGGGAAAGCTTAGCCATTGAGATTATTCAAAAGATAAGATGGTCTCCAACAATTGCAAGAATGCTCGGTTGTATATTAACAATGACGTGAATCCTACCAAACTCAAATTAGATATTGTGTCAAAAAGAAAGAAGTTTAAAGGCTTAAAAATCAGCAATAGAAAACTAATTGGGGAAAGCTTAGCCATTTGAGATTAGTCTAAGGATGAGATGACCTCCCATGCCACATTTGTAAGCATGCTCCTTTGCATAATAAGGATGACTTAGAATCCTACCAATAAACAAATTAGGGTCATCAAGTCAGTGCCATGACTCTGGAATTCTGAAGTAACGTACAAATGAAAAAGACACGCCCCAATGCCAAATTTTCTGATGTGAGAATTATAGATGCACAAGCCTAAAATATTCCATCAAAGTTGAATCCCCTTCTAGCTACAAGCTATTGACCTAGCAAAACCAACGGTGGATAATCAATAGTATGATCTCTCACACCATATTAGTAAATTGAATGAGAATGTAATTTTCAATTTGCACTCATTTCGCAAGGTGGCCTTGAACTTAATGCTCACAAAAGCATGTGTGCTCCCACATCATTATGCATTCTAAACCTACCAGAAAAACACGAAGTATCAGCAACAGAAAGCTAATCAGGGAAATCTTAGCAACAGAAAAACGTCTAAACACTTCAAAGTATCAGCAACAGAAAACTAATCAGGGAAATCTTAGCAATTGCCGGAAGCTTCTTGACATCCTTGCACTTGTATTATCCAAGATTAAAATCCAAGGGAGAAAGAGGGGAATAGATTAGCCTGGAATGGAATGATCAAATCGCGAGACTGATCAGTAAAAAGAATGAGAAATTTCTTGAATCTGCACAACTTAAGGGTGAAAGCGCTCAAAGGAATCAATCAACCAAAAAACTGATGTCGGTCAATCTCTAATCATCGTCAAGATCAAATATCTCGTCATCAAAAGAATCCAGAAACTACAGCAAAATAGATTTCAGGCGATCAAAATTGGGCTCATTCTCTGCTATTTAAAAGCAATCTGCAAGGAGAGATCTACCACCGCAGTAAAGATATGTTTCAACATAGCAAATCAATGATCAACCGAATAGTATGCATGTCAAGAGATCTAAACCCTCGAAAAACAGTACAAATAGTAAGAAGATCGATGTTGAAGAGATTCGGCAATCATAGAACATCGGCAAATATACGACGACATCAGAAAACCTAAACGAATAGAAATCACAAACACTAATCTTCAAATGACATTCATTCTGCAGAAACGAACGTTGAAATTGAACACATCAGTTATCGGAAAAACTATGTTGATCATATTAGTCATCAAAACTCATCAGATCTCCATATTTAGATGCAGGCCGCGGACAAAGATTTACCACCGTGATGTAAAAACGACTCAACGCAGAAATCGAACGATCAACAGTCTCGAACAATAACCAAGGAAACAAACAGCCTATTTAACCGGAATACGAATACGAAGAATATAGCAGAGCGATGATGGAGAGAGAAAAAAAGGAACCGAAAAACGTGATCCGCAAGCATCGATATGAGGCGGTCTAGAAGGATCGATTTGGAAGGAGTAAGTTGTTGTAATTGATAAGATTTCAGCCGCGTATGGGATATACTTTTTGATGGTTTTTAAAAAGGAAAAAAAATTACATTAATATCCTTACAATACTAAAAGCATGAATCCCTCTGAATAGTTATTTTTCCAATTTGCCCCTTAATTTGATAGGTCATTGATTTACTAACGTGTCTACCTTTCACCACTTGCTACTCGCCGACACCGCCTCTTTCTCCATTTTTCTTCTACGCTTCCCTTCTCTCTTCCTTTGAATCGCCTTGCCAAGGACTTCAGATCAGGAGAGTAACAAATCGATCATGGTGGAGACGAGACAAACGTCCTCTTCCTCTAAGCATCATCTTAGCTTTCCTCTTCCCAATGGAGAATAAAATCCCCTATGTTGTCATCTTCAATTGATCTCATCTTCAGTTGCCTCTCAGTTGCTTAAATGTCCAGGTTCGTCGGTTGCCTCTCACAACTCCCGCTTGAAGTGATTTTATGGTACTCTTCTTCCCCTACTTCTTTCTTCATCTCTCAAATTTCACCATTGAATTACAAACCCTAATTTCTTCCGCCTTGGCTAATTTTCGTTTTTTTCCCTTCTTCTGATTGACCAGATTCTACGCCTGCGACTGCCTACCGAAAATCCAAGCGGTTCAAGGCCGGAACCGTTTCTCTGAGTGAGATTCGTCGCTTTCAGAAGTCTTGAGAACTTCTTATACCTGCTGCCCCGTTCATTCAAACTGTAAATTCCCTATTTCTTCTTCAATTTCTCAACTTATTATACTTTTGGTGAACAAATCAACCGAATACATGCTATAGGTGAGATGATCATTTCTATGTTCACTCACGTAATATACAACCTATCCATCAATTTAGGTAATTTTCCAATGATCTCCAGATGTCATATTGCCCTAGCAGATAGTTCAAATATTATCCCATTAGAAGGAATCATGTTCATGCTCTTGACTTGCACGCTAGCTGCTCGATGAAATGCTTCAAAGAGAGGATATAAACAAAAATGTCAAAATTGAAAATCATATACAACCATATAAACAACAGCACATTAAAGCTAATCTTGGCTATAATCTTCATGAATCTGACAACATTGATGTTCATATCATCTAATATTAGCCTGTCCTATTTTGCTCTTTATTCCAGGAAATAGAAAGAAGAAGTGTCTCTCGGACTATTGGATTGTGTCCCACTGCATGGCACCAACAAGGGGCAAAGACCAATATCAGACGAATCTTCTTCTGATCATCAAAGCTAAGGTGTGGGGATATAAAATATTATATTGTATTTCGGCGAGGATGATGGAGTCCACATCGTCATCAAACAGAGGTTCACAACCTGAAAGATCCGACTTCGCAGTGGATGTGGTGGAGATTCATCGAAGGAACTGATTGTTTGATTGCCCTGCGTAATCCAAGAGTAATGGGTGGCAATTTGATCTCTTCTATGTGAGTGTAGCAAGTTGAAATTCAAACAGCAAAACTCACTTAGCTTTCCTGTTTGATCTCTTTTATCCTGTAGGTTTTGTATGCTGGTTCAGTATTTCATTATTGCTTTTTTAAATCCTTTTTCCTACTTCATATTCAACAGAAATTTCATTATTATGTTTTATTTTTTTTCTACTAAATTTTCTTCCTGTTTGTTATATCTTTGAGTTAGGTTTTGGAGCTTGTCGTTAAGGACTCATTGGTGAAGTCTGCTGATATGGTATATGTGGTAATGTAACTTCTCTTGTATATTAATCTGGGTTTTTAAATTAGCCTGTATGATTTGCAAAATAAATTCCTTTGTTTTATTGGTCTTCCGGTTGCACTAATGATGCCAAACTAGCCTCTGATATATTACACTATATATTTTCTTCAACAAGCCTCGATTAAAGATGTGTTACTCCGTATTTCATTCACTCACTCTCTTAGACTCCTAATTATTTATTCACTTTTCCTAATTCGTACTCCGATTTGTTGCAAATTCGAGTTATTTGTGGTGAAATTGATGGCAAAATGGTGACACCTTCCTTCATTGTCTACTGACTTCTTCTGCTGCAATCTCCGGCCAAGGTACATATTTATACCCTTCTTCTCTCTTGTATCACTACTATTTATCCTAATTTGTGTTTGCTTTTAAGTTTGCATTGTCTCAGTACTTCTTTAGTTTGTTCTTTCGGTTTCAATTTCTTATCGATTACTCTCTATGTTTTTGGATTTCGATCTAAGGCATATAAGCCTTTTTCCATCATTGTCTATGTTCCACCACAATTTCTTATCGATTACTCTCTTTGAAGATAGCTGATGCCATTCTTGGTCTGGATGATGTGTGTGCTGTGTAGCCATATATCCCAACAAATGACATAAGCCCTACTCCTATTTACCTCACAGAAGTTTATATGAGCAGGTATTAGTTTCAAAGCACCACTTTTGTTTTTTGATAAGAAACTATGATTACCGAGAAGGAAGTACCTTAGAGAAGTGGATTCTTTGAGCTATTTTCTGGCGCCAATAGATAGCTCAAGAGTAAGTGTAACTGACTGTGGTGTTTCTTCTTCGTTCATGCTCTTTATTGGATTTTATTCACGGTATTTAACAAAGCTAAGTGAATGTGTTCATCCATCTGTTTCAGTAGAAGGCTTCTACTACTTTTGGCAGCTTCAACATTTTTATATTATACTGATGACTAATTTCACAAATTAAAAGGATAGATGTTTCTTTCAATCCTATCTGTTGTGGGGTCATCCAGAACTCAGCTGAAGCATGTTTGTGCTCGACATGAATGATACATTGCCATAAAGAATTTTGTTGTCTTGTTCAACTTTGCCTCTGAACCTCTAGCAGAATTTCTTCTTCAAACAGTGATGGGTTGCATTTTGGCCAATTTAGTCTATTGTATTTTCTATAAATAAAATGAAATGGCAATTGACTGCCCTTTTTCTAATTTAGATTAGAATTTTTACTTATCTGACTTTAATTTTCAAATAGGGTTTTAGTTTTACAGGTTCTGCTTTTCTACTTTGTTTGGGTGGGGTTTTAGGTTTGTTGCTTATCTTATATGATTAAGAATATTTAGTTTTTTTTTAAATGATTCTAATTATGGTGGTATGCTTGTAAAATTGGTACTTATTCTACTCTCCTGCTTTCCTTTCCCTTCCTTTCTAATCTTCTTACTGATGTCATCATTCAACTTAAATTTGGTAAATAGACAATTTAGATATCTATAACTAACTATACCATGTCGATTGGCAGCATCTTCGTGGCTGAGAATAACATATATTATAAAATCGGAGATAAAAAAATATTTAGAATCATTTAACTTGACCTTAGTGAAAAATGTTAAGAATTTATGCACCTGATTTCTTTTACAACACTTTTGCTCAACCGTACTATTAGCTTATGTTCACCGCATATATTAGCTTATGTTCACTGCATATATGCACCAAAAAATAAGCCCGACGTGCGCGCAAGAAAATAAGCCCGACGCGTGTGCAAGGCGCGCGCGGCTTCAACTAGTAATTTATAAATAGTAAGAAGTTAGAGATATGGTATAGAAAAACATCATCTAAAAGTTTATAAGAATAATTTGAAGCGATCTTGGATCAATTTTACGCCGTTGTTATTAGTTATAAATTATAATAGTTTCATATTTCTTTTGATTCCTAGTTATGAAAGTATTTTTTTTTTTGGTAGCGAATAAAAGTATATATTTTGAGGGAGTTTAATTATTAGATATCAAGTTGATATATTTTTTCTCCTCTCTTGATATATTCAAAAAATAGAGTAAGCACATATCTTATATTTGTGCTACTTTTTTTAATTTTTTAAATTCGGAACTCTTTTTGTAGTGGAAGATCTTGTGTCGTGCTCCTCCTCTTTGTGACATACTGACATGTACATTTGATTATGCTCATCGGTGGAGAAGTGGAGATTCGTAGGAAGCAGATAAAGGTGAAAAAAAAGGAACATAAACGGTAAAGAAAGGAGTTTGACAACTATTCAATGATAAAATTGAAGTGGGTTTGACAACCATTCAATGATAAAATTGAAGTATAACTTTCCGATTTGTTCCACAACCTCTACCAGGCCCGTCCAACAAGGGGTGTCATTAGACCCTACAACACAAGGCCCGAGTTTTTTTTGGGCCCCATATTATTTATTTTTACTTGGTTTATGAAATAAAAAAGTGTTTGTCGTAGTTGTTACCCCAATATTAAGTGCAAATGGTCAAAAGTTCAAATCTACTTTCTTCAAACATATATTAAAGTTAAGAACAATCATATTTTACGTTTTTTTTATTGCTAATATAGTAACTGATTAAATTATTAATTAACAAATATATTTTACTTTTTATTGTCATTCTTTCATGTATTTTTATTAAAAAAGTATGTTTAGTTTGTTTTTTGTTTTTTTCATTTTTCCCTAATAAAATATAGTTTTTAAATTGATAATATAAAACGTTGACACACAGCCTCCAAAACTTATTGGACGACCCTGACCTCTATGTTCCGACACCGTATTATGTTGATCTATATTTGTCATTGTCAAACTATTGCAAATAAAAGGCTGAAAATAAGGAGGATTGGATCAGCAAACAAATGTTGTTCGACGTTTATGTCGTAAGTTGTTGCCTCAACAACACGAAGAAAAAGAAAGAGGAAAGAGACATTTGGTTTATTACTCATGCATGGACGGATCAAGAGAAAAAACTAAAAATCAAAGGGGTCATAGGCCCATAACCCCAACCATCATCCAAAGTTCAGAAATTTCGCAAGACCTTTGCCGGATAAAATCACCCTCAAACCCCGAAATCAACATCTAAAACTCCAATTGACGGCCAAAATCCTAACCATCATCCATAGTTCAAAATTTTGACAAGACCGTCACTGAATCTGCAATAGTGCCGCCGGATCTACAAAATCCCTTAATTCATATTTCCAAATATGTATTAGCCTAACAATTCCTCCCTTAATTTATATTTCCAAATATCTCCACAACATCCGAAAATCTCACCTTCGTTTGCTTCTTAGTTCCGGTGCCACTACATCCTTTTCGCACCGCTCTTCCAGAACCACCGTCAAGATCGCCTATTCGCCTCCGACCCCGATCAATGATCCTCTTCGAGAAATTCGGATTCACCTACTCCAACCATGTCTCCATCTCCGTCTCCAAAGTCGAGGTCATCTCCCTCAACAACACCCACCCACTGGGCTCCTCCCGCCTTGGCTTCTTCTGCCTTTCCGAGGAAGCTCTCCTAACGTCCTCTGGAGATCATAAGATTCTTCCTTCTGCGTCATCGATTATAACTTTATCGAGAAGCTCTTCTCATTTCAAGATCTCTCGACTTTTCATCTTTGTTTCGGTAATCGGAACCTTCCTTCCGTGGTTGCGGTTACAACGAAGAAGATAGAAGAAACCTATGATGCACGGACACGGATACGGGAAACGGAAACGGACACGGCGAGAAACGGGGAAGCGACAATCTTCAAAAGTACAGGAAACGGGGACACGGCGAGTAAAATAATTATTATATTATTTAAAATATTGAAATATAGAATTACTATATATAATGAGATACATATATATGAAAAAAATCAATAATATATGAGTTGATAAAAATATTAACATGATGATAAAATAATCGAAATAAAAGCTTAGAATCTAACATTTTCAGTCTTACAAAACATAGAAACAAACATATTTAGTTTTATAATCTGAAATAATCATACTTAGTATCAAAATTGAAGAATGAATCATTCATTTGCAAATCAACAATAACCGAACAACATGGTCAACAAAGGAAAATAATAATAAATATTTATGAATTATAAAAAGTGAAAGAATTAGAATAACATAGTCAACATTCAAAAAATAAAAATTACAAAATAAATTAATAATCAAAGATTCAAAATTAATTTATAAAATGATAAGAAAAAATGGAGAGAAGAGTCGGTCGGCGGAACAACATTTCAACATTAGAGCCGGAGAAGAAGATCGGTGTCCTACTTCCGACAACCACAATCTCGCAGGTGGTCATGTGGAACTAGGTTTAGTCGGAAAAAATGGGAAAGAAGAAAAAATATTACGGTATATAAGTTTTTATTAGTTGATCATGTCTTGAGCGGACACAATCCGCGTCCTCACCGTGTTTTGGACGTGTCCTACCTTGGAAACGTTTCTTGACCGTGTCCGGTCATATTTGACCGTTTCCGAGCCGTGTCCGGTTGTGTCCCCGTTTTCGACACGGCAGGACACGGGACACGCCGCCTTCTAGAAGTGTCCGTGCATCATAGGAAGAAACTAGATCCAAATTCTAGGAAATTAAAAAATTTCCTCTTATTTTCATAAATTTACCAATATGTACCAAAGTTTTAATAGTTTATTTAATGCTGTATTAAAATTATATATTAAGATTTTGTATTAACATTGTGTAAATGAAATTGAGTAATTGAAATTGTGTATTAACATAAGGTTTTAAGTATACCTTTACAAATAATTACCAATTTGTTTATTAGTTTGTCGCTTAATAAACAAATGAGCATATTTGATGCTACATTAGACAAAAAAAAACTAGTAACCAACTCACCTCTGAAATAATAGGCTACTTACACGATTCAAATCTCACCGCAACTCCGCAAGTCCCTTTCATGCATGCACACTAGAGTTCATCTAGAGGACTAACACCTTAATAAGAAAGAAAAACCCACAAGCTCAAAATGCTGAAGCTCTAGAACCCGTTTGGGAGTCACAAAAATGTAGCGTTTGGAAGCTTATGAAGCTGAACGTAGATGAATAAGATAGAATTTGAAGAGATTGTGGTATTTGGGAGTCCCGACATTTGGTAACTGAAATTTTCCCATCCCATAATCTCCTTCTTGGTAGATAATGGAGCTCATGTACCATTTCAAAGTTTTCTTTCTCAAATTTGACCCTAGAAATATAGAATTATTCATTCCTTTTATTCATTCAACAACTGTTTAACAAATTACAACAGGCTCACCTTTAAGATTAAGAATTAACAAGAGAGAAGAAGCTTATTGAACCATAATGCCCAAACCAACTATAATCCTCGACCTGAGTTCTCCATCACAACGGTGGGCAAATCGTTCAATCAAAATCTTGAACCAAATCCCTCGTAGCCACGAACAGTGGGCAAATCTATCGAGCCCGATTTCTCGATCCCTCATAACCTTGAATTTGAGTCAAATCGTTCAAGCAAAGCCTCCCAACCATCATTGTTTTCCGTTTGCCGCCAAGGATACGAATGAAGCCTCCCAACCCGAGTCAAAGCCCAAGCTCTTCAACCTTAATGCTTTTATTTATATTTTTTTTATAACGGAAAGCGGTTAGTTTGTTCTACCTCCTAGAGGTAGTCCACCCTAAAGTATCCATACGGATGAGAACAAAAAGTTCAAGATCATCAGAAAAATTGGTGTTGGGGGTCGATACACCTAGGTGGGTTAATCGGTCAGCAACACAATTTATCTATCTGAAAATATGTCTAATTTGTATTTCGTCGAAAGAACGAAGGTCCAAACTGGAGTCGGAAATAAGCATCTCGATCTCCCAAGGACAACTCCGCAAACCTTGGAGTGTCTTAATAACACAAAGGTTATCCCCTTTGATTTCAATCTTTTTAATATGGAGTCTTTTAGTCTTCTAGAGGCCTAATTCAGGGCAAAAGCTTCCGCTTTAATAACTAAGCTAAAGTTATCTTTTTTGCATCGAGACTCACAACCTTCCCGTTATGGTCCCGGAGTACGTAACCAATAGAAGTTTCTCCGAATGTAGTTTTGAACAACAAAAATTAAGTTTATGGAAACCAAGTTTTGGTTTTTCTCATTTGATGTCATGTTTCTTCATTTTAATATGGTATGATTCTTTGTGTGGTTGTTTAAAATCAAAGTCTTCCTCATCAATGGTTTTGAGAATCCAATTATGGATTTGTTATTTGATAAAGCTTGTAACCTTCTTAGTTGTACCAATAGGTTCATTACGGAAGATAATTTTATTTCTAAAGAACCAAATGCTCCACCAAATGGTTGTAAGACATGTCATCTTGCTAGGTCCTGATTTATGATATAAATCAATTAGGATGTCATGTATTTTATTTGAAGAACCGTAAGGTGAATATAAAGGATATAAATACTTTAGAAGAGGGGGGGGGGGATTGAATAGAGTATGGAAACTTTTTGCAAAAACCTATCTCAAGGCTTTGAAATTGATTTCAAAGGCCTTGATGTCGATTTGAGCTCTTTGTGACACTACTGGTTTTCAAGGGCTTTGAAAATGATTTCAAGGGCCTTGACTCTGTAAACCTGCAAAGCAACGTTAGTCACAATAAAACAAGATATGGTGCGGAAATTAAAAGATCAACACGGTGATATGTTTACGAAGTTCGGCTCTAACAACCTACTCTCCGTCCCAGGGTTTACCGGTAGGATCTAACTATCTATTATCAACTTCAAAGAGTCCTATATACAACCTAAAAGAAATCCCCTTCTTCTCTCAATGTAGCCAATGCTATGATCTAGTTCCAACTCTTAACCTAGCTATAATATCTTAATTACTTCGCAGAGTAACACACACTCGAGTATAACACTCTCTAAATTTTCCAATGAAGCTCTCGTGCTTTTCTCTCTCTCTAAGAAATAAAGCTTTTTTAAACTAAGAGGAAGAAAAACTTCTTGGATCGAATGAAGATGCTTTGGATCGCTTGAAGACTTTTGATATTTCCGTGTAATCTTGTTGTTGTTCTTCTTCAATCGACATCTTCATTTATAGTCTTCAACGGAGAAGTCTTCTAGCTGTTGAGAAGATGACCGTTGTTGATGTTGCTTCTTCTCCATAGAAAACGCTTCTTGGTTGAGATGAGATAGCCGTTGTAGATTTTCCTTATCTTCATCACCTCTTTAACGCACGTTGATTCTTCTTCTCCATAATCTTCTCCTGAATAATGTTGTTGAAGATCTTTGTTGTTCAAGGATAGAGATCTTCAGCTTTTTTTGAGAATCTTTGGCTGAAGATCATCAAGATCTTTTAAGATTCATTGAAAAGAAATCTTGCGTCTAGTTGAGGATCTTTGCGAGATTAGTTTTGTTGGGCCAAATCTTTTTGGTTGAGATCTTTTGGTTGGCCGAATCTCCTTGGAAGATCCTCTCTAGATTTGGTTGAGATTGAATCTTGAATTTCAAAATCCTTCCAGCCGTTTCGGACTTTGGTTTTGATCCCTTGAAATGGTTTTCAAGGCCTCCGTGTTGAACCTTTGAAATGTTTTTCCAATCTTTGCTTGTTCCTTGTATCCGATTTCAAGGCCTCCATTCATCCCTTGAAATGCATTCCAAGACCTTCATACATTTGACAAACACCAAAACAAACCAAGCAATCTAGAAATAAAATCGATATTTGTTAGTATAAAAACCGCTCATTTGTGTTAAGTCTTCCATCATCACATAATCAAATATATAATCGAGGTGGAGTTTTTATTATTGCTTTGGTTAATTGTGTTCATTTCGGTTAATATTGTTCGGTCAATTTTGTTAACAACTTGTTTACTAAAAGGGCACTCAAAAAACAAGTGAATCAGGTCCTCTAGGTGATGGTTGCAAAGTTCACAGTTTCTAGTCACTATAATCCGCCTTTTGTTGAGCTTGACTTTTGTTGGAATTCCGTTTTGTGAGATTTTCCAAATAAATTTTTTTTTATTTTTGGTTGTGTATCCAATTTCTAAATCCACTCACAAGCGTAATTGTGGATAATATTCGTCTGCGCTTGAATCATTTAGAAGCAGATTTAGTAGAAAACCATCCGTTTTTGCTACATTTCCAGTAAAGTCTATCATGAATTTCATTATTTGGTATGATCGTTTCCTTGATTTTTTTCCCTTGATATCTTGGTTATAAAGTGTTGTAGTTCATATTCATTTTTAGTGATATCTCATAGTCCTGAGTTGTTAACGAAGTGACTTACTTTGATGTTTGTGTCAATTAGGTTGGTATTTTGTGCCATTTTTATTAGCGGTGAAGTCGTTAGCCAATTGTCATGCCAGAAATTGATTGTCTTACCATTGTCACCTTGTGAGATAAGACCCTCTTTAAATTCAGTTTTTAGTTTCATAAGATTATTTCATTGTCAAAAAGTTGATCATTTCTTTTGGTAATTCAAGATATTGATATTTTTGTAAAGTATTTTTCATTGATAATCTTTCATATGTTATAAGGCTCTGCTAGAATTTTCCATCAAAGTTTCATTTGTAATGCTTTGTTTGTAGTTTGGGCTTTCCTAATTCCAAGCCCCCCCATTTTTTTTAGAATTGCATATCACATCCCAGCTAATGATAGCCCTATGATTGTCTCCTTTGTTCCAGAAGACTTTTTTGTATGTTTTATCGAGTTCATTAAGATTATAGGTTGGCAGCTTAAAGTTTTGCATAGCGAAAGTTGGTTTAGACGCTAGATTATGCTTGATGAGCGTATTTCTACCTTCTCGCGATAAAGAATTTGCTTTCCATTTCATAAGTTGTTGTTTCGTCTTAAGGTTTATATCCCCGAAGGTATCTTTTGTCGCTCTTTCGTTAATGATAGGACATCCTAGGTATTTATCGAGAGATTTGGTATAATTCATAACTAAAATGTTTTTTATTTGGTTATTTTGTTATCATTGGTACTTTTGGTTGTTTCGAAAGCAGATTTTTGGTAGCTGATTTTATGTTCTTAGATGGAACAATACATATCCAAAATTTGTTTTGATCTCTGAAAAGAGTCAAAGTTCGCCTTAACAAAAATAATCATGTCATCGGCAAAAGATAAAAAAAGGATTAGGTTCCTTGTATTCAACCTGAAAATGAAAATGGGTTGGGTTGGGTTGGGTTGGGTTGGGTAGGGTTGGGTAATATTAGGGATTAATTAAACAAATCTATTGAACTTAATTTGGAAATGTGTTGGGCTGGAGGACTCAGGTAAGGATTACGGTTGATTTTATATTGTTAAACTTGCGGTTGGTTGGTTTGAGCATTATGGTTATTTCATATAAATTAAAGTTAAAAAAGTTCACTTTTTTTAACATTGGTTTTATATTGTTAAACTTATTCTCTTATTTCGTTATAATATAATAATTATAGGTATCACACTATAAAATAAGACATTTATTGAAAAAAATATTTCGGTAACCATCAAATTGTGTAAAACTTATTTCATGCAAATTAGTAACTTCTTTTATATTGTTAAAAAGGAGATTCAAAATATAATTTTTTTGGTTATATAATTCTCACAATATTGTGCAAATATGATTTTTAAATTAATGCTAAAAAAGAATGAACGTTTTTGTAATTTTACATTTATATCAACTTTGATAAAATTGTGGTTCCAAGCTCTCAACAAGCATATAAAAATATCAATTTGTTCAACCAACTACTAACATCTACACAATAATATAAAAATATCAATTTGTTCAGCCAACTACTAACATCTACACAATCAGCTTCCGCTTCAACTAATAAGATCCAGCTTCGATTATGGACCCTAGTGAGTTATACTGAGTTTGTGTTAAGGAAAAAAGAGGAAAGTGTTGAAAAGAAATCAGAAGCAATTAAAAAGCACACAACAAATTGATTACACAAATGCTCATGAACACAAGGAAGAGGGAGACCCTTGTGTTCCTCCTTTCAGTAACAATCCTTCTGTGAAATCATATTCAGTTCACATCATCTCAAAACCACGTCCCCGCAACAAAACTTTGGTAAAAATCTGGTAGACTTCTAATGTTACAAGCAGTCATCCTTGTGTTCATATATAACGGGAAGTGATAAGTTATAAAAACGCATTTGTCTAACCCACACCGAGGAAATGAGATCAGGAAGTCACTGGAGATATCTCTAACTCTTTCCTGAGAAGCTGTGGTTCGGGTTGAGGTTCATCTTTCAAGTCCAGATCAAAGTACTCTTCTAAAACGGCTTTAGGGACCCTTCCAAATCCCTTGCCCACCTTATTCATGTCCTTCAGCTTCTTCATTTCTCGCTTTATCTTCTCTTCAGTCTGGGCAATGGTAGCTGGTGACCCATGAGATGCCAATTTCTCTGTGTCCTGCTGCTGGTAAAGTTGGAACAAGAGATCCCTCTGAGCAAGAAGCTTCTTCTCAACAATCTTGTATTCATACTGCTGTGACCCGTGTAGTTCTTGAAGAACCTGGTCGACTTCCTCACTGATTTTATTATACTCATTTTGAAGGCATGAAGGAGTTTGTGGCCTTGAATCTTGAATCTTGACTTCAGCTTCACCTTCAGCTTCGGATACACATGAAAAGGAACAGATAATTTCAGAGTCATGTATCCGTCACAAGGATGATTTCGACTTACTAAATACTTTTATAAAGCAAAATGCAAATTTATAATGGTTACTAAATTTATAGATATTAGGTTCATTTGGTGCAATTTGCACATTGTTTTTAAGGTGTTCATTTGTGGAGAATAAGAACTAATTTGTGCTAAATTAGTACTTATTTATTTGTGCAAATAAGGTGCTTCTAATGTGTAAGCATGTGATTGCCAAATGAACCCGCATGGGATCTTGCAAGCCTCCATTCTAGCTAAGATAGTAATGTCAATGGGTCGTGTGATGGGTGGATGTTTCTTGTCATCCAACCCATCAATTCCACCTGTTCACCCCGGGTGGTATCAGCATAAACATTGTGCTTGATGTGGCATTTATTCTAGAACTACAACTATGTCTCTCAAATATAAAAGATGTATGCATGTAGAAGTATAACTGCTTAACAGAGGTTCCTGGATTCAAAACAAGAATAGATACTAGTAAACAAATCTGTAACTCGGTAGGAAGAAGTACCTATTATGACAGTCGAGATGTCATCTTCTAGAATCCAGATATCGCTAAGAGCATTTCCGCATTCAGCCTGATGGAAATATTCATATTGGTCAAATGTGATATTTAGAAACCTACAAAAAAGACAAAGCTAAAAAACATATCTTTTCCTTTTACCTTCTGCAAGACCAGCTGAGCACGATCAAGGAGTCTCTTTGCATTCTTTTCCGGTGAGCCACGCAGCAGACAAATGGCAAGGTTTATCATCTTTTTAATGTCATCCCGGGATTCAACATACTCGCACATTTTAAAAATTTTAGTAACATGCTCCACCAATCCGGTCCTTGAATCACAACGGCGACAATAATATTCAGCATCTATTGCAATGGTTCCTCCAACAGTTCCCGCCATGTAGCAACGTAAAGCACATACTAAATGAGCAGCATGTCCACAAATCATACCATCGTTAACATCGGCCGAGCATCTGATGAAACTGTAACCTCCAAAGGCCAAGTCAAGTGGTTTACAACAAAGAATACAACAGCATTCTCGGCAAAAATCAGGTTCACTGCAGCAAATATCACAAACCATAGTTGTGGCTATTGAGGACACCTTCTCGTCTTTTGTCAAACTGAAACAAAGTCTATTTCCTGCCCTACAAGCAGGACCCCCAATTTGATAATTGGATAAAGATGGTTCTGATATCTCCCCGGGTAGCATGCAAGAGGAGGTATCATGGTCTTAAAAAAAAAGTAAGGTTAGTATCAGCACAACATAATATAGAAAGAAGAAAATGATTACAATCCCATATTAAGCAATCCAATCACATTAAAACTCAAAACCCCTTATCTTTATGATGATATTTGAAGCTACAAACATCTAATAAAAGCAAAAATTCATATCTTTATGAAAGATATATTTCAAGGGTCTAAAGGAGGTACTTTAAAGTTGACAATGAATACAAGCTATATGTTCCGTAAACACTTGCTTAACAAAAGAGGTAGTAGATAAAACATCGATAAAGTTGAAATAAGAATTATATAGAAAGATCAGAAAAGATATGGAAGGATTATATGTTGAGGAAGTTCCATTACTCATCAGCCAGACTTCCCTTTCAAATAGCTACTAGGATTTAATGCAGGATAATGCAAAATTATACAATAAAAGACACACTGATCAATCAAAAAAGACATTGATCAACCAAAAAAAAGCATCAACTCTAGTATAATAAAAAAATGATATAAATTAAAATTTTAAAGTATTCAGTAAAATTAGATAATATGAAAAACTCTCACCTTTTGGATAAAAAGCTTTCTGGGACGGAATCTTCCAGCTAAATGACGAGAAAAATGATGCAACATCTACATTAGGGAAGTTAGCTTGAAGATGTTGCTTAACAGAAAGCTTGCTTGCAAGAACATCTCTCCCTCGCCTGGATTTTTGAAGGCTAAGGCTACTTGGAAGATACAAGTATCGGTCCATGTAGTAGCCAGAAAGACCGGTTCTCTTCCCCACCCTCCAACCCCAAGTATCACCCGGGTTTGGCCAATCAACAGGTGCATATGGAAGTCCTTCTCCTTCTCCATTTGGTGCAACTGGATAAAGAACCAAGCCGTTTTTCTTTAGCTGCAAACCATTAACATTAGATGCTTCGGGATCATCAACGCCCATCATGACATCCTCTTTGTTTTGATACATCATTGTTACAGATGAACGTCTACTGTAATTTTCCTGTGTCGTCACCGAACCATATTAAGACATTCCACATATAGCATCAAAATAACCATGTATGTATGCTCCTAGGTTTTACACATGTACTTGTTAGGTAAGGTCGAGTTTGGCCGACGAACACAACACTTTACTATTATATATGACACTTTCTACATATTGAAACTCCATCGATTTGATGTAGGACCATTTTGCACGTGAGATTGGCCAGACAGAGCCGTCATGCAACAAATCTAAGCATTGATATCACATTTTCAATTTCCTCTTTACTAAAACGATGTACAAGATTCCAATTTCAGCATCAAAACCATCCTAGTACTTGACAAGACATACAAATACAAAATTCAGCCAAATTAAAAATTTTACACAAGATGAACAAACCAATGTGATAAAATGCAAAGATGACTTAAAAAGCTGTGAAATTTATGCAAATCACTATAATATGCAACCAACAAAGCGAAATGAAGACCACGGAAGCACGGAATATACCCTAAAATCTCGAAAGGCTCCTAATTTTGGTAAGAGTCCCCGATGGCCAAAATATTACAAATATGAAACGAATATAATACAAAGAAAGCAAATAACAATAGACCAAAAGAAAACACCCGTTTTTTGTTGAATCAAAGGCGATTGTGACTCACCGGCAACAACTCACCGGAGTGTAGGGTTGGAACCTTCGAGGGGCAACAAGGGGAATTCTTAGTGAGAAAGAAAAAAAGAAGAGAGGTTCTTGTTATCTATATAGGGATCTCGATTTGCGGATCTCTTGTTTAGGTATGTAAAAACCAGCAGATATCCAGTGAATCAACAACTATGGGAAGAGCTCAACAAATGAGGTGTGTATATTTGTGTCTTTAATGTGTGTATATATTGGTTCAACAAATGAGGTGTTCTTAGGATGAACGTCGGGCCCTACTGTAAGTTTGTGTGTGTAATGTGTGTGTAATGTGTGTGTAATGTGTGTAATTGTGTATACATTGTTATTGAGTCAATAAATGAGGTTTTCTTAAGGTGAATGTAGGAGCCCCAACTATATATATTTGTGTGTATGTTAGCTCAACGAAATCGAGTTTGGATCATATTCGGGTTGAGTATGTGATAAAACAAACAACGATTTTGGAAACCAACGGATTTTGAAATGTGGATCGGCAAAAATCTCAAACGTTGCTCCTCTTGTGACACCTAAATATACGAGCTATAATTACTTGACAACTTCTATTGTATAAAGAGAATTGTCACCATTCTCATCCGTTTAGGGTAACCTAGAAGGAAAAATATGTATATATAAAGAAATAAATGATATGAGAGTAATTCAACGAATTGGGGATATGGAGGCGTACTCACCGGAGTTAGACAATGTATCCAAATCTTTGAAATTATTTTCTCTATTTAGGAATAAGAGATTATTGTATCAAGATTGATTTTCTTAGGATATCTTTACAACCATTATACACATTTCGTCTTATCTTTTTTTTTTTTTGTATTTATGTTAAAAATTTGACTAGATTCAATGGGATGATAATAATAAAAAAAAAAAATCATTTTCAATGTTGTTAATCATCTACTAAAAAATTAGCATTGTTAGTTATGTAACACCCAAATTATTTATGTGGCTAAGAAAACGTCTTTGGGGTTGCAGAATATAATTAAAAAAATACAATTAGGATGTTATAACTCAAATCGCAACTGCATTTTAAACCAATTCAACCATATTTTATAATTTTGTGGAAATTGTTGCAATATTTAAAGCAAAACCTTGTGCCTTTACCAATTATTTTACACAAAACGACATAATACAAACACCTATCATTGGTCAACTCATCATCCTCCAATTGTACGTTATCAACGTCTTTTCTTAAAATAACTTAAAAATGGGTTGATATAAACCATTATAACATACTGCCACGTTTTGTGCTTAATTAGACTTGTTAAGTAAGCAACACACCAATGTTAGGGATGAATGTAATAAGGGATGAAATGTGAGCATCGGATCTTGCAAATATTACAAGATCTGGTGTATTAGGGGGTCAACAACAAACTCTAGAAAAACATTATGATGATTTGAAAGAGTAGTCGAGAAACCAAAATATTATAACACATAAACTAGACAAAACAAGAAACAAAACGGTCAGCCGAACGATCACCGGTTGTCGGTAGACTAATGCTACGAAGGACATAAAATGGAGGCGGATTTCAAAAACTAAAGAAGGGGTTAAAAACACATTGGTTCAATGATCGACTAGGGTAGGTCGACCGATCGGCTGATGGGCGACATAAAACCCAACGTAGGATTAAGAGAGAAGAGAGTGTTTTATGGTTGCTTGTTTGAGAATCATGAATATCAAAAGCAACTAAGTTTTTGACATCAAAGATGATAAAAGCATTCCAAGATCAAAATCACCACGACATGCATATTAAATCTTAATTGATAAATAACATATCCATATATCATATAAATCATGTTATGAGGGTGACAACTCTGCTCAGCTTTCACATTTTGCAAAATATGAAAGGCATCAATAACTCGACTCCCGCATTTTGCAATCAACATTTGTAAGCTCAAATAGTAAAGAAGCAATTACATGCCCAACTCTTGCATTTTGCATCGAAAGACCTTGGCAATCATTACACATGAAAGATATATCTTTATACAGATAGAGATCATCATTAACATATATATTATCCATGTAGTTGGGCTCTTCACACCCTTGAACAAGATTAGCCTGACATAACTTATAATATTTCAATATATTCATTTAATCAAAGAAAAGCGGGTCAATCGGCCGATTAACAAAGGATTGGTCTCTAGTCGGTCCTCGTACACAAACTCGTCTATGAAACTTTTGAATGAAATCTAGATGCTTAAACTACTAACGAAAACGCCTTATTTGTAAGAGGATTCTAGAATCGTCCTCCTAAGGTTTGAGATCTATGAAGAACCGTATAGGTGAATATAAAGAATATAAATACTCTAGAAGGGGGGTTGAATGGAGTATGAGAACTTTTCGCAAAAATCTATCTCAAGGCTTTGAAACTAATATCAAGGCCTTGATGTCTATTTGAGCTCTTTGTGACACAACTGGTTTTCAAGGGATTTGAAAGTGATTTCAAGGCATTGACTCCGAAAACCTGCAAAACAACGTTAGTCACAATAAAGCAAGATATAGTGTGAAAATGAAAAGATCGACACGGTGATATGTTTACGAAGTTCAGCTCTAACAACTTACATCTCCGTCCTAGGTTTCTTTGCCCGTAGGATCTAACTATTTATTATCTGCTTCAAAGAGTCCTAGATACAACCTAGAAGAAATCCCCTTCTTCTCTCACTGTAGCCAATGCTACGATCTAGTTCCAACTCTTAACCTAGCATTAATAGCCTAGTTACTTCGTAAAGTAACTCACACTCGAGTATAACACTCTTTAGATATACCAATGGAGCTCTAGTGTTTTTCTCTCTCTAGGAATGTAGACTTTTGTAAACTAAGAGGAAGAAAAAGTTTTGGAATGAAATGAAGATGCTTTGATCGCTTGAAGACTTAGATGTTTCCGTGTAAGCTTGTTGTTGTCCTCTTCAATCGTGATCTTCATTTATAGTCTTCGATGGAGAAGTCTTCTAGCCGTTGCGATGATGACCATTGTGATGCTCTTCCTTCTCCATTAGTAACGGTGTAGGTTGAGATGAAGTAGCCGTTGTAGAATCTTCTTATCTTCTTCATCTCTTGACGCACGATATGAGTTCTCTTCTTCGAGATCTTCTCTTGAAAGAGCCGTTGAATATCTTCGAGATCTTTGTGAGATCCGTTGGAGGAGATCTTCAATCTTGTGTTGGTTAAGATCTTTTTGTTGGGCTGGAAAATCTTCTCCAAAAATCCGTTGAATATATTCCTTGAGTTGGCCGAGATCTTCTCGATAACTTCTTTGAAGATATTCTCTTGATCTTTGTGAGAGCCTATTTTTGTTCTAGTGTAAAGACGGAGTTAGAAAGAAGTGTGCATCTTTATTCGGGTACAAGTGTGTTTCGGGATAAGAACTTTTACCACATCCTTATCCCATCCCTTTCTCAACTGGATAATCTCGTGGATAACTCTTTGAGGAGTACTATCCATGAGCATTTGTTATTGAATTTCAATACTAAATTATTTTATTTATGTCTTCTAATACATTACATCCAATCACTATTGAAAATAGGTTGATCAATCTTGTGGGAGTTAATTTGAAAAACTTCATGATAAATTTGTAGGAAGGTAAATATAAAATTTTAGAATGAAACCTATAATGATGTAAACGAAGAATAATATGCGGGTCCATAAAGGAGTAGGAGTCAGGGTTGTGTTTCTATTACCAAACTCATCACATAGGCATTCATAGTACTAGTGAACCCTAACCCTATCACTCAACTACTAAAATAAAATATCGCAATCGGCAAGTTTGAACCATGAGTAAAACACAAGGCTAAAGCTTCAAACTGAGGACATCAAATAATTTCTAACTAGATGATTTCTCAACATTTTTATCGATAATTTTTTATAGCGTTAAGCTTGATTTTTATTTAGGGTTTTTAAACAGGTAGAAAATAAAAAGGTTTTATCCCAAAATTGACCAACGATTAATAATTTGACATCATAACACAACCAAAATATAGCGATCATAAAAAAAAAACTTGCCTTTGAAGCCTATATTATATTGCAAACCAACGGATTTTGAAATGTGTATCGGTAAAAGGCTCAAACGTTGCTCCTCGTGACAACTAAATATATGAGCTATAATTAGTCGACAACTTCTATTGTATAAAGAGAATTGTCACCATTATCATACGTTTAGGGTAACCCATAAGGAAAAATATGTATATATAAATAAATAAATGATATGAGAGTAATTCAACGAATTGGGGATATGGAGGCGTACTTACCGGAGTTAGACAATGTATCCAAATCTTTGTAATTATTTTCTCTATATAGGAATAAGAGATTCTTGTATCAAGATTGATTTTCTTAGGATATCTTACAACTATTATATGCATTTTGCCTTATCTTTTTTTGTATTTATGTTAACAATTTGACTAGATTCAATGGGATGATAATGATAAAAATAAAAATCATTTTCAATGTTGTTAATCATTCAAAGTAACTTTAAATTAGCATCGTTATGTAACACCCGGATTATTTATGTGGCTAAGAAAACGTCTTTGGGGATGCGGGATATAATTAACAACAAAATACAATTAGGATGTTACAACTAAAATTGCAACTGTATTTTAAACCAATTCAACCATATTTTATAATTTTGTGGAAATTGTTGCAATATTTAAAGCAGATCTTGTGCCTTTACCAATCATTTTACACAAAACGACATAATACAAACACCGATCATTGGTCAACTCATCATCCTCCAATTGTACATTACCAACATCTTTTCTTAAAATAACTTAAAAATGGCTTGATATAAACCATTATAACATACTCCCACATTTTGTGCTTAATCAAACTCATTAAGCAACACAACAATGTTAGGGATGAATGTAATAAGGGATGAAATGTGAGCATCGGATCTTGGAAATATTACAAGATCTAGTTGTATTAGGGGGTCAACATCAAACTCTAGAAAAACATTGTGATGAATTTGTAATATCCGGAAATTTTAGTTCCGTTCAGTTCCGACTCAAACCGGAGTTTCTAAAAGTTTAGGTCTTCCTACATGATACATATCATTATAAATCAAACATTTTATTATTTTTGAGGAATTTCTACACACATAAATACATATATCATCCTTAGACTTACTCTTACAAGACTAGAAGAGAAGGCACCTTTGACAAGGCCAAGACACGCCTTTGACAAGACCAAGACAAACCTTTGACAAGGCCAAGACAAGCCTTGGACAAGGCCATGACAAGCTCAACCATCCAGCCCACCAACTTCCATACTCCAGCCCATGGCCCAATCCTCCTTTCTGATCCTTGACAATCAAACCAGCCGTACCTTCATTCCTTCTCTCCAGCCCATCTGTGTTGTACCAGCCCAATAAGGAAGCCAAGTCGTCGTTTAAACCTAGCAGCAACCAGCAGGAACGTCTTCTACTCCTTATAGTAAGTACGACCATCAGCAGCCACGTAGACTACCTTCCTTCATTGCAAACGTAACGTCCGCTCATCATTCTCAACTTCCCTTCTGCAGCATGTAATTCGCGAGCTCTCATTCATGTGCACATTCATCCATCCTCCCTCTCTAACAGCCAGGTACACCGACTCTGCTTCCCCTCACAATCCTAGGCGGTACCTCCTATTATCGCTCCCTTCTCCTCTTCTTCGCAGCAAGCGCAGTCCGGAGTCAGTCGTTGGTATCTCCACCCCCTCTTGCACAAGGACTTTGCGGAATACCATCCCTCCAGTCCCCTTCTGCCTTACGTACGGTTGGTTGTCTCTCAGATCTCGCACCCTCTCCACTGTTAAGCCTAAAAGACCCCTAGCAATTCCAGCAATCTACCCTCGATCTATTGCACCCGAGGATAACCTTGCAAGACCCTTCCTCCTCTCCCCACGCCAGCAGACAGCTTCTTCCAGCCTCACCTCCTGGACAGTGTAGACAGATACAATTAGGAGCAGCCCCGTCGTGCACAGCAGTCAGCAAGCTCACCCTTGTACGTAGTCCAACAACAACAGCCTCCTCTTCACCTTCTCTTCCCAGGCTATCAAATCGGTTACACACTGCAGAAGCTAGACACGTTTCCGTCATCATAGTCCGTCTACACTGGGCACAAGCCATGACAACAGCAAGTTGGAGGCACAAGGGTTCTGGCCCTGAGTCGTCTACAGTGTCGTATAGTAGGTAGTATTCCTTCCTCTTGATACATGCTTACGTGAGAAATAAATGAGAAGTTAATAGGTTGTTTCCCTTCCAAGAATCGAACCCAGGATCTCTTTTAGCTTTTAATTTTTGAATTTCAGAAAGTAGGTTATGCAGTCATGTTTGAGTCTACGTTTCGATGTCTTAGAAATATTGTTTACCGTTCAATTTTTAGTAGGATAGAGATGGATATGCATATTATGATGTATCAAAAGTTTAGGCCGATCCAACGGTCGGATCTGGAACCATGAGAGTTCAAAGTAGGCTAAAGTTGTCCAGTTTGTGAAATCACTCAAAAATATGGCCAAGTATGGGATTTCTGGATTTTGGAACCACCTTTGGAGATTTATGTAGGAGTCTTGACCGAGTATTTTTGGGAGATCTTTGGCCTTATAATTAGTATGCATACCATAGAATACTTGGATAATTTCCTTAGAATAATTAGATTTTTATTTGAGCCTCGTATCATAGGCTAAAGTTGGACCCTAGTGACCTTTTTGGAAGTTAGGAAAATGTGTAAACTTCCAGTTTCTACCTAAACTCACTTTTAAGAGATAGTTTATTGAATTATGTTCCAAGGAAGAGTTTAAAGTATATATTGTGAGAATTTTGGGGTTTTCGGGATCAGGGGTAAAATAGTCATTTTACCTTAAGAGAGCCTTTTTACTAAATTTTCTTCACGAGGTTGTACCTCTTAGAAGTTTATAACTTCTAAGACTGTGGATGTAATTTTGATCCATGTGCCTTGTATAACAGGCGGTTGCGTTTCTACGGTTACTGACCGAGTTGAGATAACGGGAATCGAGTTTCGATTCAGTAACGGGAATCGAGTTTCGATTCAGGTAAGTCCTTTGGGCTTACTTAGCTGACTTCTAAATATGAGCATGAATGATGATAGTGGTGTGTGATTAAGATGTTAGAGTTATAGGTTGTGATAAATATTTACCGACCTATACTTGGCCTAAGAGTAACGGGCGGTGGCATTCTGCTCAGTTAGCTTGCGAGCGCTGGGGGTTTCTTTAGGGACTAGTCCATACTCGGTTTGTAGTGATGCTACCGGCGGAGGTCAGCTAGACCTACACCCAGTTGGATAAGGAGCGGAGGCGAGAACTGTTAATAACTCTCGTGCCACAACTGTAAATTGAATAAGATGAATCACTTAAATAATAGATAATAAACGGTTGAGTGCCAGCATGATGTTTGTTTAATTTTTGTTTCTGCTTGTGTTTGTGCTGTTGTCATTCTACTTATATTTGGATTGTTAACTAACGGTTTATCCGTGTTGTAGATCTGTAGAGATAGACAGTTGCATAGAGATCCGGAACGGATGGTCAGCCGGGTCCACGTACTCATTAGATGGGGACGGGGAAGTCTTCCATACGTCATGCATGTTATATATCTTTATGTATGTTTGTAAGGCTGTCACATGTGTACTTTCATACCATTAAAAATATTATGTTTTGGAAATTGTTTTAATTACATTTGTGCCTTGTTGTAAGATCTTAGTAAAGTTGTTGTTAAACCAAGGTCGGGACCCATTGTGAGGTCCTAACCAGTAGCTCCCCGAGTTCCAAGAATTTGGGGTGTTACAGAATTGAAAGAGTAGTCGAGCAAGCAAAATATTATAACACATAAACTGAACAAAACAATAAACAAAACGGTCGGCCGAACGATCACCGGTGGTCGGTGGACTAATGTTACGAAGGACATAAAATGGAGGTAGATATAAAAAAACTAAAGAAGAGGTTAAAAACACATTGGTTAGATGATCGACTAGGGTAGGTCGGCCGATCGGCTGATGAGCGACATAAAACTCAACGTAGGATTAAGAGAGAAGAAAGTGTTTTATGGTTGCTTGTTCGAGAATCATGAATATCAAAAGCAACTAAGTTTTTGGTATCAAAGATGATAAAAACATTCCAAGATCAAAATCACCACGACATGCATATCAAATCTTAATTGATTAATAATATATCCATATATCATATAAATCATGTTACGAGGGTGACAACTCTGCTCAACTTTCACATTTTGCAGAATATGAAAGGCATCAATAAGTCGACTCCCGCATTTTGCAATCAACATTTGTAAGCTCAAATTGTAAAGAAGCAATTACATGCCCAATTCTTGCATTTTGCATCGAAAGACCCTGGCTATCATTACACATGAAAGAGATATATTTACACGGATAGAGATAATCATTAACATATATATATAGGGTGTTGTTCAAGTAAGGCACATTATTTCGGTACGGGCGTGCAGCTGAACGTACGCCCGACATGTGTCCCAAAAAAATTGTTTTTTTTAAACGAGTGAAAATAATAGTTCAAAACTTATTATGGAATAGTTCATAACTTATAAAAGGATAGTTCATGAATTATAATTGAATAGTTCATACGCAACATTTATAAAGGAATGAAAGTAATAGCTCAAAACTTATTAAGGAATAGTTCATAACTTCTAAAAGGATAGTTCATGAATTATAATAGAATAGTTCATAGTGCAAAATTTATAAAGGAGTGAAAGTAATAGTTCAAAACTTGTTATGGGATAGTTCATGAATTATAATAGAATAGTTCAAAGTGCAAAATTTATAAAGGAGTGAAAGTAATAGTTCAAAACTTAATATGGGATAGTTCATGAATTATAATAGAATAGTTCATGAATTATAATAGAATAGTTCATGGATTATATTAAAAAGTAATAGTTCATGGATTACATGGGAATAGTTCAAAGTTTATAGGAGAATTGTGCATAAATTATAACATGGTAGTTCAAACAAATTTTCTTTCGTTTCAGGAAAAAAAATTGTTTCAGAAATTTTTTTTTTCCGAGACACGTTTCGGCCGTACGATCGGCCGCACGGCCGTACCGCATTAATTGAACCGTACTTGAACAATGTCCTATATATATATATATATTAATATTATCCATGTAGTTGGGCTCTTCACACCCTAAAACGAGATATTTTAGCAAGACATAACTTATAGAAATTCAATATCTTTATTAATCAAAGAAAAACAGGTCAGTCGGCCGATTAACAAGGATTGGTCTCTAGTCGGTCTTCGTACACAAACTCGTCTATGAAACTTTCGAATGAAATCTAGATGCTTAAACTACTAATGAAAACACCTTATTTGTAAGAGGATTCTAAAACCGTCCTCCTAAGGTTTGTGATCTAAAATCTAACAAACCCTATCTCTAAGCTTTAAGATAAAAATAGTTTAAACGGATAAGCTAAATGATAGCCTAAAAATAAAAAGATAGAAAATGAGAGAATAAACATCAAGAGGACATCCGCGGTGGGGCATGTCGGCCGATCGAAAAGGACCAGTCGGCCGGTCACTAGGAAATGAAGCGGGTCAATTTTCTTTGGAGAAATGGTCATGTGCTCGGACAAGAGTGGAAATCGGTCGATCAAAGGTTGTAGGTTGGTTGGTCGCTTCCAAAGCTTTAAGCAATTCTTTGTATTTCATTCTCGGATCTCAATCAATTTCATTTTGACCTCAACTTCCTTTCCCATAAGGAGAAATATTATGTGATGAGGACATTCATTCGTGTATAACTTCATTTTAGCACTTTGTTTTTTGCTAAACTTGTTTTTGAACATTCGGTAATGTCTTGCTAACTTTGGTACTTCCAGAATTTCGAACCAATACTTAATTTGCTTTATTTTCTTGATGAGTGAATTCACTTCTTGATTCCAACGGGGCCAAATGAGGCGATATCATGGCTAAATTTTTTTATGGAGCTACAAATGCATGGCAGTGTAGGTCAGAAAGGTCTAACAAGACAAAAGTAATAATCAAAGTAGAAAGTGAGTAATAAGTTTAACAATTCAAAGATGTGTCTCAATCATATTCAAATATGTAAAAACAAGAACAAAAGTGCAATTTGAAAGAGAGTCCATAGTAAATTTTAGATAATCAAAATCATATTGAAGAACATTCATGAAAAAGAAATATACAAGTATTGTATGCGTTTAGGATAAAAAATCTTCACAAGATCATGTCATGAAAGAAAGTCACTCATGATTATTCATAACACTTAATGACATTGATTGAGATCTCAAAACTTTATCAACCAAAACAGAGTAATAGAACAATATCAACATTTTCAAGGTTTAAGATAACATCAAAACAGAGGGCACTCCTCTGCCCATAAAAGACTTTCCATCGAAAAAAGATCACCCCTCTTCTTATTCTGTCTATTTTTTTTGTTAACGGGTCCCATTTTAAATTATTTTAATAATGTTGATGATATTTTTTTTGTTCAACGAATCCCTTGTTAATAAATAGATTTCAAGACATGATGTAAACTGCAAAGTGAGTTCAAAATAAGTCTCATAGGAAAACTGAGGTTCTTCCTTGGACTATAAGTGGTGCAAGGAAAGGACGGAACTCGTATCCATCAACAAAAATATTCAAGAGAGGTACTCATTAAATTTGGTTCAACGATGCACGACCTATTGACACTCCCATTACCAGAAAACCAATAGTAAAAGACCTTACTCAGCCAAAACCATTCATCTACATATTTTGTCCATATTTTCATTAGTGGGTCCGTTTTTAAATGTTTTAATGTTTTTCTAAGAAAAACATTAAAACCCACAACCTATGGTGTTAATACTTAAACCTAGATTTCTTAACTTTTTTTATTTCCCCCTAAAACCTTCATTGTCTCCTTCTAAAATGGAGGGCGTTGCTCATCCGCCCATCACCCATCGGAATTCGCTCCTCCAACCCAACACCCACTAGTCACCCTAATTGTTGCTACAACCTCCTCAACTCCAACCAAAATCCACCGCCACCAATCATGTGTAACAATGTCTATCGTTTTTATTGTCCAAAGTGTTTTCGGCCTCCATTGTCGCCAACAACCACAAGTTCTACCCAACATCACAAATTTGGCCATCAGTTCGAAAATTAGACACAATGCCTCGTGGATCTTGATGAATTTTGTTGGTGTCAGTCTTTTTGAGACTCAGAAACTTGTCACACATTGATTAGAGAGCATTAAAAAGGTTTCCTTATAAAGGGGATATCTCTCCTATTATTAATTGATTAATGATTATTTTGGGATATGAGTTTAATATTGTATAATAAATACGTATTATATTAAATCAAAGACTTGTGTAACACCCCGAATCCGCGGGACTCGGGATGTTACGTGTTGGGACCTCACAATGGGTCTCGACCCTTAGCCTGACAACAATTTCACCGGATCTTGCAACAAGGCACAAATAAAGGCCAAAATGAAATACAATTTTATGCACTACAATGAAACCCACAACCGAACAACCAAAAGACTTCAGCCGAGATACAAAACAAGGACTAAACGCCATACACGTGGCATACAAAACACAATAACCGAAGAACAAAACACAACTCGACTCTAACCAAAACCCCTCCTAAAATGTACGGAACCCCGGCTACCCACTCTTCCGGATCTCTCGACCGCATTCCTAATCTGCAAGACAATCTACAACAATCGGTATAAAACCGTTAGCTAATATTCGAGGCATTAGAATCAAGGTGAAAGGCACAAACACAAGTAATCTCATCACAAGCATACAACATACATAAAAGCACACCAATCCGGTTTATTATCTTTGTTATTATTAGGTCGTATCCCGTTCTAATTCAACTTAGGTTATGACACGAGAGTCACCGAAACTCGCCTCGGTCCCTACTTACTGACATGAAATGGTACTGATGCATCCGACCATCTACCAGCACGGGATAGTCGCCGAGAACCTCCTAGCTCTCGCGGGAGCCAGACAAGTTGTCACCGCCCGTTATCATACACTTGTGCCAAAATAATATAAAGGTCGGTAATCCTAATTCCGGTTTAGTTGTTATAAGCAATAAATAATAAACACACACCACCAAACACACATAAATGCTAATACAAAGAATACGAGCTAAGTATGTCCGAAGACTTACCTTATCGTTACACTCAACTCACTGCACTCTCGCTTCCTTTGGGAAGGAGTCCACACCTGCTCACAAGAAGATAACTATATCAACAACTCGCTCAACCCAAGAAGTCTAAGACTTCTACACAAATGATCTACGCGAGATCATTTGACTCACATTCTAGGACCGCATCCTAGAATCTCTCATGCTCACTTCACACTCAACACAAGCTAGAAGTCCTTAGACTTCTAGACCCTATGATCTCGGAGGATCATAACCCATAACACATACTAGGATGTACATGTCTAGTGTCAACAATCTCAACGGTAATAGCACCATGTTAGGATACGCATATCCTAACTCATAAACTCAACAACCATATACTACAATTCTCAAACCTCACAAGCCTCAAAAGATGACATCAACCCTTAAGTCATAAAACATTTCACAATCATCAAACACTCACCTAAGGTCCATAACCACTATTTGGTATTCACTCTAAGTTATGCTATATCCAACCTAGCATGATACTACTAAACATAACTAGATTGAGGGAAAGGATACTCACACGACGTCAAAAGACGGAAATCGATCAACGGATGTCGAATTGGACTTGTTAGGTCTTTATCGGGACGCCTCCGAACCTAACACCAAAACTATACAAATTTAGCTTATACGCTAAATTTGAACGGAATAATTAACATATATAAATCTAAGGAAAACCCCACTTTTAAAACCCAAGTTAAAACCGTAAATATATAATCCGGGCAAATTGTATAACATCATAAACCTAAGGTAAAACTTGTTTTCAAAGCCAACGTTAAAGTCCCGTAATTTAATCTTTGAATCATAACCCGGAATTAATCCAACATTAGCATAATATATATGGTATATATAATTAAGAATATAATTCAAATAAATCCCAAATTTAAAACCCATAAAAACACTTTATGGGAAAATATGACAATTTCATAAAGCTTGAGTTATTTTCCATAGTTAAAACTTTGGTCCTTTTTTATAATTATTTCAACAGGGGGGTAGTTTTGCAATATTCCGAAATTAGGGTCATAAACACAAATATATAAAACTGGGTACATTATGTAATTAAACATAAACAGAGGGATCCCGATTTTAAATAATGAAGAATGTCTCTCTTCAACCTTTGAAACAGGCGCAACAGGAGAAGGGTTCTGAGAGGGAGGCTTGGTGGCGGCTCCAGTTGCGCAGGGACTCCGGTAGCGGCGAGGCAACAACAACAGCCGCCGGCGTACAACAAGTTCAACACGGTGGGAGGACAGCGGCGCCGATTGCTCCAGATCCGGTGGAGCTGGTTCGATTTGGCTCGAGATAGGGCAAACTGGAACAACTGTGACGATCCTATCCCATCTGTTGCGAGGGCGGCGGACTCGGGTACGACGGCCAGGTCGGCGGCTTCAGTTCTCCTCCTCAGTGGTTGCGGCAGGGGAAGGAGGGCATTCCGACGGCGGCAGGGGCGATGTTGGTGCTCCTCGACGTCCCAAGGCAAGGCTCCTCTTCTTCGACATTGTGGCGCGCGTTCTTCGGTGGGGATGGCTCCGGCGACTCGACGGGAAGAGACAGGAGGGATGGTGGTGTTTAACTGACAGAGAGTGAGAGGGAGTGAGAGAAAAGTTGGATGGGTTGTGTGTGAGAGAGAGATAGGGTACGGTGTGGAGAACGAGGGGTCGGAGAGAGGGAAATGTGACGGGGAGAGATGAGCGGCTCATCAGCCAAGGAGAGAGAGAATAAAAATAAAATAAAGAAAAGGTCCTTGCACTAACTCGATCGAAATAATCGAAACGGGATTCTCGGATCGGGAAAATATTTCCGAACTCTTCCATAAAATAATAGTAATACGTTATCCAAAATATAAATATACTCGGAATAATTATTTACGTCGTAAAAAATATAATATTTTTAAAAAAAAATATTTTTAAGCTAATAAATATCGATAAAAGCCGGAAAAAAAAATGGAGAAAATTGGTGTAGAAGGGCCCTTTTTGTATCCATGATACAAAATAGGCCCCTCTATTTTTCTACTAAAAAATAAAGCTAAAAGAAATTATAAATCATGGGTAATAAGGTAGCTATTTAAGGGCAAATTAGTAATGTAGCATAATAACTGCCTAAAAGTTAAAGATATATTAAATAAAAAAAACGGCAACAACATGATATGGTATCTTCGGTTCGTCTTCTTTCCTAAACATTTCATCCCAAAAATTAAGCGCCATTAGGAACCTCCATTGGATCGTGATTTTCTCCATTCGCAACCTCCATCTTCAAATCATGAACTTCGACCGTCTTCAACCTCCTGTCTGATCTATTCTTTGTGTAACAACAATCAATCCTTGTAAGTATTCCAAAGTCTCTCAACAATATACCATTTTAATGGCTTCGATTTTGGTTCAAACCGAAAACAATTGATGAACGTTTTCCCTAAAATCCATACTCAAAACCGCCATTGTTGATCTTTAACTACATGGCCTTAATTTTGAAATTATTCATTTCTGTGAAATTTATGTATTCGAATCAACAGTGATGAAAGATTATGTACATAATTTTAAGCAGATACATAAACCGAACTATGTACATAAAAGATTATGTACATAATTTTGAAATTAGCCATTTATGTTCGTCACCTTCATCATTACCGACACTCAGCACATAAAAATCAACGACACATAAATTTAACAACTACATAATTTTAAGTAGATACATAAACCGAACTTATGTACACATACACACATAAGATTATGTTCGTCACCTTCATCATTACTAACACTCAGCACATAAAAATCAACTCCACATAAATTTAAAAACTACATAATATTAGCAGATACATAAAATACGCAGGCATATCACAGTACCTTCTCAACGACAGTGGTTTAAACTTAAACATATACAAACTTATGTACACATACAAACATAAAATTATTCTCGTCCCCTTCATCATTACCAACACTCGGCACATAAAAAATCACCGACATATAAATATACGAAATACATAATATTAACAATATACATAAATTACGCAGAGCAAATTGAAGAAACAAATCATCAAAACGAAATAAATCGACAGTAATCGCAAAAAAAAAATAGAAAAAATGTTTTTGACAGTAAACGAATAACTCTGTAGCATGGTGGTTATGGCTTCAGAAATGGGGAATTTCGTGATTCTGGGATCACGTTTACAAGGAAAGTATATTTGCTATCCTAACAACATCTTGATTTGTAGGGGACCATATTAAATAAGCATATTTATTTAAAAAACTGCCACATCAGCATTTTTTATTTCCAGCAAGGGTATCTATTTATTTGGGAGTTAATCTTTATCATAAAATTACTAGGGGCCTACTTTATCTACATTTTTACAAAAGAGACTAGTTAATCTACATTAATACATAATTAGCCTACTTCCCCTTTTCTCTCAAAAAAATGTTGCAATCGCGCCTAAAAATTGGGCGTTACAACTTGGGACTTGGGGACCTTGGGATCTTGGGTCTTGATCGATGGTTACCGGTTTTGGTTCATAGTTATTAACCCGCCAACCGTTTTCCCGCCAACTGTTTTTTTGTCGAATAACGGCTTTCGGAAAACTCTATAAATTCAGAACAACTTCACAAAGTTTGGCATGTTAATCGATTTTCAGATTGATGTTTGAATCGATCATTGGCTTTGTTGTATTTTTAGAAGTGAGTTGCTTGAAACCCAACAACATTCGATAGGGAGCGAATATCACTTAGAAGATAGTGATTTCACGCCTGAAAGCCTCAACTAATCAAATTGTTCTAACAAATTTGGTTCAAACTCCTACAATTCTTTGTCATCGAAGAAAACCCAAATTCCCCCGTCGTTATCGCAAATGATGTGGCTATTCATCATCTTTATCTTCTTTAACTATAACACCCAAAGTTCTGGGAACTCGAAGCGCTGCGGGCTAGGACCGCACAATGGGCCCCGACCCTCAGAGTAGCAACAACACAACGAATCTTACAACAAGATACAGACGAATGAAAACCAAAATTCAATATAAAACCAAAGGTTTAAACAAAAGAAAACATAAAAGACTCGCAACCGAGTTCAAAACAAAAGGGAAAGCAACAACATGAACATAAACCTGATCACGTCCTATAATGTACGGGAACCCCGGCTGACCACACCGTCCGGATCACTCAGCAGCATCCTGAACCTACGGAACATCTACAACAACGATATAAACTGTTAGCTAACATTCTATATATCAGCAAGAACGTAAAGACACAAACACACATAAGGGAAATGTAAACATATAGCATGCTCGCACACAACCGGTTATTATCTTTCATTAAGTTATCCATTACTAATTCAACTTCTTTTGTCACACGAGAATCTCCCGAAACTCGCCTCCGCTTCCGTCTACCAATAGGAGTAGATCAGTACTATCCGTTACCTACGGGCCTAAGTCGCAAGAGCACATTCTAGTCTCTTGAAGAACTAGACAAGTGGTCACCGCCCAGTTATCATACACTTGGACCAGTTAAGGTTATAAAGGGTGAATCCCATTCCGGTTATCCGTTATAAACATGATGAACAACACAAACAAGCCAAAACACTCAAACCAATATACATAATGAAGCTAAGTAAGTCCAAGGGACTTACCTCACTCGAAGGTAATCTAAACTCAACAACAACTCATTTTTCCTCAAGAAAGGAGCAAGGAGGCTTGTTCACACAAGTATCATGAATCAGGAACGAAACGGTTGCCAGAAGTCTATAACTTCTAGTCTCAATGATCTCTAAGAGATCTCTACAAGCTAAGGGCTCCACCTTAGTCTTACAACATACTCAAGGAACAAGGAACATCCAAGGATCAAGGAAAGGAACGAGGAAAGAAAGGAAGGAAGAAACTCTCAAGAACGGGAGTTACTTCAGAGGAAACCGCAGGGGTGGCTAGACAAGACGGAGAGGCGGACGGCCGTGGGGGCGGCACTGCAGAGGCGCGGGGGCGGATATGGTGCAGAGGCACTGTCGACTTCTCGACGACAACAGAACCACGACAAGGCCAAAGCTTTTTCTTCCATCACTCTCACACTTCACAACTCAACCAAGGGAGCCTGTGAACATCAAATGATCAACAATGGAACACTCCACAAGAATCAAGGATCAAACTTGATTCTTGGAGAAGAAGAAAAGAGGAAAACAAAGAGGGAAACAAAACAGAAGAGAAGCAAGGTGCAGCAGCACATAAACGTGATGAAGAACAAGGGAGGAAGAACTTACATGTTCAACAAGAACACATGGCAAGACTGTAGCACTCTAGGGTTGAAGAACATGTAAGCAAGAAACAAGGAAAAGAAGAAAAGACGGAAATATATAGGAGAGGAAGAAAAGATAAAAAGGCAGGATGTCTAGGGTTAGAAGATCCAAGGAAAGCCGCCCAAAGATAAGATAATCGGATCTACTAACATAGGAAAAAGATAGAACCGAAAAGGAAAGAAGATCTTCGCGATCAGTGGCGAATCCGCAGGGGCGGATTGCCTGCGCTGTAGGGGCGGCCCCTTGTGATCGCGGGGCGGTGACACACACCAAGGCCGCTGAGGTTGCCTTCTTCACCGCGGGGCGGTGAAGGCGAAAACTGGGGTCTTACATCAGATCCTCCTAAAAAGAAGTTTCGTCCCAAAACTTTCAAAAGCCCGAACGAACACATAACAACACATAGAACTAAACAAAATGCATATATTCCCACTCGGGACACGTAACTCAAAACGTCACAAAAGCGTACGCAACTCAACAAAAGGAAAACCGAAACACAGAATTATGCTATAGGTGCATCCAACTCAGCGTAAAACTCCGGATTGTTCCTCTAGATACTATCCTCTGTCTTCAAGTCACCTCATCAACTCCTCGCATCGACCACTGAATCTTCATCATCGGTATGTCTTTCGAACGCAAGCTTCTCGTACTACGCTCTAAGACAGCCACCGGGTGCTCAACAAACGTGTGGTCTGACTCGATCACTAGGTCCTCGTGATTGACGATGAGTCTCGGGTCTGGTATGTACTCCCGTAACTGAGACACATGGAAAACGGGGTGAACGCCCTCGAGTCTCGGTGGAAAAGCAAGTCTGTATGTTGCCTCCCCAACTCGCTCAAGAATCTCGAAAGGTCCGACGTATCTAGGACTCAATTTTCCCTTGACTCTGAAACGTCTGACGCCTCGCGTCGGGGATACTCTCAACCAAACCTGAGCTCCAACTCCGAACTCTAGAGGTCTGCACCTCTTATCTGCTTAAGACTTTTGTCGACTATGTGTTGCTAACATCCGCTCACGGATCACCGCTACTCGAGCCATGTCATCTTGAATTTGCTCGGGTGCTACTCTACTAGCACTACTAGGCTCGTCCCAACACAACAATGTACGTCATCTCAGTCCGTATAAAGCCTCATAAGGAGCCATCCTGATCGATGCGTGTCAATTGTTGTTGTACGAAAACCCCACTAAGGGAAGGTGATTTGGCCACAACTGTCCCCAATCTAACACGCAGGCTCGCAGCATATCCTCCAGAGTCTGGATGGTCCGCTCGGACTGACCATCGGTCTGAGGATGATAAGCAGTCGTGAACTGCGGACTCATACCTAGGGCGGCGTGCACTTGTTGTCAAAACCTCGAGGTGAACCGTCCGTCTCTATCAGAGACTATAGTCCTAGGTACTCGAAGTCTCACTATCTGTCTAGTGAAATCCTCTGCCAATCGACTTACTGGCCACGTTTCCTTGATCGGAATGAAATGTGCGGTCTTCGTCAATCGATCTACTATCACCCAGATAGCATCAAAACCCCAACTCGGTCTCAAGTCGATAACAAACTCCATAGAGATGTCCTCCCACTTCCATTGAGGAATGAGAAGTGGGTGTAGCTCGCCTCCTAGTCGATGATGCTCAATCTTGACCTGTTGACAGGTTGCACACTAAGCTACATATCTCGTCACGTTTGGCTTGAGACCTTTCCACCAGAAAGAGCGTCTAATATTCTGATACATCTTACTCGCACCAGAGTGCACTAAGTAAGGTGAAGAATGAGCCTCCAGAAGGATCCTCTGTCTCAATTCTCGATATGAAGGCACACAAACACGCTCCTAGCATCTCAAAACTCCATCAACACCCACTGCAAACTACGGCGCCTCTCCTCAAGACATCCGGTCTCTGATCTGTGTCAAAGCTGAACAAGTCTCCTGCTTTTGTTGGATTTCAACAAACAGATCAGGTACTATCTCCAAGGTGGACAACTGGCTGTCAGAATTCGGGAAGTGGATATCCATCTCTAGCCATGCCAAATCTTGATGTAACTATGGCTGAGCTGTAAGCCTAGCGATTGCCATCTCCTAGGGAGTCTTCCTACTGAGGGCATTGTTCGCTCAAAAGTGTGCGTCACTAGTTTTAAATTTATAAAAACTGAAATTAAGCAAAGTGAACCCGCAATGTACGGATCGGCATAGTAAAGCAAGAATTCCAGAGTATCGAACTCAAGGATTTGGGGGGAACAAATTTACTTCGCAAATTGTCAGGCAAATAATAAAAAGCTTTTGCAAAGATAATATTGGGAAAACGACGTTTCTAAAGATTTGGGTATCCAATTATCGCAATCGATTCAAGATATTCTAAAGATGCAAGGACGGAGTTTGGATTGCAAAGGATATATTTAAGGTAGGGTATTGTACGGTGAAGTTCCAAACCCATATGTCTCACCTAAAGACTCTCTCTATAAAAGTTGTTGAGGCTGCAATATAGAAAGGATCGAAGGACAAGATAGAAGTCTCAAATACCCATGCCCAAACCTAAGGGAATCAAAGATAAGCCAAAACGGTTAAAGCAAATCTTTAACTTTGGATCAAAGCAAAAGCAAAGAACGTACGACAGAGGAAAACCACGGTCAGATCTTGAAGAACCACGTCCGTGGAACTCAAGAACAGACCGTGAAAAGCTTTGACGACGAGGTTTCTCGCAACTCTCAGGGTCCAATCTGTTTTGGTTCAATCTATCATCATCTATGCCACAACTATCAACCCTTCACCTTAGAATCGCTTAAGGTTTTTAGCCAACAATCATCATCATGAAATCAATACTCAAATATGAAAGGAATAAAAGATAGAACTTTGAATGCTCAATAATAAACACAAAACCAATGTTAATCAAACACAAAAATCGTAACTTGCGTTCAATGTATGCAGAATAGAGTAAGAATCTCTCACAAATTTTAAAGAACAAAGAAGAACGGGATGTCAATCCGCTTTCAATTGAAACCCTAAGATCTTTTCCAAGTACGCAATCTCCGAATGCTTACTTCTCCAAATCTTCCCTTCTACGCAATAAAATCTCTCTAGCAATGCCGTAAATATGGCACTGGATGCGGGTGATAGCCGATGATCCATTTTCTCTCTTCTTCAGCCTTCTTATAGGAGGAAAGTAGGGTTACAAAAGCCCATAATTGCTGCTGACGTGACAAATATGACACGTGGCGACCGCTACAAAAATCACGGCCAAGAACAACTTTCCACACCCGTGGGAAGCACCGTGGAATCACTTCTTTGCTCTCGACCTAGTTTCCCACGGTTGGAATTAAATTAAATTCCAAAACCACGATCGTGGAACCTCATGTTTGACCGTAGAATGCTTGAAACGTGCATGAAATCTCTTGTTTCCGAAAGCATTCCACTCATATTCTTTCCTTGGCTTCTCCATTGTATCCTCTTGATGCCTAGCTTGATCAAATACTCATACATACTCCATTTATGCTCCAATTCAAGCCTTTATTCACCTATAAACACAACAAAGCTTGTGTAGATATCTATACCAACATAATAGGTAAAAGTGCTCATAAATGCTTCAAACTTACATCCACATACATAAAATAAGAGGAAAAACAACCAAAACATGTGTCTAAAATATCGTCATATTTCATGCTATTAGGAGTCTGCTACCACATTAGCCTTCTCCGGGTGGTATAAGATCTCAAGATCGAAGCCCTTGATCAACTCCAACCATCTCCTCTGACGGTTATTCAACTCCCACTGAGTGAGTATATACTTCAAACTCTTGTAGTTTGTGAATATCTGACACGTGGCTCCGTACAGATAATGCCTTCAAATCTTCATAGCGTGAACCACAGCGGCCAACTCCAGATCATGGGTAGGGTAATTCTCCTTGTACGTCTTCAAATGTCAAGACGTGTAAGCAAACAACTTACCCCTCTGCATCAGAACACATCCCAAGCCCAACTTGGATACATCACTGTAAACCACAAAGTCCTCAATGCCCTCTGGCTTAGCTAGGATAGGAGCAGAGATCAACCTCTTTTTTAGCTCCTCGAAGCTCTGTAGGCACGGCTCGGACCATACGAACCTCGTAGACTTCCTCAGCAAGGAAGTGAGCGGTTGGGTGATAACTGAAAAGTCCTCAACAAAACGCTTGTAGTAGCCCGTCAATCCTAATTAGAAGCTGCGTACCTCCTTGACATTCTTAGGTGGCGGCCAAGATGCTACTGACTCGATCTTTGCTGGATCTACCTTGATTCCTTATGCGGAAACGATGTGACCAAGGAATGCTACCTCGGACATCCAAAACTCGCACTTAGAGAGCTTGGCGTAAAGCTCTCTGTCCTGTAAGACCTGAAGAACGATCCTCAAGTGTCCTACATGCGTTTCTCTGCTGCGAGAGTATACCAAAATGTCGTCTATGAAGACAACTAAAAACTGGTCTAGGAAGTCGATGAAGATGTTGTTCATCAACTCCAAGAAGACTGCGGGCACATTCGTAAGCCCGAATGGCATCACTACAAACTCATAGTGTCCATATCTGGTCCGAAATGCCGTCTTGGCTATGTCCTTCTCTCTCACTCTCAGCTAGTGATACCCAGATCTCAAATCGATCCTCGAAAATACTGAAGCTCCATGCAGCTGATCCAAAAGATCGTCGATACGGGGCAATGGGTACTTATTCTTGATCGTCACGTTCGTGACAAAGAGAACTGGTGCGCCCCAAGGAGATACACTAGGGCAGATGTTAGCATGAAATATTGTGATATTTTAGGCACGTTTTCTAATCGTATTTGATTCATAATTGATAGTCTTTGATTGAGCTTTATGCATATATGAGCTAGTATTGCCTATATTGTCGATATGGATGTCTACACGAGTTCTATATTGATTATAGGTGATTTGGAGCTATTTCCGAACGAAATCGAGCAAAGGAAAGTTGAGTTGATGTACCTCTAGATCAAGGACACCTTTTGGAAGCAATTTGGAGTATTAGATTGAGGAATGCACGAATGAAGGCAAGAATCACGGTTTTACCCTAAATTACGGCCGTGGATTGTGAGTCAGAATTCGATGTTCATTCCAGGAGATATTACGGCCGTGGAAGCTATCCGTGTTTGTTTCCACGCCTCAAAATTACGGTCGTGGAATACTCCACGACCGTGATCTTGGCGAATCCTTTCGCCACGTTTCGAAGCCATGATCTTTTGAAGATTGGGCCGAGCCGACATTTTGCCCTGCATTATAAAAAGGACGGATGAAGCAAGATTCCGTCACCTCGCTTACGACTCTTCAACCCTAAGTTTAGCGGCAAAAACGCAAGTTTAGCAATACACAAACCCTCATTCTTGGAGGTGATTTTGGAGATCCCATTGAAGTTCCAAAGTTCGTATTGGAGAGTTGCTGTTTGTGATCTTCGTGTGGAAGATTGAAGTTCTTGGAGGATTTTGCAAGAAGATTCCTCTTCTTGCTTAGGTTTGATTTAGGATCGGATTGACATCCCGTTTCCTTTCTTTCCTAAGATTGTGATTGCTTATTCCGTTTTGAATCTTTGATAAACACTTATTCTTGACTGTGATTCTGAGATTCAATTGAAGATTATTGATAGTTCTTGAAAGCTCCCATCTTTTATCCTTTAAATCTTGAATTAATATCAATATGACTGTTATTGGCTAAAAACTCTTAACAATTCTAAGGTGAAGGGTTGATAGTTGTGGCTTAGATGATGATAGATCGATCGCAAACGGATTAGACCCTGAGAGTTAGAGAATTATCGCCGACAACCCTAAATTACGGGCTGTTCTTGAGTTCCACGGCCGTGGAACCACAAGATCCAACCGTAATTTCCCTGAGTTCACGAGCTTGCTTTTACCTTAATCCAAAGTTAAAGATTTGCTTTAGCTTAGCTTAGACTTGTCTTTTCTAGGTGGTAGTGAAGCCTCAACAACCTCTACCTCGATTGTGAGCCTCAACAACCTCAATCGAATAAGTTAGTCTTGACCTTTAGATTATAGGTTTAGGTATTTGATGCTAACCCTTGTCTTTAGAACCTCTCTATATTGAGCCTCAACAACCTGTATAGGGAGTATCTTTTAGGTGAGTCACATAAGGTTTTCGGAACCTCAACCGTACGATTACCTTACATTAGTATACCTTTGCATATCTCTACTCTGTCTTTATATCATTAGTATATCTTGAATCTACTGCCACAACTGAATACCCGGATCTTTAGGATTGTTATTTTCCCAATATTTGCAAAACTCCCATATTTATTGCTTGATAACCTGAAATCGAATTTGTTCCCACCCAAATCCCTGTGTTCGATACTCTGGAATTCTTGCTTAGCTACCTCGATCCGTACACTGCGGGTTCGCTGCTTGATTCTAGTTTTATAAATTTAAAGCTTATTTGCACACACCTCTAGGGGCGAACAAGTTTTTGGCGCCGTTGCCGGGGATTTGGTTTCGGCCGAATTCGGTAACCGGTTGTCAAACTTGGGAGCTTGCTCTCGTTATTTGATTCTTCTTTGAGTGCATGCGCAGGTCTAAGAACACCGAAGATCTCTTACCTCTTGATCAAGAGCTAGAGAAAACCTTGAGACAAAGACGCAAGGAAAAGAGGATGGCTCAAGAGAACGAAAGCGATCTTCAAACTAAGTTAGCGGAGAAGGAAGCTCAACTCCGATGGAATGAGACTCTCCTCCAGGATGAGATGGATCGTCATCAAACTCAAGTTAACGGTCTACAAGACATGATCGTCCAAATGAAGATAAAGATGAGCGATCTTGAAAATAAGGTGGGGAAGAAGTCCTCGAGAAGGAGGACAAGGTCTAGAAGAAGAAACTACTCATCCACCGATGATAGTGATTCTTCCATGCCTCCGCTAGAAGAGATTGATCCCACGATCAATATAAATCCTTTCAATCAACAAGGAGCTGCTAACCACCGCATTCCACCTAGGAATGCAAGGGTCGAACGTGTGGATAATGAGCCGAGAACTCTTGGCCAGCGGATGGATCCAACACAACAACCACGCCGTTTAGGTGTGAACTTTGATGCTGAAGATGTACAAGGGTTTAGCTTCAACCCTCAAGTTATCACTCTTGTTCGCCAAAGCCAGTTTGGCGGTACAAGCACTGAATCTCCACACCAACACTTGCAAAACTTTGAGTGTATGATGGAGACAATGATCCCAAAGAGCGCTACTACCAACAGCTACAAACTCAAACCTTTCTTTTTCTCTTTGAAAGGGAAAGCGCTATCTTGGTACCAAGCTCTTCCTAGTGGAAAACTAGAGACGTGGGAAGACCTCTCCGCAGAGTTTCTCACCAAGTTCTTTCCGCCCTCCAAAACGGCGGAACTTAGAGGTAAGATTAATGCTTTTTCTATGAGACCTAACGAAAGTTTGTTTCAATCTTGGGAAAGGTTTCAGGATTTGCTCTTGGATTGCCCTCATCATGGCATATCCAAGCTTGCCTTGCTGGAAATTTACTACAAGGGGCTGGATGCGGGAACGCAATTCAACCTTCAATCCCTCTCATGCGGAACGTTCATGGACATGAGAGAAGATGACGCTTGGGACTTCATTGAGAAGCAAGCAAGAGTCATAGAGAAGTATTCCCACCGGAAAGTGGAGGGAAATCGTGTGGAGCAAGGAGCAAAGCTCACACATGAAGCTCAAAATCAGATTTTCTCCCTCAACAATGAGATCAAAGAGTTGAAGGAGACTATCAAGACCAACTTCCCAAAGCAACAAGAGAAGGATGTTGGCTATTTGGGCAACAACAATGGCGGTGACAACACCAACCGCAACAACAATAACCGGAACAATAACCGGAACAACAATTGGAATGGAAACAACAACAACCGGAATAACAACAATTGGAACAACAGTCGGGGTTCGAACAACAACAATTGGCGCTCCAATCAACAAAATTCCGGTAACTCCTATCCTTCCAATTCCAATTCACTAACTCCACCCTCTTCTTCCTCTACTCCTTTGAAAAGCCAGGGGCAATCATCAAATGGAGGAAACAATACGGGAAAGGAAAAGCCGGATCCCATGTTGGAAACGATCTTGGGAAAACTTCAAGGGTTGGAGAACCGCATCATCAAGGTTGATGATCAAATTTCTAAGGTCGACAAAGCTCAAAAGGTTTTGGAAAATCAAATGTTCAACCATGCGGAGGAAGTTCCTAGAAATCAAGGGAAACTTCCAGGAAAGACGGAGGACAACCCTAAGGGAAGGGTAATGGCGATTACAACTAGGAGCGGAGTGACTACCACCGATCCGCAACCTACGTTTGTTGAAGTCCCCGTAGAGAAAGGCAAAGAAAAGGGGAAGGAGAAGGAGGACGTCTATGTTCCCCCTCCAGCTTTCAAACCTCCCCTACCGTTCCCTCAATCTAGAGCGCGAGCGCGCCTAGACAAGCAATTCGGTAAGTTCATAGAACTCATGAGCAAACTGCATATTAATATACCTTTCATTGATGCTATTGTAGGTATGCCGGCTTATGGCAAGTTCTTGAAGGAGCTCCTCTCTAACAAGAGGAAGCTAGAAGATTTTGGAGAGGTCAAGATGAGTTCGGATTCTTCGGACCTCATCAAGACTATGAAGGAGAAAATGCCCCCAAAGCTGAAAGATCCGGGGTCATTTTGCATTCCCATTGGAGTGGGAGAGGTCACATATGACGCTTTATGTGACTTGGGAGCAAGTGTGAGCATCATACCACTTGCATTGTGCAGGAAGATCGGTTCAGGCGACCCTAAACCAGTGAAGATGACGTTATACATGGCGGATCGATCCATTACTCGTCCCGTCGGCATTGTAGAGGACGTCCCGGTCAAGCTAGGCAGGTTCTTTGTTCCCATTGATTTTGTCGTGCTTGACATTCCTGCAGATAGTCCGGTCCCGATCATACTCGGAAGACCGTTTCTTGCAACTTCCGGTTGCATGGTCGATTGCAAGAATGGGAGACTCGCTTTTGACATTGGGGAAGAGAAAGTAGAGTTCGTTCTCTCCACTCTAGTGAAGGAGCCAATCTTTGATGAGGATATTTACAATGTCCAAGACGAAGAAGGTTTATCTAGGGAGGAGGTAAGTGCGATTCTCTTTAACGATCCTTTGCAGAAGGTTATTACTATGAGTCTAACCGATGTAGGAGAAGAAGAAGAGTGCAAAGAGGAAATTGAAGCCTTAGAAGCACAAGAAGAGATGCATGAAGTGGAGTTTGAGAAACTCCACGATGAGGCTGAGAATACAAGATTCCACGGTCATACTCTGTATTCCACGACCGTGGATTCCACGACCAAAATCAACCTCCATTCCAGAGGATATTACGGCCGTGGAAAACCAGAGGAAACCGTAATTTTGACCGTGGAAAAGGACGATCGGCATACTTCTTCAACCTCTTCTAATTCCTCTCCAAACCATTCAACATCCTTAGAAACTTCTAAGGAAGCATCGGAAGCTCCTCAAGGATCATTGGAAGCTCCGAAAGCAATGGAACTTAAACCACTTCCTACTCATCTAAGGTACGCTTTTCTTGGATCTAATTCCACCTTCCCGGTTATCGTTAGTTCCGAATTAAGCATAGATGAACATGAACAGCTCATGATCGTCCTTAGGAAACATAGAAAAGCTATAGGCTATACTATTGAGGACTTAGTAGGAATTAAACCCTCCCTATGCATGCACAAGATACTAATGGAGGAGGACTTTAGAACTTCAAGACAACCTCAAAGGCGGTTGAATCCGACCATGAAGGAGGTTGTCAAGAAGGAAATTCTTAAACTTCTTGATGCAGGTATCATCTATCCTATCTCCGATAGCAAGTGGGTGAGCCCGGTTCAAGTAGTTCCGAAGAAGGGAGGAATGACGGTCATCACCAATAAGAAAAACGAACTCATTCCTACCCGAACCGTGACTGGATGGCGAATGTGTATAGACTACCGCAAGCTCAACAACGCAACACGGAAGGATCACTTTCCATTGCCATTCATCGATCAAATGCTTGAAAGGTTAGCACAACATTCATACTTTTGCTACCTTGACGGTTATAGTGGTTTCTTTCAGATCCCGATACATCCGGACGATCAAGAGAAGACCACATTCACGTGTCCTTGAGGTACGTTCGCTTATAGGAGAATGCCGTTCGGGCTTTGCAACGCCCCAGCCACCTTTCAACGGTGCATGATGGCCATCTTCTCCGAATACGTAGAGGAAATCATGGAAGTCTTCATGGACGACTTCTCCGTTTACGGTTCCTCTTTTAACGATTGTCTTTCTAACCTTTCTCTTGTTTTGCAAAGATGTGAAGACACTAACCTAGTTCTTAATTGGGAGAAGTGTCAATTCATGGTTAAGGAAGGAATCGTTTTAGGTCACTTAGTCTCTAGTAGAGGGATAGAGGTAGACAAAGCTAAAATAGAGACCATAGAGAAACTTCCTCCCCCAGTTTCGGTGAAGGGAATAAGAAGTTTCCTAGGACATGCTGGATTCTATAGACGTTTCATTCAGGACTTTTCTAAGATATCAAAACCTCTCACTAATCTATTGATGAAGGATGCAGTTTTTGAGTTTTCACAGGAATGTCTAGATGCGTTCAACACCATCCGGCAAGCTCTAATTTCAGCACCCATTATCCAACCACCGGATTGGACTCTCCCTTTCGAGATTATGTGTGGTGCTAGTGACGTAGCCATTGGAGCTGTTCTTGGGCAACGAAAGGAAGGACGAACCCACGCCATATACTACGCTAGCAAGACGCTAGACGAAGCCCAGCTCAACTACGCCACTACGGAAAAAGAATTTCTAGCCATTGTCTACGCTATTGACAAGTTTCGCTCTTATCTTGTAGGTGCAAAGGTGATTGTCTACACGGATCATGCTGCGATCCGATACCTCCTTGCAAAGAAGGATGCGAAGCCAAGGCTGATTAGGTGGATTCTTCTCCTACAAGAATTCGATCTTGAGATCCGCGACAAGAAAGGCTCGGAAAATTCTGTTGCGGATCATTTGAGTCGTCTAACACATCTAGAGGACGGCCATTTACCCATTGATGACTCCTTTCCGGACGAACACCTACATATCATAGAGGAGTGCATCAAGGTAGTCTCCAAAGGTAACGAACCATGGTTTGCTGATTTTGTTTACTATTTGGTTTGCCAGGAGATACCACCCGGACTGTCATACGCACAAAGGAAGAAGTTCTTCAAGGACGTCCGGGAATACCATTGGAACGAGCCTCTTCTCTTCAAGAGAGGTCCGGATGGCATCATTCGGCGATGTGTGCCGGAAGATGAGATGCAAAGTGTCATCCGTCATTGTCATTCACTACCTTGTGGAGGACACGCTAGTTCGAACAAAACTAGCGCAAAGGTATTGCAATCTGGATTCTATTGGCCTACCTTATTTAAAGATGTGCAATCCTTTGTTTCTTATTGCGATGCTTGTCAAAGAACAGGCAATATCTCTAGAAGGAACGAGATGCCCCTCAACAACATCCAAGAGGTGGAGATTTTCGACGTTTGGGGAGTCGATTTCATGGGACCATTCCCTTCTTCCTGTGGAAACCAATACATACTATTGGCGGTAGATTACGTCTCTAGATGGGTCGAAGCAATTGCCTCTCCCACAAATGATGCCATGGTAGTGGTCAAGTTCTTCAACAAGACCATATTTCCGCGATTCGGGACACCAAGGACGATCATTAGTGACGGAGGTTCTCACTTCATAGCCCGTCGCTTTGAAGCTCTTCTATCCAAGTATGGGGTTACTCATAAGATCGTCACCCCTTACCATCCACAAACGAGTGGACAGGTTGAGATCTCAAATAGGGAGATCAAGGGAATTCTAGAGAAGACGGTTTCGAGGACTAGGAAGGATTGGTCCTTGAAACTAGATGATGCATTATGGGCATACCGGACCGCATACAAGACTCCCATAGGAACCACACCATACAACCTTGTGTATGGGAAGTCTTGTCATTTGCCGGTAGAGCTAGAGCACAAAGCATTTTGGGCTATCAAATGGTTGAATTTCAGCATGAAGGAAGCGGGAGAAAAGCGTCTCCTAGACATCAACGAGCTGGATGAACTCCGTTTGAACGCCTATGAAAACGCTAAGATCTACAAGGAAAGAGCAAAGCGTTGGCATGATAAGCATATCATCCCAAAGGACTTCCAAGAAGGAGATCAAGTCCTCCTCTTCAATTCGAGACTTCGCCTCTTTCCAGGTAAGTTAAAATCTCGTTGGACTGGACCTTTTCTAATTAAGCGTACTTTCCCCCATGGTGCAGTTGAAGTATGGGGTGAAGCTAGCGGAAGTTTTAAGGTGAACGGCCAACGGCTCAAGAAGTACTCACCGGAACTCCAAGCTGAGGAGTTTGCACCTACCGCACTCGAATAAGTGCGAGATTGGTCTAGCTACGGACCTTAAACAAAGCGCTTCTTGGGAGGCAACCCAAGGTATTGCATTTTCGTTTTTGTTTTCGATTCATAGTTTAGCTTAGAATAGAAGTTTTTGCTTTATTTTTGCCTCGATTTCTCCCGGTATGTTCGTGTTTTTGGTTGTAGGATCGATGGAAAAGGAGAAAGGGAGGATAATGTCAAAGAAAAGTGACGAAAATTTGGACTTTGAAGCTTTACAGAGAGTTCCACGGTCTAAATTACGGTCGTCATAGCTACAGTGGCCGTAATTCTCAAAGACCTGTGAAAAATCACCAAAATTATGGGTCCGTACATTTCCACGGCCGTGGAATGCCCCGACAGACCGTGATTTTTGAAATTTTGCCTGCGAGTATAAAAGCCACACTTCACCACGAAAACACCACAAATCCCCCAATTTCCACGCCCTAAATACCGAAAACCCGCAGCTTCTCCCAAATCTTCGTTCTTTAATCGTTTTTAACGATTCTTCTTCCTAAACTGAAGTCAATCCAACCAAGAACAGGATCCAAGCAACAAATCGAGTGGAAAACGATCAACAAACTCGCATTTCGGATTTTTCAATCCGAAAAAGAGGTTATTTCCTTCTCTTCGATTCTAGTGGATTTGGTTCGTTTTTGTTAGAGATTTTTAGGAAGAACTGATTAAGATTGGAAGAAATTAGATTAGGACTGCTTGTGGTGGAGTTTGATTGCTGAATTGCTGAGAATTGTGAATTTTCGAGACGAATCACGGTCACTGAAGGTTCCACGGCCGTGATTTTGGAAGAACAGACCGTAATTTTCACCAGAATGGACTTTGTGAGGAGAGTTTCGGGAAGGATTAAGGAAAAGAGAGGGGAACAGAATAAGAAGAGAAAGGGCAACCCTTCCACATCTAGGGCACCACCACCCTCATCTCCCTCACCACCATCCTCACCTTCACCTCCATCTTCACCCCCTCCTCCTAGCATCCCGATCATACACGAAAACTACATAGCCGCACTTGAGAAAATTGAGAAGAGGACAGTGATAGGTCCTAGATATTTGTTGTTGGAGGATCTACATCCTCTCAACATAGTAGACGACCTTACATGGCTCTTGGATAGAGCCGGTTTGCTTGTCTTCACGAACATTCGTGAAGACGCTTATGAGGAGATCACCCGAGAGGTTGTGACATCTTTCGAGCACAGCCATGTTGATAGGACCGTCTCCTTCCGTCTCATGAATAGAGACTACCATCTTAGCATTGTCGAGTTCGGGACCATTTTTGGGTTCCATGAGACCTACAACGGTCGACTCCCTAGGAACGTTTCCGCCAAGGACTTTTGGGAGGAAGTGGCTATGATCTATGCCGACGAGGACCGTTGGCATCCAGCTGATACCAAGGCCAAATTGATGTACCATTTGGCCTTGAAGATAGCTCACCGTGTTCTTTCGGAGTGTCTCTTTCCTAGGACGGAGACGCCCCAAAAGATCAAGACGGATGAGCTATTCCTTCTCTACGCTATGCTCCATGGATGCCGCGCTGATTGTGCTACCCTTTTGGCGGCGACAATGAGTAAGCTCAAGAACAAATCAAGAGGGAACATTGGGTATGGTGGGATAGTGACCCACATAGCTAGGACATTTGGAGTAGACTTCTCGGCTTGCACACGTATACCGGCAGTTCCATTAGGGCTACATGCCTTTATGGTCAGGGGACTCATCTTCCCTACACATAGAGGTCCGCCTTATGCGGGCATGCCATGGGAGAGTAGGACAGGCAGGGGTATTGAGTGGCTGCCAGAGTATTCCATTGTGGCGGGACGCCACAACTGGAAGGAGACGTTCGCTGCGATGCATGCGAACAGGCTTGTAGCTCCCCCTTACGTTCCACCACCAGCTGAGGATGAGGAGGACATGGGAGAGCAGTATGAGAGTGGTGGAGGAGCAGAGCAGGAGTTCGGCACGTTTCCGGATCAGCCGGATGCGGCCCAGGATGTACCTAGGCGCTCTCCACGCCCAGCTAGAGCTTCAGGCTCGTCATCTCGCCGCGCTAGCGTGAGCGAGAGGCCCACGTGGATGACTACACCTCCCACCTGGTACGACACACCCCCTCCTTGGTCCACTACGCAGCCATCAGCACCACCAGCACCAGCACCAGCCGATGCTCCCGGATGGTATGATCACCCCCCGGGGTGGTATGAGAGGATGCCGGATTGGGCTACCGGACTTTCAGAGAGAGTCGGAGCATTAGAGATCCGGGCGGATGCTAGAGACAGACACTTAGACGACCTTGACCACATGATGAGGGACGTCTACCGCCAGCAGTTTGGGCGGTTCTATGATCCGAGTTTCTCTCCATTCCCACCTCCACCGCCACCGCAGTGATTGATGACCGGACCGCTCGTTTTAGACATCCCCGCCACCATTTGTGAGTTTTCTTTTTCTTTTCTTTCTTTTGTTCTTTCTTGTGAACATTAGGGACAATGTTCGTCCTAAGTATGGGGTGGGATGTACTAAATGTTTGTAATAACTCTACTCTATATGTTGCTTTCATTACGAGACTATCATTGCATGTTCATCATATGTTACACGTTTCATTCTTGCATTACATGAAAAAGAACTTTAAAAACCCATAAAAATTGAAAATTTTTGAAAATTTGATGCTTCTAACGAATCGATATGATTTCCATGATAATCACTACTTGCGAATTGAGTTGATAACAATTGCATGTTTGAAAGGATAGTAATTCGAAAAGAAATTGAATGAATAAATTTTACCTCTTTTGCAAGTTTTATAATGTGAAAATGTTACCTAAATCATGTAAGAAATTGAAGTTGAAATCGCATTATAAGTTCTTATACTTCTTGTTGAAATGATTAAGGCAATTCGATACTTTCTTTCTTCTTCCTTTGATCATCTAACTCCTCATTGAAATATTAGCCTCCCTTACCCATCCGGGAACTTGGAAAGTGAATGAGAAAAAGGCATGTTTGATGTGGGAGGGCCATGAGAGCATATATTTGCAATCAATTGAATAGAAAGAAATTATAGGTTTGGGGAAGTCAATCATGACGATGAGTAACTCGGCACCATTCACATAGCCGGGTGTTTGTGTCTTGCCAAAGTCGGATTGAGCGATATTCCTAGCGGATTATGGTATGTGCGCTAAGGGTTTGAGGCATCTCGCAAAAATGAGAAACGCCAATCTCCTAGGCTTCGGTTTTTGTGCACCTCTATCCATAACTCCAAAAGTAAAGTCGGAAAATGAAAAGGAGAGAGCGAAGCTCTAAGTGAAGTGTTGCGGAAACCGCAAAAGAAGAAGAAGGTAGTAGTCCATTTTCCCGGATTTATGCACCACTCTCCCTTAAAGTTTCCTTCCCTTCCATACTCTAGACCCTTTTCTTTGAAAGTCCTTAAGATCAAAAGAATGTTATATGGCTTGGTGATCTAAATTGAAGTTCTTGTGATTGATTTTGATAATGTTTGAAGGTTATAATGCTTGTTTGGAAGCTAAATTGATTCATGATTTTTCTTCGCCTCTTACTCTCTAATTAAGTGTGTGAAAGTTTGAAAACGATTGAAGCAAGGTTTGAGAATGATCTATTCTTTAGAAGCCACTTTCATCCAAAAAAAGGTACACATATTTCATCCTAACTCTTGTTTAAAGCTTTTTGAAAGACCTTGCTTAGGGACAAGCAAGTACTAAGTATGGGGTTATTTGTTAGCATGAAATATTGTGATATTTTAGGCACGTTTTCTAATCGTCTTTGATTCATAATTGATAGTCTTTGATTGAGCTTTATGCATATATGAGCTAGTATTGCCTATATTGTCGATATGGATGTCTACACGAGTTCTATATTGATTATAGGTGATTTGGAGCTATTTCCGAACGAAATCGAGCAAAGGAAAGTTGAGTTGATGTACCTCTAGATCAAGGACACCTTTTGGAAGCAATTTGGAGTATTAGATTGAGGAATGCACGAATGAAGGCAAGAATCACGGTTTTACCCTAAATTACGGCCGTGGATTGTGAGTCAGAATTCGATGTTCATTCCAGGAGATATTACGGCCGTGGAAGCTATCCGTGTTTGTTTCCACGCCTCAAAATTACGGTCGTGGAATACTCCACGACCGTGATCTTGGCGAATCCTTTCGCCACGTTTCGAAGCCATGATCTTTTGAAGATTGGGCCGGGCCGACATTTTGCCCTGCATTATAAAAAGGACGGATGAAGCAAGATTCCGTCACCTCGCTTACGACTCTTCAACCCTAAGTTTAGCGGCAAAAACGCAAGTTTAGCAATACACAAACCCTCATTCTTGGAGGTGATTTTGGAGATCCCATTGAAGTTCCAAAGTTCGTATTGGAGAGTTGCTGTTTGTGATCTTCGTGTGGAAGATTGAAGTTCTTGGAGGATTTTGCAAGAAGATTCCTCTTCTTGCTTAGGTTTGATTTAGGATCGGATTGACATCCCGTTTCCTTTCTTTCCTAAGATTGTGATTGCTTATTCCGTTTTGAATCTTTGATAAACACTTATTCTTGACTGTGATTCTGAGATTCAATTGAAGATTATTGATAGTTCTTGAAAGCTCCCATCTTTTATCCTTTAAATCTTGAATTAATATCAATATGACTGTTATTGGCTAAAAACTCTTAACAATTCTAAGGTGAAGGGTTGATAGTTGTGGCTTAGATGATGATAGATCGATCGCAAACGGATTAGACCCTGAGAGTTAGAGAATTATCGCCGACAACCCTAAATTACGGGCTGTTCTTGAGTTCCACGGCCGTGGAACCACAAGATCCAACCGTAATTTCCCTGAGTTCACGAGCTTGCTTTTACCTTAATCCAAAGTTAAAGATTTGCTTTAGCTTAGCTTAGACTTGTCTTTTCTAGGTGGTAGTGAAGCCTCAACAACCTCTACCTCGATTGTGAGCCTCAACAACCTCAATCGAATAAGTTAGTCTTGACCTTTAGATTATAGGTTTAGGTATTTGATGCTAACCCTTGTCTTTAGAACCTCTCTATATTGAGCCTCAACAACCTGTATAGGGAGTATCTTTTAGGTGAGTCACATAAGGTTTTCGGAACCTCAACCGTACGATTACCTTACATTAGTATACCTTTGCATATCTCTACTCTGTCTTTATATCATTAGTATATCTTGAATCTACTGCCACAACTGAATACCCGGATCTTTAGGATTGTTATTTTCCCAATATTTGCAAAACTCCCATATTTATTGCTTGATAACCTGAAATCGAATTTGTTCCCACCCAAATCCCTGTGTTCGATACTCTGGAATTCTTGCTTAGCTACCTCGATCCGTACACTGCGGGTTCGCTGCTTGATTCTAGTTTTATAAATTTAAAGCTTATTTGCACACACCTCTAGGGGCGAACAGCAGATGAATCCCTTCTCTGCTAACTCCTCGAGCTGCTTCTTCAACTCAAGCATCTCGATAGGCGCCATACAATAAGGAGCCTTAGAGATCGGTCTTGTACCGGGCTCTAGCTCAATGCCAAAGTCTACACTCCTTTGTGGAGGTAAACCTGATAGCTCTCCAAAGACGTCCGCAAACTCACAAGCTACTGGAATCTCCTCCAAAGCCGGACTCGTACTATCCTTCATGGCATAGCACCAAAAAGCCTCACATCCTTGACTGATAAGTCTCGCAACTCAAACTGCACTGATGATTGTACCAGTCTTCCCGAGATGCCATCCTCGGAAGATCTCAACGTCGCCCGCATCTGTAGTTACCGTCACTGTTCTCTTGCCGATATCCAAAACTGCTCGATGTCGATCCATCCAATCCATGCCAAGGACAACTTCTTCATGTACTAAGTACATGACGAAGAAGTCAGGTGGCCAATTGCGACCTCCCAATCTAATAGGGCAATCGCGAACCTCTAATCTTACGCCCATCGGGTAATCCTATAAAGAAGGGTCTACCTTCTACGGTAACTAAGACCAATCTATCTACGCAAGCATCGGATATAAAAGAATGCGTAATACCGGTTTCGAAATGAACTCTGACATGAAAACCATTAATATGAATGGTACATGTGGTTGTTGGCGCTGTCGGCTCTATAACACTCCTCAACTCATTCACTCTGGCTTATGCATCTCTAGTACCTACAAAACCCCCAACTCGTAATTTACCTCTCCCTTGTCCTGGAGTGGAACCTTGAGGAGCGGTAGAACTAGAAACTCTCTGCTTCTGCTGTTGATATTGAGATCTATGTCCTCCTCTTGTAACACTGGCAGGTGAAGAACCCTGCTGAGATAGCGCCTTGCCCTGATGGCAAAACGCTGCTCTGTGTTCGGGCTTGCCACAAGAAAAGCAAGTCACTACAGGCTTCTTGCAATCAGCTCGGATGTGATCAACTTCTCCTCAGTTGTGACACTGTCGTCCTCTGTTAGAACTCTGCTGGAAACCAGAATATTCCGGCGTCTGACTACGCACAAACCCAACAACTCCAGCTCCAGCCTTAGCTGATCCATTCTTCTACCTTTTCTCAAGACCATTTGTCTGAGAAGCTCTCCTTTTACCCGGTCGGTATCTTTCATGAGCAGAAGCTCTATCCTAATAACCAGTCAAGGAATCAAAACGGAAACCAGCAAGATAGGAGCGTGTCGACTCCCTCAACCTCCGAGAGAAAAGGTAAACATGCTAATCTTCCGGTGGTGCAAACGGACCCAGCAAAGACAACTAATCCTGAACCTTGCTGATGATCTCTACAATAGGAAAATCCTCGAATCCAGCCTCGAGAAAATCTTGGAGACGGTCCCTCCTCATAGTTGCAGGGTTGTAGCGATCCTTGATCACCGTCTTCATTTGCTCATAACTAGTGACCTTACTGCGAACTATCCTCCACCAAGAACGAGTCTGATCCTTCAGCAGCGTCTGCGCTATGTTGACTCAACGTCCCTCTGGACAACCGATCGCCTCCATAGTAGAATCCAACTGTCCTAGCCACTGCTCCACCTCTAATCCTGTCTTTCCCATGAAGGTGGGAACCTTCAGCTGATCAAAATCCTTCAACCAACTATAAGGATTCGGCTCCTTCGCCTCAACCCTTACCGGGTAAGTTGTTCCAACTCAAGATCTCAAAAGATAACGCGGACAAAGATGAGGTTTGCAAATGGAAGGTGTTTCTAAGGTGGGAATAGATCACCGGGTAAGTCTCACTACTCACTATTCTAAACCAAAGATCCTATCACCGGGTAAGTCTCAAGGTACTAAGGAAAGGAATTATAATCTCAAACCAACACACCACCCAAGGGAATAGAATCAACCCTTACCGGGTAAGTCTCAAGTTAACTCTCAAAGATGGGATGAAGGCACACTCAAACCCCAATAAAGAATAAACCTTTATTACCTATCACTCATGATCTTGGGTATATAAGCAAAGGAATCACCGGGTAAGTCTCATCCTAGGCTTGCGTTGAACCAGGAAATGTATAACAAGGATAGGATTTGGCAAACTGGAATCTTAACTCAGATTTGGATGAGGAAAAGGTTCACCTCGTTCAGTTATATTTCACCTCGTTCAGTTATCATCGTCTTTCCCACAACTTTCAGCCAATCACCCTAGAATCGCATAAGCAACTTAGCCAACAATCATCATGATAACAATAATTAAATATATAGGAAAGGAATCAATTTTCAAACAAGAAAACCTTCAGGAAAAGTTCTCAATAACTGAATGAATCAAACAAACAAATCAGCGTTCCTCAATCACAACATAGAAAAGACAACAAACAACTAACTAAGAAAGTCTTACTACTTCCTTCAATCGATAACTCCAAACACGATTCCTTCCTTCCTTGAACTTCAACTCTTTAGAAAATGGGTAATCCGAAGATTTCTGGATGCTCCAAGCATGGCTGAATTGTAGAAAATAAGCCCTTTATATAGGAGAATTATCTTCCAAAGATAATAATATCTTAAAAAGATAATTTCCTAGAAAATATATCCATATCTCTCAAAATAAATCAGTCAAATATCATATCTTCCTTCCAGAATTCTAGCGAAAAATATATGATATCCTCCTTCCAAAAATAAAAGATCTCAGCCAAAAATAAAGATCTCGCCAACAGTAGGGTGTTCGCCTCGGTCGGGACGCTCCTCAAGATCACCTGGGTCAATGTGGTACTGTAGCTGACCGAGGTGAATCTCAGCCGAATGTAGATCATCTCGAATCTGGTCCAAAGTCAATCTCTGTCCAATTACCATGCTTCCTGAGTCTCTCTTATATCTCCTCAATGCTCCAGATATAGCTCCAATGACTCCTTAGCTCTTTTAGCTCCATTTCGTTCCAAAACGTGTCATTTTCCCTATAATTACAACGAAACTAGGTGTAGACCTCGATTCATGCAAAGGTAGACAAAACAACAATATAACTGTAGAATATACATCCATACATGCAGATTTATGAAGATAAAACGTCTAAACCAATCTTAAAATATAGACTATAATACATGCTATCACGTTCTCTGTGCTCCGGACCTAGCAGCAGTCCCGTTCTCAGCCTCAAGAACAACACTCTCAACGACTTCCTCAGCAAACGCCTCAGCGATAGGCGGGTAAGCAATTGGGGCTTGGTCCCGGCCTCTAGCTAGTGGAGGTCTTCTTGCAGGTCCTCGTCCACGGACGGCAGGTGGAAGTGGTGGTCACCCCTTCCTCACCCTATAGCAGCAGTAGCTCTAGTGCATGCCATCTGCTATAAGGATAGATATATAAGACTATATATAGATATAAGACCTCGCTACAACTTAAAAAAGAACATATAAATGCCAACATATAAGAAACTACACTGTTGAGATCCACAGAGGTAGTGGTGGTCGCCCGTACATCTATCCCAGATCGACAAGTTTAAAACAAAACCCCCTTTTGAAAACGTTAGACCCCTTGCGAGTTCTATTTATTTATCCATGCAACCTTCAGAAGATTTTGTGTGTCATTGTTGCCAACCTAGAGCTCTGATATCATATTGTAACACCCCAAGTTCTGGGAACTCGAAGCACTACGGGCTAGGACCGCACAATGGGCCCCGACCCTCAGAGTAGCAATAGCACAACGAATCTTACAACAAGGCACAAACGAATGAAAACCAAAATTCAATATAAAACCAAAGGTTTAAACAAAAGAAAACATAAAAGACTCGCAACCGAGTTCAAAACAAAAGGAAAGCAACAACATGAACAAAAACCCGATCCCGTCCTATAATGTACGGGAACCCGGCTGACCACACCGTCCGGATCACTCAGCAGCATCCTGAACCTGCGGAACATCTACAATGACGGTATAAACTGTTAGCTAACATTCTACATATCAGCAAGAACGTAAAGGCACAAACAAACATAAGGGAAATGTAAACATATAGCATGCTCGCACACAACCAAATATTATCTTTCATTAAGTTATCCATTACTAATTCAACTTCTTTTGTCATACAAAAATCTCCCGAAACTCGCCTCCACTTCCGTCTACCAATAGGAATAGATCAGTATTATCCGTTACTTACGGGTCTGGGTCACAAGAGCACATTCTAGTCTCCTGAAGAACTAGACAAGTGGTCACCGCCCGATTATCATACACTTGGGCCAGTTAAGGTTATAAAGGGTGAATCCTATTCCGGTTATCCGTTCTAAACATGATAAACAACACAAACAAGCCAAAACACTCAAACCAATATACGGAATGAAGCTAAGTAAGTCCAAGGGACTTACCTCAATCGAAGGTAATTTAAACTCAGAAACAACTCAGGAACGACTCAGTTTCCCTCAGGAAAGGAGCAAGGAGGCCTGTTCACACAAGCATCACGAATCAGGAACAAAACGGTTTCCAAGAGCCTATAACTTCTAGTCTCAATGATCTCTAAGAGATCTCCACAAGCTAAGGGCTCCACCTTAGTCTTACAACATACTCAGGGAACAAGGAACATCCAAGGATCAAGGAAAGGAACGAGGAAAGCAAGGAATGAAGAAACTCACAAGAACGGGAGTTACTGTAGAGAAAACTGCAGGGCAGCTGGACAGGGTGTAGGGGGCGAATACGGTGTAGAGGCACTGTCGACTTCTCGACGACAATAGAACCATGACAAGGCCAAACCTTGTTCTTCCATCACTCTCACACTTCACAACTCAAATAAGGGAGCCTGTGAACATCAAAGGATCAACAACGGAACGCTCCACATGTAACACCCCAAATCCACGGGACTCGGGGTGCTACGGGTTGGGACCTCACAATGGGTCCCGACCCTTAACTTAACAACAATTTCACCAGATCTTGCAACAAGACACAAATAAAGGCCAAAACCGAAATACATTTTCATGTAACGAAAAGAAAAACCCAAAAGAATACAACAAAGGACTTCAGCTGAACATACAACCCCAAAGACTAAACGTCATACAACATACAATAAATACAATACTCAAACTTGACTCCACCCAAAACCCAATCCTAAAATGTACGGAACCCCGGTTGCTCACTCTTCTAGATTTCTCGGTGTTCGCTCCAAAAGGTGTGTGCAAGCTTTATATTTATAACCAAGGAAATATGCTTAAAACAAGGATGCGAACCCGCAGTGTACGGGTCAATTGTAATAAAATAAAGAAATTTCAGGGGTCGAACACAGGGACTTAGGCGAAACCAAGCACATAATCGGTTGTCAAATAATGCAATCAACAAAAGCAATCAAAGTAATCAAATATGATATAAGTCAAATAAGAGGAAGTGCGGATTCTAGAGATTAAGACATCCAGTTGTGGTTTAAACTCAAGATCTAAGGATATAGCGGACAAAGCTGAGATTTTTGCAATGGAAGGTGTTTCTAAGATGGGAATAGATCACCGGGTAAGTCTCACTACTCACTATCCCAAACCGTAATTCCTATTACTGGGTAAGTCGCAAGGAACTAAGGTAAAGAACTAAAACCTCAAACTAACACACCAACCAAGTGGATAGAATCAACCTTTACCGGGTAAGTCTCAGGCTAACTCTCAAGATTGGAATGGAAGCACACTCAAACCCCAATAAAGGATAAACCTTTATTACCTATCGCTTATGATCTTAGGTAAACAAGCAGAGGAATCACCAGGTAAGTCTCATCCTAGGCTTGCATTGAACCAGGAAAGGATTAACAAGGATAGGGTTTGGCAAACTGGATCTTAACTTAGAAAAGGATCAGGAAAACGTTCACCTCGGTAAAACAGAATCCATCCCGGCCGAGGTGTTCATCGACTGAGCGATATGTTCGTCGGTTAAGATAAAGACTCAGGCTTTCAGGGTCCGGATGAGATTAAGATCATTCTATCATCGTCTTTCCCACAACTTTCAGTCAATCACCCTAGAATCGCAAAAGAAACTTAGCCAACAATCATCATGATAACAATAATCAACTTTATAAAGAAGGAATCAATTATCAAATAAGAAGAATTAAATGAAAAGACTTCAATAACTGAATCCAATATGTGACAAATAAGTGTTTCCAAGTCACAAATCAACAAGAACAACCAGCCAAAAGTAACCAAAAGTAGCCTAGAGAAATCTCACAAAACTCATTCAAAGGCTATCTTCACAAGGAATCCTTGCTTCTTCCTTCAATCCGAAGGGAAATCTTCTGCAACTGCAGGACTTTTGATGTTGTGAATACTAAGTATTCAGCTTCCAAGCATAAGCATGGATTGAATTTGTGGAAAATCCAACCCTTTATATAGGAAAATTATCTTCCAAAGATAAAATATCTTAAAAGATATTTTCATATAAAATATATCCAAACAAATCAGTTGAATATATTTTCTTCCTTCCAGAAATCCAGACCAAAAATATGATATCTTCTTTCCATAATTAAAAGATCTCAGCCATAAAATATATCTCCTCGCCGACGACAGGGTGTCCACCTCGGTCAGGGCGCTCCTCAAAATCACCTCAGTCGAGGTGGTACTGTAGGTGACAGAGGTGATTCTGAACTGAATGTAAAATCTCTCAAATCTGGTCCAAAGTGAATCTTTAATCCATTTTCATGCTTCCTGAGTTCCTTCTTAAGCTCCTAAATGTAGCTCCAATGACTCCTTAGCTCCCTTAGCTCTATTTTAGTCCAAAATGTGCCGTTTTACCTATGATTACAATGACACTAGGTGTAGACCTCGATTCTCGCAAAGGTAGATGAAATAACAATATAATCACATAATATACACCCATACATGCAGATGATTTAAGATAAAACGTCTAAACCAGCCCCAAAATATAGACTATAATACATGCTATCAAAATACCCCATACTTGTTTCTTGCTTGTCCCCAAGCAAGTTCCGAATATTAGATAGAGGATAGAATGGATTATAAGTCAAAAAGATCAATGAAAAATCCTTCAAAAACCTTTTGCTGGTGTGTTCCGCTCTTAGATCACCCTAAGAAAATGCTTCATGACAAATAAAATCAAACATGGTCAAAACATTTCATGAATATAAGAAAGTTGTTCATCTTTGCATAAAATCATAGAATGCATAATAATTCATGTTTATCAAAATCAATCATGTATAATCCAGTTTAAACCACTAAGTCAATCAACAAGCTCGAGGTCTCAAGGGCTTTTCAAAGAGAAAGGTCCAGAAACGTGTAGGGTAGGGATGTATAGAAGGTAATGTGGTGCTAGAATTCGGGAATAGGATCTTTCTTCACTTTCCTTGCATTTGAACATCCTCCACCAATAAGCTTTGCTTATTTTCATTTTTTTTTTACTTTTTGGGATGCATGGACAGAGGTGCACATTAACCGAAGCCTAGGAGATCAGCAATCATCAATTTATTGAGATGCATCAAACCCTTGATGCACATACCATGACCCGTTAGGAATATCGCTCAATCCGATTTTGGCAAGACACAAACACCCGGCTATATGAATGGTGCCGAGTTACTCATCATCATTATTGACTTCCCCAAATCTATTATTACTTTCTAACACTTTCACTTCCAGCCAACTTCTCAACTTTTACTTCACTTGCTTTTCATCACTTGCTTCCACATTCCTTGATAGGTAAAGGGAGGCAAAAAATGTATATGAGGGGCTAAGCATGATCAAGAAGAAGAAGAGAAGAGAATGAATGACCTTGGTCTTTCCAAGAAGAAAGTGAGAGAACTCATCATGTGGTATTAACCTTCAAATCCAACATAATTTTGATAAAAACAAAGAATTAAACATGCTAGCATTTTAACAAAGCAATTAGCAACTTAAACATATCATAAAACCTTTCAAACATGTAAAGATTTTAAATTCAATCTGCAAACTTTATCTTCACTGAGGTCATATCCAGAGAAAGAGCACAAAACTTTTTTCGAAAACTCTCAGTTAGAAACCCTACCTCGGTCGAGGTGTTCTAAGTCAACTGAGGTGGTCAACCTCGTTTGGCCAGAACCATCCCGGTCAAGGTCAAAAAATTTTTTTTTTTAATTTTTATTTAAACCAGTTTTTGACGTTTTTCTCAAACAAAAACCTGTTTGTATGCATGTAATCTCAAATAAGCACATAAAGCATAATAAGATCATAAACATCCATCATAGTCATACAAGCATACACAAATGTCGAATAACATATCCGCAATACCCCATACTTGGGACACATTGTCCCAATGGGTCAAAAGAAGTCTAAAGAAAAGGAGTACTCACCGGACATAGGCTGAGCTGCATAATATATAAAGAAAAGAAATCCCTGCAAGCTCTAGTCCTGATCTGCTGGTGGTGGTGATGGATATGGCACATACAGATGCTGGGATGGATCAAAAGGATAGCCCATCATGTGCTGGAACTGCATCTCCATCATCCGGCGCTGGTAGTGCTGGCTCTCCAGCATCTGATTTGTCCAGCCCTCGATCTCTCGACGTTGATCATCAAAACGCTCTCGGATGTCAACTATTAGGGCAGCGTAGGCGTCGATCATCTGGTCGGTGAGGTCATCAATCCTCTGATGCGCTACTAGATCTCTGACTCTACGGCGGCGGGATCTGCGCTGAGATGGTGGTGGTGGTGGTAGTGCTGCCTCCTCCTTTGTCGCCTCCTCATCGAGGTCGACAACTGGGACGTTGGGGCCGGCAGTTCTGTCCCAGTCTCCATAGCAGCTCCATCACCAGACTCCTCCTCATCAGCGTCTCGGGCATCCTGAATGTAAGGGAGCCAGGCAACAAACCAATACTGTGAATCGAAGACTATGAACTGATCTGACCAAGGTATACCCTGAGGTGCAGTCTACTCCCAAGGCATGGCCACGTACGGCGTAGTAAGTCCACGAGGAACCAGAATCATCCTCGTGATCATCTCCTGCAATCCCAACGGCTTCGAAGTCGCGACAACCGTACAAGCACTCAAGTCCAGGCCAATGTAACTCGCGATGTGAGTCACAAGGCCACCGCAGAAGATATCCCCCTTCGCCTTTGCCTTGATCCTATGTAGATCCTCAACCAACATACCCCCAAAGTCGGGTACTCCACCTGTAACCATATAGAATAGGCTGAGCAGCTCCCCCTATCTAATCTTCTAGGGCGTCTCAGTACGCGCCAGAAGGGTCTCACTAAAGATCCGGTGGGCTAACCTGAAGGCTAACTGGAAAATAATCCTCTCCCTGGAGTATCCAGGTCTCCACCTGTCAGTATGCTCTACAACATGGGCTATCTGCCCCCAAAACTGTCGAGCCACCGCTCGAGAAGAAAAGTCAGGCACCGTCGGAGTCGGGAAGCCAAAAATATCTCTGAAGTGGTCCAGAGGAATGATGAAGTTGCGGTTCATCAACCGGAACTTGTTGCTCCTCGTCTCTGGAACGTGAGTCACAGAACTCACGAACTCTAGGGTTGGCTCAAGGTAAGCCGGTGCCCGGATCTCCATGAACTGCTCCAGTCCAACCATGGAGATCCTCCTCCTCAGATCCTCCGTCATATGGAGGCAGTTAAAAGCAGAAACATCAAGGAAGTGTGGAGCAATGATAGGGCGCCCGCAGATACGGTCATAGTCTGTCTGGTGACGCTCGTGAATCACCAGAATAGACGGTCTAGAAGCAGAAGAAGGTGAGGATCCATCCCTCAGGACTAGCTGGCGATCAGATCTGGAACTCATTTTTCTCTCTCTAACAGGTCACCTCGGTCGGACTGACAACTCTCAAGAACACCTCGGCCGAGGCGCAGGTCGACTGGACCGAGGTAGAACGCTGTTTGATTTCAACTCTCTGATTTCCAATTCGTTTCCCCCAATTTTACTACCATTTGTTCCTAAGGGGTACTTAAACCTTTTTCAACAGAAATGATTGGCACCAAAGCCAATTATATCCAAAAACAGTAAGATGAAGAGAAGTTAGGGTTTTCGACTTTTTACCCCAGATTTGGTCGATTCGAGGTGTTTTTGTTGCGGTTTCTTACTTACAAACTGATCCTCTTGATTTTCCTTGCAGAACCGAAGCAAAAATCGTCGAAAATGAGTGAGAAACGAAGAGGCAAGGTGAGATTAGCGCCGCGGTCGAGAAGGTGAGGGAGGGAAGAGAGAGAAACCGTTCCCCCTTTTATACCCCTCGTTGAATCTGACATCACCTCGGTCGAGGTGGTCCCGACCGGACCGAGGTGTCTGGACCGAGGTGGGTCTCTGTAAGCCCTAGTCGCATCGGTTGCTCAAGAATCATCTCGGTCGAGGTCCAGTGACGGCAACCGAGATGTATCCTAGTCAAACTTCGTCTTCTCAATTTCTCGAACTTCTGCCCTTCAGTGTAGCTTCTCAGCTATGACCCTTCCTTTTGGAATACCTGGTCATTGTCTAGAAGAAAACAAAAACAAACAAAACAAACTATCTAAAACTAGACTAGAAAGGGAAAGAAAGCAATACCTTGGGTTGCCTCCCAAGAAGCGCTTGGTTTAAGGTCGCTAGCTGGACCATACGTCATCCCTAAACATGCTGGGAGGTGTCCTCACCCCATACTTCACCTTCATCGTGGGGTGAGGTGAAAAAATCTATCAAACGTTCCAGCAAATGCAAGTGCTCATCGGGGAATGAATCGTCTATGGGTAGCTCGTCCTTCTCGCGTGAAGAGGGAGGTAGTCGGTTAAGGTGATCCGCAACAGAATTTTCGGATCCCTTCTTATCACGAATCTCTAGGTCAAACTCTTGAAGCAAGAGAATCCATCGAATAAGACGCGGCTTTCCATCCTTCTTTGCAAGAAAGTAGTGAATAGCTATATGGTCAGTGTAAACAATAACTTTCGCTCCCACTAAGTAAGAGTGAAATTTCTCAAAAGCATATACAACCGCCAAAGTTCCTTTTCGGTGGTGGCGTAGTTTCGTTAAGCCGTGTCTAGCGTCTTGCTAGCATAGTAAATGGCGTTGGTCAGGTCATCCTTCTTTTGTCTTAACACCGCTCCTACGGCCACATCACTCGCATCACACATTATTTCAAAGGGCAAGGTCCAATCGGGAGGTTGAATGATGGGAGCGGAAATCAATGCTTCCTTTATCTTGTAAAAAGCATCAAGGCATTCCTGCGAAAACTCAAAAATTGCATCCTTATTCAAAAGATTAGTGAGCGGTTTAGAAATTTTTGAGAAATCCTTGATGAACCTCCTGTAGAAACCTGCATGCCCGAGAAAACTCCGCACACCCTTAACAGAACAAGGGGGAGGAAGTTTCTCAATAGTCTCGATCTTAGCTCGATCGACCTCAATACCTCGGTTGGAAACGAGGTGCCCTAGAACAATTCCTTCGCTAACCATAAAGTGACACTTCTCCCAATTCAGAACAAGGTTAGTGTCTTCACAACGTTGAAGTACTAGGGAAAGGTTATATAAGCAATCATCAAAAGAGGAACCATATACCAAAAAATCATCCATAAATACCTCCATGATCTCCTCTATATACTCGGAAAAGATAGCCATCGTGCAACGCTGGAAGGTAGCGAGTGCATTACATAATCCAAATGGCATCCTCCTATAAGCGAATGTCCCCCATGGACAAGTGAAAGTGGTCTTCTCTTGATCATCCGGATGGATAGGAATCCGAAAGAAACCACTATAACCGTCTAAATAGCAAAAATGTAAATGTTGCGCTAACCGTTCGAGCATTTAATCGATGAAGGGAAGCGGGAAATGGTCATTCCGAGTGGCCGTATTCATCTTTCTATAATCGATGCACACCCTCCAGCCCGTGATGGTCCTAGTTGGTATCAACTCGTTGTTCTTATTTGACGCAACGGTCATCCCTCCCTTCTTTGGAACTACATGTACTGGGCTAATCTACTTGCTATCCAAAATAGGGAATATGATACATGCATCCAACAACGTAAGAATCTCTTTCTTCATAACCTCTTTCATGATCGGATTTAACCGTCTTTGAGGTTCCCGTGAAGTCTTATGATCATCTTCCATTAGAATTCTATGCATGCAAAAAGAAGGCTTAATACCAATAAAATCATCAATAGTATATCCTATAGCCTTTTGATGTTTTCTCAGCACATGCGTCAGTTTAGACAATTCAGTTTTGGAAAGGGAAGTACTTACTATAAAGGCATACGTAGAATCCGACCCAAGGAAAACATACCGCAAGTGGCTCGGGAGCGGTTTAAGCTCCACAACTGGGGGTGCTTTCTGAGGGGATCCTTGCTTCCTCCTTCCAGTGAAGTTGTCTCATATTGAAGAATTGGATCTTTAGAAGTCTCGGTGGCAACATCTTGTTTGCCGTATTGGTCGGTGTCCGAGGTGGGTGATCGAGGTGTTCTTCAGATATGAGCACCTCGCTTGGTCTAGAAAGTGCCTCGGCCGAGGTACTACAACTGGAACCGAGATCTGAATCTCCCTTCTTCCTCTGAATTAGAGTTTTAATCTTAGCTCCTGGATCTTCCTCCAGTGTCTTTAAGCTCCGTATATCTGCATCACAAGAAACATCTATACCTTCCTCCATTAAGCTAAAACTAATAACTCTTTCAAGAGGGTCTTTAGTAAGGATAGAGCTCACCAATTCCCTTGATTCTTCTTCATCGTAGATGTTGAAGATATCATCCTCCAACGGCTCTCCCTTTATTGTAGCAAGCAATGAGTATTCCACTTGATCGCCACCAATGTTGAACTTCAACTCGGCGTTCTTACAATCCACATTGCAACCCGAAGTTGTTAGGAATGGTCTCCCGAGAATGATAGGAACGGGATAATCTGCGGAAATATCAAGTACTACAAAGTCTATAGGTAAGTAGAAGTTACCAAGCTTGACGGGAAAATCCTCCAAAATGCCCACGGGATGGGTAATGGAGCGATCCGCCATGTACAACCTTATCTTGACCGGTTTGGGCTCTCCAAGACCGATCTTCTCACATAGTTCCAGCAGGATGATGCTCACGCTGGCTCCTAGATCACACAAGGCTTCATAAGTTACATCCCCAACTTGAATGGGAATGCAAAATGAACCGGGATCTCTTAGTTTGGGTGGCATCTTCTCCTTCATGATTTGGATGAGCTCCGAGGATTTAGATGTCATCCTTACTTCTTCACAGTCTTCCAGTTTCCTCTTCTTTGAAAGAATTTCTTTCAAGAACTTCCCATAGGCGGGCATCCCTAGAATAGCATCAAGGAAAGGAATGTTAATATAAAGCATATTCATTAAGTCCAGGAACTTACCGAAATGTTGGTCTAGATGTGCTCTAGCCATTAATTGGGGGAATGGAAGTGGTGGTTTATAAGCAGGAGGTGGAACATAAACTTTAGATTTCCCCTCCGCTTTCTGAGGTTCCACCTCGGTTGGTACCTCGGCCGAAGTGTTCTTCGACTATACCTGGACCGAGGTGTTCTTCGACTGATCAGGCATCGACCGAGGCACTAGATCTGCAGTCTTCAGTCCACTTCTCGTCGTTATTGCCATGATCTATCCCTTAGGGTTGCTCTCTGTTCTTGCTGGGAGCTTCCCTGGATCTCTTGACGCTTCATTCGCCTTGTTGTAGAATTTTTGCTCTAAGACTTTTTGTGCCTTCGAAAATAAACTCATGGACGTTTCCATAGCTTTGAGCTTGACCAATATTTCGTCCAGCACTGCATCCTTCTTTGCTGGCTGGGACGAACTTGGTCCAGACTCTTGGCTTTTCAATGGAGTGGAAGAAGAAGAGGAGGGGTTATAAGTGTTATGGGAATGAGAGTCACCGGGAACTTATTGATTAGTCCTCCAATTGTTGTTGCTTCTATTGTTGTTGTTATTTTTGTTGTTGGAGTTTCTATTGTTGTTGTTGTTCCGCGGTCCTTGATAGTTGTTTCTTCCTTGGTACCCTCCATCTTGCTCCTTCGTTTGAGCTACTAAAAGCTCCTTCAATTGCTTGACTTCGTTGCTAAGCGAGGTGAGTTGAGCTCCATTTGATAAAGTGTCTTGGAAGCTAACTCTCCTTGCTCCATTATCGGTTCCTTGGTGGGAGTATTTCTCCATGTGCAAAGCTTGCTTTTCAATGAACTCCCAAGCTTCGTCTATCGGCATGTCCATGAATGTACTGGCGGAAAGTAACTGGAGATTGAATTGAGCATCTTCATTAAGTCCCTTGAAGTAGATCTCAAGCAACTCGATCTTCGGAATCCCATGATGTGGGCAATCCAACAAAAGATCCTTGAATCTCTCCCATGACTTGGACAAACTTTCCTTGTTCTTCAAAATAAAAGCATTAATTCTTCGCCTCAACTCAGCGGTTTTAGATGGGGGAAAGAATTTAGCTAAGAACTCCGTCGTCATCTCTTCCCAAGTGTTGATCTTTCCATCGGGAAGAGATTGATACCATGCAAGCGCCTTGTCCTTCAAAAAGAAATATAAAGGACGTAGCTTGTAGTTGTTGTTATCAAACCTTGATGGCCTCAAAGTCTCCATCAGAATCTCATAGTTTTGCAAATGTTGGTGCGGAGACTCCCTCTTCGAACCTCCAAATTGGCATTGGCGGATCATGGTTAGAACTTGCGGTCAAAGTTCATAATCGTTCTCAGCTAGATCACCTAGGTTGACTCCTGGACGCCTCACTTGCTGATTAGGGTCCATCCTCTGTCCTAGGGTTTGTGGAATTCCAACAATAAGAACATCTCGGACTGGCATCCAAGGTGGATGTATCTCGGCCGGGGCATCTGAAACTAGGTCCTGCCTCGGTCGAGGATTTGGGTCTGGTCGAGGTAGATATTGGTTCCTTAGAGCCGCCATATCTGCTTCTATCGCCTCCGTTCTTGCGCGAGTTTCTTGCTTTTCTCACTGCAGTTCTTCCTTACTGAGGCGTAGTTGTTCTAGCGTCTCCTTCAATTCGGCCCCAAGATCGCGATCATCTTGGTTGGCCATCTTTGCTTCTCTCAAGCGTTGTTTATATGTCTTCTCTGGTTCGGGATCGTAAGGAACGATTTCCTTCCCAACACGGGTTCTTCGCATAAACCTAAGAAAAGGATCCTGCGAAAGCACTCAAGTAGAGTGGTTAGTAGCAACAAGGGCAATTGCCCCAAAAGACAACTGCAACCAGCTTGATCTAAACCAAGTCCCCGGCAACGGTGCCAAAAACTTGTTCACTTCAAAAGGTGTGTGCAAGCTTTAAATTTACAACCGAGGAAATATGCTTAAAACAAGGATGTGAACCCACAGTGTATGGGTCAATTGTAATAAAAGCAAGAAATTCCAGGGGTCAAACACAGAGACTTAGGCGAAACCAAGCACAGAATCGGTTTTCAAATAATGCAATCAACAAAAGCAATCAAAGATGATATAAGTCAAATAAAGGGGATATGCAGATTCTAGAGATTAAGACATCCAGTTGTGGTTTAAACTCAAGATCTAAGGATATAGCGGACAAAGTTGAGATTTTTGCAAGGGAAGGTGTTTCTAAGATGGGAATAGATCACCGGGTAAGTCTCACTACTCACTATCCCAAACCGTAATTCCTTTTACCGGGTAAGTCGCACGGAACTAAGGTAAAGAACTAAAACCTCAAACTAACACACCAACCAAGTGGATAGAATCAACCTTTACCGGGTAAGTCTCAGGCTAACTCTCAAGATTGGAATGGAAGCACACACAAACCCCAATAAAGGATAAACCTTTATTACCTATCGCTTATGATCTTAGGTAAACAAGCAGAGGAATCACCAGGTAAGTCTCATCCTAGGCTTGCATTGAACCAAGAAAGGATTAACAAGGATAGGGTTTGGCAAACTGGATCTTAACTTAGAAAAAGATCAGTAAAAGTTCACCTCGGTCAGACAGAATCCACCCCGGCCGAGGTGTTCATCGACTGAGCGAGATGTTCGTCGGTTAAGATAAAGACTCGAGCTTTCAGGGTCCGGCTGGGATTAAGATCATTCTATCATCGTCTTTCCCACAACTTTCAGTCAATCACCCTAGAATCACAAAAGAAACTTAGCCAACAATCATCATGATAACAATAATCAACTTTATAAAGAAGGAATCAATTATCAAATAAGAAGGCTTAAATGAAAAGACTTCAATAACTGAATCCAATATGTGACAAATAAGTGTTTCCAAGTCACAAACCAACAAGAACAACCAATCAAAAGTAACCAAAAGTAGCCTAGAAAAATCTCACAAAACTCCTTCAAAGGCTATCTTCAACAAGGAATCCTTCCTTCTTCCTTCAATCCGAAGGGAAATCTTCTGCAACTGTAGGACTTTTGATGTTGTGAATACTAGGTAATCAGCTTCCAAGCATAAGCATGGATTGAATTTGTGGAAAATCCAACCCTTTATATAGGAAAATTATCTTCCAAAGATAAAATATCATAAAAGATATTTTCCTATAAAATATATCCAAATAAATCAGCTAATATCTTTTCTTCCTTCCAAAAATCTAGCCCAAAAATATGATATCTTCTTTCCATAATTAAAAGATCTCAGCCATAAAATATATCTCCTCGCCGGCGACAAGGTGTCCACCTCGGTCGGGGCGCTCCTCAAAATCACCTCGGTCGAGGTGGTACTGTAGCTGACCGAGGTGACTCTGAACTGAATGTGAAATCTCTCAAATCTGGTCCAAAGTGAATCTTTAATCCATTTTCATGCTTCGTGAGTTCCTTCTTAAGCTTCTGAATGTAGCTACAAGAACGTTCTAGATCTCGTGGGAGGTAGTGATAGGTGATGGAATAACTACCATTTAGGCTAGTTTTTAAAGTCTTTTTATCACATTAGTGTCGGTTTATGCTACTAACTCCTTGGTCTAGAAGAAGAAGACTAAATGAAGCTAAGGAAGGAGTTACAAGCACTTAGGAGTGAAGACCATTCACGAAGCAAAGCTTTTGTACCCTCACCGCCCCCGCGAAGTAGTGCACCACCCCTGCGGGTGCACCATACTCCGGAGTGCACCCTGCGCCTTCGCCAGCGCCAGGCACGAAGAGTGTCACTACCCCTGCGCCACTCCTTGGCGCCCCTGCGGTGACTTGTCTTGAAGGAGCAAAAGCCAGGGCCCCTGCACCTCTTCTTGCGCCTCAACCAGGGAGCTGTGAAGATGAAGAGTCAGTGTCACCGCCCCTGCGTTGACACTAGGATGCCCCTGCGGCTCGGCATCAGAAACAGAAGGAAGTTGAAGAGTTAGACGTTTGAAGAACATTAAATATCCGCCCCCACGTAATTGTCTGGCCACCCCGACGGCCATGAAGAAGCTCAAGCGGTTCTGCCCAAACCGCCCCTTCGGCTCTGAAGGCCGCCTTACGGTTCAACGACATAGACTTTACTCCGGCTGTTTACACCACCTTTGTGGCATTAAAGGTGGTTGTTTTGGGTCGGCTATTTACTCCTATTTAGTGTCTTGTGTAGTATAAATAGACCCTTGGCTGATTGCTAGAGTATCCACTTATCCACAATTAGAATCCAATTATTTTCCATTGCTACCTTTGTAATGAGTTGCTAACTCCCTTGCTACATTGGGTTGGTTTGAAGCTGCATTGTTACTTTGGTTGTAAGTTCTTTTTAATATAAGTTTTTATTCAGTAATACTTTGTGTTTCCTTGATCTTTATTGTCTAATTTGATGTTTGATTAACACTTAAGATTGATCACTTTAGGTTCTAAAGTGCATGCAAAGAATTAGGATTAATAGATTCCGGGTTCGGGTCTTTAATCTAGTAGTAAACTTTAAGTAATAACGGGTTGTAATTGCTTAAGGAAAGGAACACAAATATAAAGATAAGTTTAACGGTTTTAATCTTCTCTTTATATCCCTTAGTCTTTATTTGAAAGCTAACTTGTTACTTGTTCTTGTAGGTTTACGGAACTTTAACCTGTTAAGTTGTGTTGATGCCGGTTGGCTCAACACATATATACGATCGAGACGGGAGATTACTTAAGAACTTGTAAAAGGAACTCACCAAAGTAGCATTTGCATGCTATGAATCAACCTAGTGTAGATTCACCCATCATTGTCTTACTCGTTGCGTTACTTGTTTTCATACGCTTTGTGTGCATCAATTCACCTAACCCCCCCCCCTTGTTACTTGATTCTATAATCAATAATTGGCTTTAATAAAAATACCAAAACTCTCTTCGGTTCGACCCTTACTTAACCACTATACTTGTTTTAGTGCTAAGTCGGGATTTATTTTGATAGGGTATAGACGACCATAAGAATACCTCAAGTCAAATTTTGGCGCCGTTTCCGGGGAGTTTTCTGTTATTTTTATTATTGATTATTGGTTTGAACCATTTTTATGGTTCAAACCCGTGCTACTAACTCCGGTTTTGCTTCTTTTGATCCAGAAATTGAGAGGACGCACATCCGGCAACGAAGACAACAACAACTCCAACAAGAAATGGCTGATCGGACTCTTCGTCAACTCACTCAGCCCACTTTGGCTCAAAACCCTCTTGCGGTTACTATACCGGCATTAGGCGAAGGAATCAACTTCGAGCTCAAGCCGGGTCTCATTCACTTTCTCCCATCTTTCCTTGGTTAAGTGGTGAGGACCCCATCAAGCACCTTGGAAAGTTTCATACCGTGTGTATGAGCATGAAGCCAGCCAACATCACCAAAGAACAAATCAAGACGAGGGCATTCGGTTTCACGCTCAAAGATGCAGCGGATGATTGGTATTACCACCTTCCATCCAGGAGCATCGACACTTGGGAGAGTCTCCACAAGGCGTTTTTGGAGAAATACTTCCCAGCCAAGAAGGCAAATAGCTTGAGGAAAGCTATAAGCAACATCGAGCAAGAGGTGGATGAAACTCTCTATGAGTACTTTGAAAGATTCGCACGCCTCTGATCTAGTTGTCCTTTCCACGGATATTCGACTCAAGATCTAATCTTGTACTTGTATAATGACTTGCTCGACAATGAAAGGAGGATCGTCGATGCGGCTTGTGGAGGTAACATTCTTAACTCTACCCTTGACCTTGCTTTGGAAAAGATACAAGAACTAGCGGAAGGAACCCGGAACTTTGGAAGGACCCCTTCCAAGAGAGGAGTTCATGTTGTGAGTTCCGGGAAGAATGAGATCTCCATGGAGCTTGCGGAATTGAAGGAGATGGTGAAGAGATTAACACTTATGGGAACCCCACAGCAGCTCAAAGCATGTGGAGTGTGTGCTCACCCATATCATCCAACGGACATGTGTCCACAAGTCCGGAATGATGATGCTGAGGTGAATGCAATGGGTTATGGACAACCACAATAGCAAAGGCCTGGGAACGATCCTTATGCGCAGAATTTCATGTCAAACTGGCGTGATCAACAAAATTTTCGTTGGAGGGATCAACAAAACCAACAACAGCAGCCCCGACAAGGTAAGTACCAATCAATTGAAGATATGTTGTAGGTTTTGACTAAGCATTTTGCCACTCATGTCCAAACAACAGAATCCAACATCAAGAACCTTGAAAAACAGGTTGGGCAAATGGCGGAAGCCATATCAAGGACCGAAGCTAGATTTTCCGGAGGTTTGCCTTCCCAGACGGTCATAAACCCCAAGGAGAATGTTAGTGCCCTAACATTAAGGAGTGGGAAGCAAATCCAACAGAAACCAGCAAAAGAATCACAAGGCAAACCCTCTGACGAGTTTACCGCAACCATAGCCGCACCTGCGCCTACACCTGCGCCGAACCCTGAGCAAACACCGCCCTCAACTGGAGGTCTCCGCCCCTGCGGTGACAGCCCCTGAGCCACCCCTGTGTCTGAATACTGACGCCCCTGCGGAAAACTCAATAGAAAGTTCTGCTGAAAAGGATTCTTACATCCGGCCTAAGTTTCCACCGCTGTACTTTGAGAAACCACCAGCTCCTTTTCCTGAGGCTCTAAAGGAGAGATGAATCATTGAGGACAAGGATCTCTTTGAGACCTTTTCCAAATGCGAGGTAAACATCCCTCTCCTTAAGTTAGTGAAGAGTATTCCTAAAGATGCTCGTTTCTTGAAGGAACTTTGTACTATGAAGAGGAATCAGAAGCTGAAGGGGAAACAAAAAGTGCAAGTAAGTGAGCATGTGTCGGCCGTTTTCCAACGGAGAATGCCAAAGAAGTGCAGCGACCCGGGTATGGTAACCATCCCTTGTGTTATAGGGGAAACCCGCTTTGACAAAGCCATGTTTGATCTGGGTGCTTCTATAAATGTTTTACCATATTCTATTTACGAATCACTTGGCCTTGGGCCAATAACGGAAACTAGAATTGTAGTACAACTTGCTGATAGATCTAATGTGTACCGAAAGGGATAATTGAGGATGTATTAGTAATGGTAGACAAACTAATTTTTCCTGCTGATTTCTTCGTAATGGATATGGAAAATGATTCGCATGCTGCACTAATATTGTTAGGTAGACCATTTTTTTTAAACTGCTAGGACTAAAATTGATTATGTTAGTGGCAAACTAACCATGGAGTTTGATGGTGAAGTAGTGGAATTTGACATCTATGATGCAATGAAATTTCCTAGTGATGATCACTCTTTATGTGCTATTGACATCGTTGAACCTTTTATGCAAGATGTGTTTGATAATTTTGATATTGATGAATTGAAAAATGTGATTGAGCATGACATTGATGACTTCAAATCAGAATATGTACTAACATCCAGCATGAAAGAGGTCATAGCCCAATTAGATGGGCATAAAAGGCTACCTATCTCCAATTTGGCCATTGGGCCCACTATACTAACCCCAAGCGAGAAGCTTGTTCCATCTATAGTGCAGGCACCGGAAATATAATTGAAGGATCTTCTATCCCACCTCAAGTACGTTTTCCTTGAAGATAACAATACCTTGCCGGTGATCATCTCCAACAAGTTGACTACTGGTCAAGAAGGCAAGTTGGTGAAAGTATTGAAAGAACACAAGACGGCCCTTGGATGGACCATTGCGGACATCAAAGGGATAAGTCCATCAACTTGCATGCATAGGATCTTACTTGAGGATGAAGCCAAACCCTCTAGGCAACCTCAACGAAGGTTGAATCCGCCAATGATGTATGTGGTCAAGAAGGAGGTGTTGAAGCTCCTCCAAGCGGATATGATCTTCCCTATTTCAGATAAAACTTGGGTGAGTCCAACCCAAGTCGTTCCAAAGAAAGGAGGCATCACAATGGTGGAAAATAACCATGGAGAAATAGTCCCGAGTAAAATGCAAACCGGATGGAGAGTTTGCATTGACTACCGCAAACTCAACAAAGTAACACGTAAAGACCATTTCCCATTACCTTTTATTGACCAAATGTTGGAACGTCTTACAGGTCAACCGTACTACTGCTTCCTTGATGGATATTTGGGTTATTTCCAAATAGCCATTGCACCGGAAGATCAAGAAAAGATAAAGTTCACTTGCCCATTTGGCACTTTTGCGTACCGCAGAATGCCATTTGGACTTTGCAACGCACCAAGCACCTTCCAACGGTACATGATAAGTATTTTCTCCGAATACATATAAAATTTCATTGAAGTCTTCATGGATGACTTTACCGTCAATGGAGACAGTTTTGATGCATGCTTAAGACATTTGAAACTTGTTCTTGAAAAATGTGTTGAAACCAATCTAGTTCTTAATTCGGAAAAATGTAATGTCATGGTGGAACAAGGAATTGTGCTAGGACATATAATATCCTCCAAAGGGATAGAGGTAGATAGGGAAAAGGTTGATGTAATTCAAAGTTTACCTTATCCTATTAATGTTCGGGAAATCCGATCTTTTCTTGGTCAAGCAGGTTTCTACCGACGGTTAATAAAGGACTTTTCGAAGATCTCGGCACCCCTATGTGAATTGCTCAAGCAAGACGTCACCTTCATAGTGGATGAAAGTTGCAAGAAAGCTTTCGACACTTTGAAGTCATGTCTTACCACTGCACCAATAATCTGTTCCCCGAATTGGGAGAAACCTTTCGAAATCATGTGTGACGCCATCGATTACGCCGTTGGAGATGTCTTAGGACAGAAAGACGGGTGGGCTTCTCACTTGATCCATTATGCGTCTATGACACTAAGTGGAGCGCAAAGGAATTACTCTACCACCGAGAAAGAGATGTTAGCGGTGGTTTTCGCCCTTGAGAAATTCAGACAGTACCTACTTGGGGTAAAGGTAATTGTCTTCACTGACCATGCAGCTCTTAGATACCTCATGGCGAAGAAGGAAGCAAAGCCAAGATTAATCCGATGGGTGCTCTTTCTAAGCGAGTTTAACCTAGAGATACGGGACAAGAAGGGGGCTGAGAACCTGGTGGCCGATCATTTGAGCAGACTAGTAAAGGAAGAGGAGGATCCGGGAAAAGGAAATGAGATAGCTAGAAGTTTTCCAGACGATACATTTTACACAACTCTCTGTTGTGTAACCTCCCCCGCGCCTCACACTTCCCGCCCCTGCGGCTCAGTTTAGACGCCCCTGCGGATTTGTCGACAAAGATATGTCTCAAGCTCTAGTCTTTTAAACCTTGGTTTGCTAACATTGTGAATTTCATGGTCAGGAATGAGTATCCTCCAGACTTCACCAAGGCACAACGAGAGAAGGTGAAGGCTGAAGCTCGACATTACGTTTGGGACGATCCTTACCTTTGGAAACATTGTAGTGACCCAGTGATTCGTCGTTGCATTCCAGATAATGAGGTACAATCTGTCCTAACCTTCTTTCATTCCGAAGCATGTGGGGGGCACTTTGGAGCAAACAAAACTGCCAGAAAAGTTTTGGATGCCGGGTTCTTTTGTCCACACATTTTTAGAGACGCTTTTGCGTTTTGCAAAGTGTGTGATAGATGCCAAAGGTTAGGAAACATTTCAAGGAGACATGAAATGCCCCAATCCACTCTTATATTTTGCGAAATATTTGATGTTTGGGGAATTGATTTCATGGGGCCTTTTCCTACTTCATTCGGGCACACATATATTTTACTTGTGGTGGACTATGTTTCCAAGTGGGTGGAAGCAAAGGCCACCAAAACTGATGATTCAAAAGTGGTTGCAGCTTTTCTTAAGAAAAATATTTTTGCAAGATTTCGAATTCCTAAAGCCTTAATCAGTTATAGGGGTACCCATTTCTGCAACAAGAGGATCACGGCTCTCCCTAAGAAGTACCACGTCCACCAACGAGTGTCAACAGCTTATCATCCACAAACAAAAGGCCAAGCTGAGGTATCCAACCGGGAAATAAAGACCATCCTCCAAAAGACGGTCTCTCCCGGAAGGAAGGATTGGAGTGCAAGGCTAAACGACGCTCTGTGGGCATATCGGACAGCCTACAAACTCCTATAGGGATGTCTCGTTTCCGGCTCGTGTTTGGGAAAGCTTGCAGTGGAGCTAGAGCACAAAGCTTGGTGGGCGGTAAAGAAGTGCAACATGAACATAGAGGAAGTGGGAGAATTCCAAAAACTCCAATTGCAAGAATTGGAGGAATTGAGATTAGATGCGTATGACCATGCCACTGCATACAAAGAAAAAACCAAAGCATGGCATGACCGAAACATTATCCGGAAGGACTTCAAGGTAGGTGATAAGGTACTTCTCTTTCAATCACGTTTAAAACTTTTTGCAGGTAAGCTGCATTCAAGATGGACGGGGCCGTTCGTGGTAGCCGAAATGTACCCTCACGGAGCTGTGGATCTTTATGATCCCCAAACACACAAGGTGTTCAAGGTAAACGGGCAAAGGTTAAAGCTCTACCTTGAAGGAGTAAAGAACGACCCAATTGATGAGATGGTGCTGGAGGAAGCACAATCAGAGAAGTAGAGCCCTTACGTCGAGTCAACGACGTAAAACAAAGGTTGTTCGGGAGGCAACCCGAAAGAACAAGAAGATGAGTCTCTGTCAAGAAAACCGCCCCTGCGGCGACACCTCTGCCCAGCGCCGCCCCGGCGCTGGGCCTGCGCTTACGACAAAATGCTCACCGCCCCCCGGTGACACCAATGCGCCCCTGTGGCGACCCCCCTTGACACGCACTCTTGGCGCCGCCCTCGGCGCTAAGCCTGTGCCCCCTCCTCATTGTCACCTCCCCCGCGGTGACAAGCCCCCATCCTTGTGGGTTTACACAGAAAAGAAAAAAAATAAGGATCTCAAAAAGTGCCTACACCTACCACACCCACTTACCTTCTTTCTTCACCAAACACACCTCTCCTTCGAACCTTACTCCCTCACACCCACGCCCCTGCGCTCTCCTTGCTCACAAACCACTTCTCTGACGCCCCTGCGCCACCTCCGACGACCAACCAACACCCTTGTAACGCTCCTGCGCCACCCTCTCTAGCTCATTACCACCACCTTCCACACTCTGCATCTCTCTCACCTTACTACACCCTTCATCACCACCCACCACAAAATTCCACTACTGCACTACCTTCGTCGACGCCTCAACCAACAAGGAAGTCACCGGAACGGCCCCAGCATCACCACCTTCATCGCTTCCTAAATATCGCCCTCTGCACTTTTCCTGCCCCCGCGCCTTACCGCCCTTGCGCCTACTTCAGCCGCCCTTGTAGAAAACACAACAGAGGGTTCGTCTTCTCTCCCTATTTTTGAAAGTTCCTAGTTCTTTTGCTAAATAACCTACCAGAATGGAACCACAAAGGAAGTACAAGATGTCCGAAGCTGAGAAGGAGAGATATAGGATTGTGCAAGATCGGATTGTGTATGCAACTCGGTTTTTGCACATTCCTACCTTGTAGAAACTAGGCATGTTGGAGAGCATGTAGTCCTTTCTAGGCAATGTTGGGCTCGGAGACTTCCTAAAGAAGAGTGCTCCGACATATCCCGAGCTCAGCCGACAGTTCATCGCCACCTTCACCATGGAGAAGGAGGATCACGTGTGTGTTGGACTTACCTTCAAGTTCAACAAAAAGAAATACACACTTGATTATTTCCAGCTATAGGAGGCATTTGGGGTGACTCTCAACCCCTTCGAGATCTGGTGGGAGGCAGTCCCGACTCCGAACCTGTGTGAGTTTTGGCAGGCAACTACTGGATCCGAGTTTCATGCAGGGGGTGAGTACTCCAACAAACTCACTCACCCCTGTTTGAGGCTCCTCTCCAAAATCCTCATGAGTGTCTTCTGTGGACACAAAGAGGAGAACAAGGTCGCTCTCAAGGACCTTTCCCTGCTATACGCCTGTCTTCCGATAAACGAGAAGGTGATGGATTGGTTGTTTCTCTTCCTTACCACTTTGAAGCGGATTAGGAAGAACGAGCCACGGGACATTGTTGGCGGTGGGGTGATCTCCTTGATTGCCTCACAGGTGATGGACCTGTCCGGACTCGAGGACGGGATGGAGGCTCCCCTTTACACGGAGGGGATGCTTAGGAGGTGCAAGCTCCTCCGACGGGACGGGGAGAACCTATTTTGGATCTCCCTTGTAGATGGGAGCCACCTCACTTATCTCCCTCGGCCTTTACCATTCGGGGATGAGCTCTCCGAGCTCTACATCCCGGCAGATCCTTTCGTGTCGAGGCGGCAGCTGGTGGCCAATGTGGAGAGGCATGTTGCGAGCTCTAGTCGGGCTCATCATGAGGAGCACATGCCCATTCCAAACGACGAGGAGATGCCCACTACGGTGCCAGAGAAGGATTCGGCTCTTGCGAGCCTTCAGGCTCAGATGGATGCTCTGACCACCCAGCACCAGACATGGCAATCTGACTACCAACGGACCATGCTTGAGCAGCAGCAGAGCTGGCAGACGAGTTTTGCCGCTTCCATGACCTCCCACTTCGACCAGAGGTAGGACGCTTGGCAGGCGGCCCAGCAGCAGCTCGAGGCTCAACAGTTGGCTTGGCAAGCCAGCTTTGAGACCTCTTTTTGGCCAGCGGATGGTCGCCCAGCAGAGCCGCATCGATGACATCTATCGGCGGCAGGAGCACTTCTTTCGCCACTTCCCATACCCACCGGAAGAGGGTCCGGATGGTCCAGCTGGACCATCCCACAAGGGGCATTTTTTCTCTTCCCTTTCCCACATTTATCTTTGCTTCATTTCCACTTTGAGGGCAAAGTGTACTTCAAGTATGGGGGAGGGACATATCATTGCATGTACAGTTTCTTTTGAGTTATTTTGAGTCGTTTTGCATTGAGTCTTATGAATTGTAATTCAGTTTGAAATTCATAAAAAAAATTAAAAAAAAAAAAAGAGAAAAAGCCAAAGAAAATGAAAAAAGGCATGAAAATCCTTGGATAAACCGAAAACCCGAAAGGGCGGTTTAGGCAAAAAGAAGGTAGTCCGAACAATCTTAGATTGGTGCAAAATTAGACTTGAGGGATGTGAGTTTCAAGTGAGATCATCAAAGAAAAGAAGAAGAGTGGCAAGGTGAAAACCCGAAAGGGCACCTTGGCAAAATGAGCGACACCGAGTGTAGGTTTCCCTTCCGACGTTTGGCGACATAAGAAGGGGGATCATAAGGAAGTTGTCCGGGTAGGTCACTCTTGGAGCGATAAGGATGGTAGTCTCTCACCTTTTTCTCACATTTTCTATCTTTTTCCTTCTTTCTTTCTTGGCTTTCCTTTTGTTTTCATTATCTTTTCTACTTGTTCATGCTTCCTGAGGCCTTTGAGTCTAAATTTGTTGTCATGTGTTTTATTCGGGACGAGTAAAAGGTCTAAGTATGGGGGAGTTTGATAGGTGATGGAATCACTATCATTTAGGCTAGTTTTTAGAGTCATATTATCACATTAGTGTCGGTTTATGCTACTAACTCCTTGGTCCAGAAGAAGAAGACTAAAAGAAGCTAAGGAAGGAGTTACAAGCACTTAGGAGTGAAGATCATTCACGAAGCAAAGCTTTTGTTACCTCACCGCCCCGCGGAGTAGTGTCACCGCCCCTGCGGGTGACACCATACTCCGGGTGACACCATACTCCGGAGCACACCCTGCGCCTTCGCCAGCGCCAGACACAAAGAGTGTCACCGCCCCTGCGCCACTCCTTGGCGCCCCTGCGGTGACTTGTCCTGAAGGAGCAAAAGCCAGCGCCCCTACACCTCTGCCTGCGCCTCAACCTGGGAGCTGTGAAGATGAAGAATCAGTGTCACCGCCCCAGCGTTGACACTAGGACGCCCTTGCAGCTCGACATCAGAAACGGCAGGAAGTTGAAGAGTTAGACGTTTTAAGAACATTAAATATCCACCCCCGCAGAATTGTCTGGCCGCCCCGGCAGCCATGAAGAACCTCAAGCGTTTCTGCCCAAACCGCCCCTGCGGCTCTGAAGGTCGCCCCTGCGGTTCAACGACAGAGACTTTACTCCGGCTGTTTGCACCACCTTTATGGCATTAATGATGGTTGTTTTGGGCCGGCTATTTACTCCTATTTAGTGCCTTGTGTAGTATAAATAGACCCTTGGCTGATTGCTAGAGTATCCACTTATCCACAATTAGAATCCAATTATTTTCCATTGCTACCTTTGTAATGAGTTGCTAACTCCCTTGCTACATTGGGTTGGTTTGAAGCTGCATTGTTACTTTGGTTGTAAGTTCTTTTTAATATAAGTTTTTAATCATTAATACTTTGTGTTTCCTTGATCTTTATTGTCTAATTGCATGTTTGATTAACACTTAAGATTGATCACCTTAGGTTTCAAAGTGCATGCAAAGAACTAGGATTAATAGATTCCGGGTTCGGGTCTTTAATCTAGTAGTAAACTTTAAGTAATAATGGGTTGTAATTGCTTAAAGAAAGGAACACAAATATAAAGATAAGTTTAATGGTTTTAATCTTCTCTGTATATCCCTTAGTCTCTATTTGAAAGCTAACTTGTTACTTGTTCTTGTAGGTTTACGGAACACTAACCTGTTAAGTTGTGTTGATGCCGGTTGGCTCAACACCTATATACGATCGAGACGGGAGATTACTTAAGAACTTGTAAAAGGAACTCACCAAAGTAGCATTTGCATGCTAAGAATCAACCTAGTGTAGATTCACCCATCATTGTCTTACTCGTTGCGAATTCTATGGTTATTAAGAATCCGTCAAAATCTTTAAAAGTCTCGATTGAATACACACCCCTTAATTTTGGCAAGAGGAACTCAATATCTCTCTAAAAACATGATGTTGACGGTTTTAATTAGTTTTAGTTAGTTTTAATTTTATTTCTAAAATTTTTAAGAAACTTAGGGGGTGTATTCAATTAAGAGTCTATAGGAATTTTTTGGAGTTTAAAAATCTATGGGTATTGAATATAGATTTTTAAAAGTCCATATAAATCTTTAGGTATTCAATTAGGATTTAAAATTTTCCATAAAATTCCTATGGTATTTAAAAGTTTGTGGATTTTAAAATAATCTATTATTTCATTGATTTTGTAGGATTCTTCATTACTTTTATACCTACCTAAAATCCATAGAAATCTTCCCCCAACACATAAGATTTCCACAAAATCTGTATTGACTCTATATAGAATTAAAATTTCCAACAGAATTTGCAAATCCTATGATTATTAAGAATCCGTCTAAATCTTTTAAAAGTCTCGACTGAATACACCCCCTTCAGAATTTGCAGGCTAGACAGGAATATATTAGCATGCAGACAGTGACGAGACCAAAGTAGAGGTTTGGTGAGACAGTCTGCAAGTTGATCCGACGTGTGAACATAGGAAACTCCTAGCGAGCCAGCTTGAACTTGTTGACGGATAAAATGGTAGGCCAAGGCAACATGTTTCATTCGTGAATGGAAGACCGGATTGGCACTGAGATGCTTTGCGCGAAGGTTGTCACAATATATTGTACATTGATGAACTTCACAGACTCCAAGTTCAGACAGTAGCGACCGGATCCAAACAAGTTTGAACAGGTGACTGCTAACACTTTGTACTCGGCTTTTGTTGATGACAAGGCGACTGATTTTTGCTTTCGAGAGCTCCAGGAGATAGGGGTCCGTCCAAGGAAGAAGATGAAACCTGTGGTGGAAGTGTAATCATCCTTATTCCCAACCCAATCACAGTCGAACGGTGAATGGTGAGGCCATGGTTAATGGTCCCGTGGAGGTAGTGAAGGACCCATTTGAGTGCAGTGAAGTGAGCGGAGGTTGGAGCTTGCATAAACTAGGACAACTTATTGACAACAACGTTGACGTCCGGGCGGGTGATAGAGAGGTATTGGAGACTTCCAACAAGTGTGCGGAATTCGGTTGGGTTATCAATCGGGGTACCTACGGTTTTTGCGAGTACGGCAGAGGGATCCATGGGGGTTGAAATAGGCTTGCATCCGGACATGTTAGCCTTTAGAAGGGTGTCTTTAATGTATTTGGTTTGACTGAGAAAGAGATAGTGAGGGGTGTCTTGGATTTCAACGCCTAAAAAGTAAGATAGGGTACCGAGGTCCTTAAGAGAAAAGTGATGGGACAAAGGAGATGAAGCTTTCTAGTGCAGACGCGTTATTGCCGGTGACAATAATGTCATCAACATAGATTAAGAGGTAGATAAGATCATTATTGAGGTGAGAGATAAAGAGTGAGGGACCGGCAAGAGAGTTAGTGAAACCTGATTGTAGGAGGTATGTGTGGAGCTCTATGTGTGACACCTATTTCATTTCTAATTGATTACCAGTTAAATGACCTTGTTTAAATCAATAAGCGGAATAGCAGAAAACGTAAAATTTTAAAACTTTATCTTACAACCATGTTTACAACATATATACATACTAACATATGTCATAAAATCATGTTTAACAAAACACAGTGTTTTAAACCCACACAAAACATCCTAGGCGACAGCATCACATAACAGCCCACCTGGTATGATCTCAAATCCAGGTGTTGGGTCCGACGTTCTTGCCTTGATTAGGCTGAGTCTGAGTAGTTGGAAAAAAAATGTGGATATAACAACAATGAGCCACACACACTCAGTAAGGGTATACAAATCGCACTCCTCCAATATATACAAGTATCTAATATCCCGTCTCCAAAGGACACTCTATACCCTTTCTCACATTCCAAAACACACACACACATATCCACATTCACATTACGTCCACAAGCATCCATAACACATAGAATATAAACATTCAAACATGTTATCACACCACATGTAAACATATCATCTCATATAAGCATCTCATATCATACCATCACATGTAACTAATCATAACATAACATATAGCATGCTAGACTCGATCGCATCGATGCGTAGGTGATAATTAACTGACTAGCCTCAACTACTCGTACGATTCTCATTATCATTTTTCTTATCTTTCTTTCTTTTCCTTTTCATTTTTTTTCCTTTCTATGGTTGGCCAACCATGTTAGCATCTTTGGCCTCTCTCGGTCAGGTTCGGACCTCAACTAACCTGTGAGCTTCATAGGTCTCCTCAATCGGAATCGGAACTCAGCTGACAGTTTATATAATAGGTCTCCTCAATCGGAATCGGACATATGGGTCTCCTTAATCGATATCGGACCCTTTATCTCAAGTCTCCTCAATTGGAATCGGACCTGTTATTTTTTTCCTTTTAAATCCCCTACAAAAGCGGGATCCAGTTGGGCTAATTAATCAATTACCATCCTATATTATCACTTTATATCACTTTTCCTTTTCATCCTTTCATCTCATCAAAACCATACTTCTCATGCATACATTACATTTCATATAAATATCATCACATTCTCACATTTGCATGCTTCACATTCATATATAACATCACATCATTTTAAGCATACAATTCATTCACATAATCCACGAGGCATGTAATAAATCATACCATATTAAATACTTAATATATATTAAACACGTGTAATTCATATACACTTACCTCACAAGTAAGAACAATAAAACCTCACAAACCAACTTTTGAGTCCGTTCCCCCTCGGACTATCCTCCTTTCTCGTATTTGGATACGCTTACAAAGCAATTAAGCTATAGTTAGACCAAAACCTTCAACAACACCTGTTGAGAATATCATATTCTTCGTATTAAACTTCTCGATTCAAACACCAATTAAATTCATTCCTTTGAATTTAATTAACTTATATCCTTCTCTATAATCCCAATTTAATTAATTAACCTTCAATTAATTAATTAAATTTTGTGAGAATAACGTTTTGCCCGCAAGAAATTTCTGAACCCACCTGTCATCAAATCTCATCAAACAAACATCCCATAATCACTAGAATAATGTAACGAGCATAATGTAATTTCCAGTTATCCATTTTGGCAAGCCTAAGGTCAATTTAGGCCAAATCGCAATACGGAAAACGAATAAATTCACTTATTCGTTACTAACCCGATTGACAATCTGAAAGAAGATTCAGAATCACAACGACGCAGGCTATGCTCGGACATCATCAAATTCACCGGAATCTGAGCAACGAAACCTCCCTAGTATCATATATGTTCGACCAAGCCTTCACTTGCTCGGAAACGTAGAAACTCGGTACCAAAATGAAGAGAATGAAGAGAGGAATCCAAAAACTCAAACGAAATTGAAATCGGATTAGAAACGGAGAGTAGATCTGAAATTGAAGGTTGAGAGAAATCAGAGATTTTACGGGGAAGCGTGAAAGGAAAGGAATTAATAAACGATATTTCCGCTATTTATAGCGAAAACGATAATTATCCTTTAGCGAAGTCGATAATTATCCTTTCACCGATCCGAATGCGGTTTAAGTCCCATTTTTCAAATTTCTCGAAATTGGAATAATAAATCTAGAATATTGTATGGATAATTATTTCGCAATTGTCTCGAAAAATGCGTATTCCTAAGCCGTCTTTCTTAGCCGCTAAGAAACGAAATAGTGACTCTTTTGGCCGTTTTGTCTATCCATGTTATTTCATATCTAGGACATGTCCGATGCCCTGGCCATTTCTCTCAACTGCATTTTTATTAATTGAAGCTCCCAAATGCTCCAAATAACACTATGGGTTAATATCATCTAAAAGCGGGTTACCGAGAGAGGTATCTCTTGTTAAAACGGGTTTAATTCCTTAAAATTTCCGATTAGGCCATCTTTGATTTTTGACTGTTACACTGTGTACCAAGTGCGTTGGGCTTGTTTGAGCCCATAAATGGTCTTATTGAGTTTACAAACAAAATCACGAGAGGCTTTATTAATAAAGCCGGGAGGTTGGTCCATGTAGACGTCCTCATCGAGAGAGCCTTGGAGGAAGGCATTATTGATGTCGATTTGGCGAATCTTCCAACTTGATTGGATAGCTAACGTGAGAACCGTATAGACCGTACCAGGCTTGAGGACGGGACTGAAGGTCTTGGTGAAGTCACAATCGGGGCGTTGGTGGAAACCCTTGGCGACTAGGCGAGCCTTGAGTTTGTCAAGGGAGCCGTCATGATTGGTTTTGATGCGAAAACGCACTTGCAACCTACGACATTGGGCACGGTTTGGCGAGGCACCAACGACCAAGTGTTATTGGAAAGGAGAACATTGTACTCCAATGTCATGGTGATATGCCCCCGGATGGCGATGCCATCCGTGTTCCGGCTAGAAGGACCCGCACATTTTGGAAGACCGTTATTATTATTCGGCTATTTAATAATAAGTCTTTTTGTATTCGGAACTTTAATTCCGGAACTTAATTCTGTGAATTAAATTCCGACCTTTCATATTTTAGGCTTTTCATATTCGGAACTTAATTCCGACTTTTAATTCCGTCATTTATGTTAAGACTCCTTGTATGGCATCCATCCACTATATAAGGATGGCTTGGCTCATTGTAAAGATATGTCTAAGTTGAATACTAAGTATTGAGAAGGTAAACCCTCTTACTTAGTTTAGGCATCATCTCTTCTTCCACCCTCTAAATATTCTATCTTGGATCTAGTCTTTGATCCAAGCCTTTCAAACTCGAGGATCCTTTTTGAAGGATCAACCAAACGCTTCCGCCACCAAAATCCTACATTTGATCCAATTCGAACAATCAAGAAGAAGTAGTTGAAGTTTCTCCTCGATCTAGATCGTCCGTTTTTCTATCATTGGTATCAGAGCTCGGGATCGAGGTCAAGTTTCTTTACTTTTGTTCTTGATTGTTCATCAAAAATTTTTTGGCTATTTAATAATAAGTCTTTTTGTATTCGGAACTTTAATTCCGAAACTTAATTCCGTGAATTAAATTCCGACCTTTCATATTTTAGGCTTTTCATATTCAGAACTTAATTCCGACTTTTAATTCCGTCATTTATGTTAAGACTCCTTGTATGGCCTCCATCCACTATATAAGGATGGCTTGGCTCATTGTAAAGATATGTCTAAGTTGAAATCTAAGTATTGAGAAGGAAAACCCTCTTACTTAGTTTAGGCATCACTTCTCCTTCAATCCTCTTAAAGTTTTATCTTGGATCTAGTCTTTGATCTAAGCCTCCACATTCGAGGATCCTTTCCAAGGATTAACTAAACGCTTCCGCATCCAAAACTCATAGTTTGATCCAATTCGAACAATCAAGAAGAAGTAGTTGAAGTTTTTCCTCGATCTAGATCCCCCGTTTTTCTATCATTGGTATCAGAGCTCGGGATCGAGGTCAAATTTCTTTACTTTTGTTCTTGATTGTTCATCAAAAAATTTTCTCTCTCTTTGGTGTTCTTCAAAGTTATTCAGTGTTCTTCGAAGATATTCAATATTTCTTTGAAGATCTTCAACCGTTATTCAGTGTTCTTCGAAGATATTCAAGATTTCTTTGAAGATCTTCAACCGTTCTTCAGTGTTCTTCGAAGATATTCAAGAGTTCTTTGAAGATCTTCATCGTTCATCATGTTTTCTGACGATGATGATCAGTTTGATATATATGGAGAATGGTTGCCTTCTTCTCATGAATTAAAGCTCAAGGCGGCCAAACAAACCTCCCGGAGATACCGACGGAGACAATATTTTGAGGATGAGGAGTGGTTGCCTCCTCCGGATCCACCAAGGCCGACTTTTTCCATGGATGGGCACCACCGATATCCACATGAACGCCAACAACGTGTGGCCGTCTTAGCCAAAGAAAATGACGCTCTAAAGCGTGAGTTAGAAGCTTTGAAGGCACAAATGGCTTCCCTCATGACGGCCGCCCAACAAGAAGAACCTCAAGCGGTGTCACAACCACGGAGTGAGTTGGTGGTCCAACCATTGTGTGATGAACTTAAAGATGTGGGAAAAGTCATCATTCAAGAGGTCTCCCCGGTTATTCCTATTCATCTTGTCAATCCGCTATATGGAGACTATTTTCAAGATGACAAAGATGAGATCATCATCAAGGGTGAAGAAGCCATCAACCATGACAATGACACATTTATGTTGTTGGACTACAAATTCGAGCCGGTTGACCCGAGGTTTGACTTTGTTTTGTCTAATCATTTATTTACCGGCTTACCCTTGCTTCTTTCCGGCATGCCTCCGACATACAATGTCATAAGCTTAAAGGGCATGGAAGACAAACTCACCGGCGAGGCCATCCTCATGTACTACAAGTTTGAGCCTCCCGATTTCAACAAGCTTGGCGGCCCCAACATCCTTGTGAAAGACTACAAGTCGAAGCCGCCCGACTCTGACATTATGCATCCAAGGTTGATTTTCAAGGGTCTTGTTCTTCAAGTGACTCCTTTCTTTTTTTACGGTGAAACGAGGACGTTTCACATTTAAGAGGAGGAGAATGATACGCCCCCGGATGGCGATGACATCCGTGTTCCGGCTAGAAGGACCCGCACATTTTGGAAGACCGTTATTATTATTCGGCTATTTAATAATAAGTCTTTTTGTATTCGGAACTTTAATTCCGGAACTTAATTCCGTGAATTAAATTCCGACCTTTCATATTTTAGGATTTTCATATTCGGAACTTAATTCCGACTTTTAATTCCGTCATTTATGTTAAGACTCCTTGTATGGCCTCCATACACTATATAAGGATGGCTTGGTTCATTGTAAAGATATGTCTAAGTTGAATACTAAGTATTGAGAAGGTAAACCCTCTTACTTAGTTTAGGCATCATCTCTTCTTCCACCCTCTAAATATTCTATCTTGGATCTAGTCTTTGATCCAACCCTTTCAAACTCGAGGATCCTTTTTGAAGGATCAACCAAACGCTTCCGCCACCAAAATCCTACATTTGATCCAATTCGAATAATCAAGAAGAAGTAGTTGAAGTTTCTCCTCGATCTAGATCGTCCGTTTTTCTATCACATGGCTTGGCATCAATCGGGGTCCTAGAGGACTTGTGTGATGTTCCGAGGGACGGTGGGGAAGGGGTGGTGTGCATATTTAGTTTGGAGATTGGTTTCGAAATTTGATTCATCGACCGAGTGATCATTTGGCATAGTGGAGGAGTTAAGGGTGAGGGAGATTGAGACGGTGAGGTAGGGAGGCCAGTACGTGTCGGAAGGGGAAAGGGAGATGGGGCGGTTGGACACCGATGGAGAGTGAGGCGGGGGAGGTATGGGAGGGTTTGAAACTAGGGGGTGGTTAACGCAGAGAGAGAGTGAAGAGGATGCGGGGCTGAGTGTCATAGAGGGGGAGTAGGGTTTGAGGGAAGAGAGGGAGTGGAGCCTGGTGGAATGGGCTGGTTGGTGGAAGGGTTTGCGGAAGTGGGGGTATTGCTAGAGTGGAGAGGAGTGGGCCAAAGGTAATGAGCCCAATATGTGGAGAGGTGTTAGAAGTAGTGGGTGACGGCAAGGTGTAGGTATAGAACGAGAAATGATATTCCTCAAATTGAACTTGAACATGATAGGATGTGTAAATTTTATATGAGGTAGGATAAAGGAAAAATAGGCACTTTGGGTAAGAGAATAACCGACAAATACACATGGAATAGATTTCGGGTCCAATTTGTTGGTAGTGTAGGGTTTAAACCACGGAAAACACAAGCATCCAGAAGATTTTAATTTTTGATAATTAGTTGTAGTTCCAAAAATTGTAAAATACAGAGAATTATTTTGGAGAGTTGGGGTCGGCATTCGATTGATAAGATAGACTGCCGTTTGGAAGGTGAGAGGCTAGAAAATGCGTTGCATGCTGGAGTGAGAGAAAAGTGAAAGGCCCATTTCAACAATATGGCAATGCCGGCGTTCGGCAAATCCATTATGTTGGGGGTATGTGGCGGGGAGGTGAGATGGGAAATGCCATTGGAGGCGAGGAAGGGGCGAAGGGATAAGAATTACCCGCCATTGTCGGAATAGAATGATTTAATTTTCGAGTTGAATTTATTTTCGACTAACGCCTTGAAAGTTACAAAAATAGAATATGTGTCAGACTTGTGTTTGAGGGGATAAAACCAAATATATTTAGTGTAATGATCAACAAACATTACGTAATATTTATAACCATCAAAAGACAAAACAGGGCTAGTCAAAACGTCAGAGAAAATTATTTCGAGCGGAGTAGAAGAGGTGATAGTAGAAGTATGAAAAGGAAGTTTGGGTGATTTATTAATTGAACAAGCATTGCAAAAATCCACACAACTATTGAATTCGGCAACAGGTAAATAAGAACGAAATAAACAAAAGGTAGAAGTCGAAGGATGTCCAAGGCGATGGTGCCATGAAGTTCCTAGTGATCGGCGGAGAGAGAAGGCAACTGGAGAAGGGGAAGATGGCCAAGTGTAAAGACTATAGGAGAGTAGTCCACTAAGAAGGATGTTTCCCGAGTAGAGATCCTTCACAACAAAATAAGACGGGTTAAAAGAAATTTCAACGTGATTTTGAGTAGTAAATTGCAAAATAGACAAGATATTTTTTGCAATATTTGGAATGTGCAAAACATTAACAAGATGAAAACTTTTGGATGAATTGTGTAAAACTGAATTTCCAATTTGCAAAAGACCCAATCCATTACCAACTTGTAATTTGTCAGTTCCATCACATGGGAAGTGTTCGGCTAGGGTTGAAGGTCGTGAGTGATGTGATGTGTAGAACCACTGTCAAGCAGCCATTGACAAGGAGGGTTATTAGTTGACAGGGAGGCAACATGGGCTTGAGGACTAGGGTTGGCGGAGGGAGCATGATAAGTTACAAGAGGGCGAAGATGAAGGGCAATTTGCCGGAAGGTGGGACAATAGGCCAGGACATGGCCTTGAGTTTTGCACCACTGACACCGACCTAGGAACGGTCGAGCAAGAGGATGAGGTGAGGCATCAATGTGTGGTTAAAACGAAGGGGAAGGAGGAGTGTAGGCTCCTAGGGTAGGAGAGCGTCCACGGCCTTTGAACGGGCGATAGGATGATTAAGCTGCCATGGTTGAGACCGGAGTGGGTGATGGGTTAGAGTAGTACTGGAGAAAGGTTTCATGGGTGAGAAGCTTCTAGTGAAGGGTGGGGAAGTTGAGGGGTGTGTCCGGAGTCTTGATGCCATCGACAACAATTTGGTAAGTGGAATCCAAACCCCGGAGCACAGCGTCGGTAATCTTTTCGGGGTCTTGAGGCTTGCCAAGCGATGCCAGTAGGTCCGTAATGCCCGAGATCTATTGCATATAGTCGGTGATTGATGACGATCCCTTGGTGATTGCATTGAGATTCTATTTTAATAAACCAATATGTGCCTTTGAAGGATTGGCATAAGTGTCCTTTAGTGTTTGCCAGACTTGGCGAGAGGTTGCCACTCGAGTGACGAGAGAAGCAACCAAGGGAGACAAGATCCCAATGAGACAACCTTTGAGTAGTTGATCTTGGCGAAGCCAAGTAGTGTATGCAGGATTGAGGCAATTTTGAAAGTTGATGATGGTGAAAGGTTTTGATGGTTCATCCGGATTAGAATTATGTCCTGAGGAAGAGGAGATTGCCATCATTTGATGAGCGAGAGAGAGAGAGAGAGAGAGAAAAAAAAAATTATGAGGATCAGTTAAGCTTTGATACCATGTGAGATGATGAACTCAAACTTGTGTTCAATCTTTGTAAAGAACGTTACAATATATAGAACAAGGAGTAGTGGAAGAGAGGTTAGAGGAGAGAATCTCTCCAACTATAGAACTAATCTGACTTAGTCTATCTGAATTAGGATAAAAGGAAAATAATTAGAATAAAAATATAACGTATACAATTGTGCAGGCTAGACAGGAATATATTAACATCTACAAGAGTGGGACATTATTGCGAGTGTGTGCAATCAACCTAAAGTGCGAGATAATGTTACGTATCCAGTTAGGGGAGGAGGGAAGAACATTGCAAAAGATGACCGCATCCTAGATGACCAAATATAATACACCATAGTAGTGAGTTGTACATAAATGCACGGAGTAGATCGGGAGGAGGAGGTGTTGGAACACATATTGGCCTCATGAATGAGGAGCCACCAACATGGGGATTTATCCAGTTTAGAGACAATTACCTCCTTGGAGAATGGCCTCGTGAATGAGGGAGCCACCAGGAGTGCCCCAGGGAGTAGGGTTACCTTTGACACGGAGAATGTCGTAAATCTTGGAGACTAACAACTTACCCAAAGAATTTGTGAAAATATAGTGTTTGAGGATAAAGTTACAGCGTGTTGAATTGAGTCACGAAGAGAATGAAGTTGCTTCCAACTTGCACTATTGTTTGGGCATGCAAGGGCACTCCAAATTGAGTGAGAGGGAAGAAGGTTTAAGGATGTCCAACAATACCAGATAGAGTTGTTGAAGAATAGCATGTCGAAAAGAGCCCTTGCCATGAAAGAATGGTTTCATTAGATAAGTTCCATGAAGTTGAGACCATCTTTAACAGAGGGTTTGCAAATTTTATCCCATGCAACGAGGCATCTAGAGGAAGAGTTATTACCAGACCAAAGGAAAAATCTCATTGTAGCTTGGATCTTGTTAATGGCTTCAGTAGGGATGAGGATAATGCTACACCAAAAAGATTGAACGCCGTAAAGGATGAAGCGAATGAGTTCAACACGACCGACATGGGATAGGTAACGGTTGATACAGGAATTGGCATAAGCAAAAATCTTGTCAATCAAAGGGTTTAAGGTTAGAGGTTCTAAGTCTTTTGGAGCCAAATGGGATACCAAGGGAAAGCATAGGTAAATGTCCAAAGGAGAGGCCAAAGGTGTTATAGAGAACGGCTTCTCTTGGAGATTGACTCTTGAGAAGTAGATTGAGAATTTAGAGCAATTAACATATATACCAAAGGTGGAAGCAAAATCGCTCAGAATATGCTTAAGTGCAAGGACATAAGAACAACTTGCCTTGCAAAATATCACTAAGTTGTCAACATATACAAGATGAGAGATTTTCATAGCCTGAAATTTTTGTAAATACTAAATCCCACGTTTAAGGGAAATTGGAGAATATACGAGACAAGTAATCCAAAGTGATAACAAAAAAGTAAGGGGATAGAGGATCACCTTGACGGAGGCCACATTTACCTTTGAAGAAACCATGAAGCTCTCCATTGCAAAAAATATAGTAGGTGAGAGAGGTAATACGTGCCATTATGAGGGAGATGAAGTTGGTGGTGATGTTTAGATGGGTGAGATAGTCCTGGATGAAGGTTTAGTTGATTGAGTCAAATGCTTTCATGAAATCAATTTTCATAGTGCATCCCGGATGAAAATTACGCGTTCCATAATGAGATAAAATATTAAAATCTCCTAGCAAACTAGGATGTTATGATTGAACTTGCGATCCGGTATACAAGCATTCTGAGCCTTGTCGATTATGGATGGAAGAGTGGGTTTGATGCGATCAGCCAAACATTTAGCAATCGCCATGTATATGGTGTTGCAACATGATATAGGTCAAAAGTCAATAGGGTTTCAGCAATTGCCTTGTATATGGTGTTGCAACATGATACATGTCAAAAGTCAATAGGGCGAGAAGGGTTTATATTCTTACAGGTAAGAGCAATAGAGGCGTGATTAATGCATTTGAGGAAGCTTTCCATTACTCAACTATTCAATAATGACTGAGGTTACATTCGAGCCAAGAATAGGCCAGGCCTTATTGAAGAAGTGGGAAGTAAAGCCGGAAAAATTCACCCCTTAATGATTGTTTTAGTGAAAGTAGTAGTAAGAGCCTCAAAGTCCATAGAGGAGATCATGGGGTCAAGGGACAGAATGTCCGGGTTAAGGGGGTTGAAAGGGATAGCAACTCCAAGGAGGGAGTGGAAGTAAGATGTTAGGTAAAGGGCAATGTCTTTAGGGTTGGTGGGTAAGGTTTGATTGTGGTCTAAGAGGACTCAATTTTGTTGGTGGATGATCTTTCCTTTATGTGATTGTGAAAAGGGGAAGAAGAGTCTCCGTATTTCACCCATATAAGGTTTGTGTTCCGTTGAAACATGAGACACAATTTAATAGTATACGATGAACTTATAATATATTTAAGATTTTCATCAACCTGTGCCAAATTGTAATAGCTTACAAACTTTTTATTTCATTGACTTTATTATCTATGTATATTCTTTGATATAATTTAACATCAAAGTTACATTATAACATGAGATATAAGATTTATAAGGAAATGAATGTTATACTACCGTGATAAACTTACATATTTTCGGATAATCCAAGTGCTGCATTTATAATGTATTTCTAAGGATGGTGTAACACCCCAAGTTCTGGGAACTCGAAGCGCTACGGGCTAGGACCACACAATGGGTCCTGAACCTCAGAGTAGCAACAACAAATGGATCTTACAACAAGGCACACACGAATGAAAACCAAAACTCTATATAAAACCAAAGGTTTAAACAAAGCAAAGCGGAAAAGACTCGCAGCCGAGTTCAAAATGAAAGGGAAACAACAAAAGGAGCATAAACCCGATCCCGTCATATAATGTACGGGAACCTCGGCTGACCACACCGTCCGGATCACTCAGCAGCATCCTGAACCTGCGGAACATCTACAACGACGGTATAAACCGTTAGCTAACATTCTAGGTATAAGCAAGAGCGTAAAGGCACAAACACACATAGGGTAAGATAAACACATAGCATGCTTACACAAAACCGGTTATTATCTTTTATTAAGGTTATCTATTACTAATTCAACTTCTTTTGTCACACGAGAATCCTTTTGAAACTCGCCTCCGCTTCCGTCTACCAATAAGAATAGATCAGTAATATCCGTTACCTACGGGCCTGAGTTGCAAGAGCACATTCTAGTCTCCTGAAGAACTAGACAAGTGGTAACTGCCCGGTTATAATACACTTGGGCCAATTAAGGTTATAAGGGTGAATCCTATTTCCGATTATCCGTTATAAACATGATAAACAACACAAACAAGCCAATACAATCCAACCAATACGCGGAATGAAGCTAAGTAAGTCCAAGGGACTTACCTCACACGAAGGTAACACAAAAGCTCGACAACAACTCAGGAAAGCTCAGTTTCCCTCAGGAAAGGAGCAAGAAAAGCCTGTACGAACAAGCAACACAGATCAGGAACAAAACGGTTGCTAGAAGTCTATGACTTCTAGTCTCAACGATCTCTTAGAGATCGACACAAGTTAAGGGCTCAACCTTAGTCTTACAACAACTCAGGGGACAAGGAGCAACCACAAGGAACCAAGGAAGGAACGAGGAAAGGAAGGAAGGAAGCAACTCACCAAAGACGGGAGTCACAGCAGAGAAACCGCAGGGGCGGCTGGGCAGAGGCGCAAGGGCGGTTTTGTGCAGGCACAGGGGTGGTTGCACGACAGAAGCATTGTCGGACTTTTCTTCGACAGAACTCTCAGCAAGGGCAATCAAAGCTCGAACCTTTGGTTCCAACACGTCAAGACTCAACTCCAGAGAGCCTGAGAACAACGAAGGGTCAACAACGGAACACTCCACAAGAATCAAGGCTCATGCTTGATCTTTGGAGAAGAAGAAAAGAGAAGAACGCAAGGAAGAAACCAAAACAAGAGGAGAAGGCATGCAGCACTGTAAGAACGTGAGGAAGAACCAGAAAAGAATGAACTTACACGTTCAGCGAGGTTGCAGGAAGCAAGGGGATGGTTGCGGCTCTCAAGGGTTTGAAGACGATAGCAAGGAACGGGAAAAAGGAGAGAAAGAAGAGAATATATAGGAACGGTGTGAAAAGATAGACGGAAATGCATCTAAGGTTCAGAAAGAAGACAAGGAAACCGGCTCATAAGATAGAATATCGGATATTCTATCTATGAAAGGAAGATAAAAGAACGGAAGAAAGACCGGTTACGATCTGCCGTCATCCGCAGGGGCGGATCACCTCGGCCGCGGGGGCGGCTGGCCGCAGGGGCGGCCCTCTTCACCGCGGGACCGGTGAAGGCAAAACCTGGGATCTTACAGATGGATACTACTTCAAAGTTCAAATAGTAACAAAGTAATACAAGTTTGTTTTTCTGAAAGGAAAATAACATTGTTCAATAAATATTTTATTCTTAGTACGTTTATAATTTAGCTTAAAACTTGTAACAACTAAATTTATATTTTGTTACACTAAGAAACCGACTTCTTTTTTTACTAGGTTTATTTGGGCACAATATATTGTAATTCCAATTATATAAACTTAGAATATTTAAATTTTCATAATACAAATATTTTATTTGTACATGACAAATTAATGTATCTCATGATAAATAATAGTGGTTGAACAATATTTTTTTGTAGACACGAAGATACTTTGGAAGGAAATCAAGAAACTAAAATTCAATGGTTCTTGATTTAACAATAAATATTATATATTTGAAATTGGGGTATCATTCAAGTAAGGCCCATTATTGCGGTACGGCCGTGCGGCCGTACAGCAGGGCGACACGTGTCCCGAAAAAAAAAAAAAAAAATTTTTTTTTTTTTTTTTTTTTTTTAAAA
>BSUD01000002.1:146247131-146257403 GCA_033239045.1 Fagopyrum esculentum | reverse complement strand
TATATATATATATATATATTATCATGTATAATTTAACATAAAAAAAGGTGAAACATTAATAGTATTTTAATGGTTAAAAATATTTAAGTGTATATACTTGTATTATTTTTTTTATATCAAAAATTTCTATAACAAAAAAATTATACTTTTAACGTTGTTAGATTGTTCTTGAGTCTTCAATTTTATTATTTAGATTAAAAATCCTAATATATAAATGATTGTATTATCTAAAATTTGAACTCTGTAAAACGTGTACATTAATACTATTTTATTAGTAAAAGTAAAAAGCAGCAAGGTTGAGGATGTTTATATTAATTTTTTATATAAAAAATTGCTATAGTGGTAAATCTATTATACTTACTAAAACAGAGCACAGGTTGATGACGTGGCGCGATGTGGACGTAGGATTTTTGAAATTGAGCTCCCACAATTAAAGCCAATAAATCTTTATTTTTTACGCTATTTTTTAAACCATGAAATCTTTTATTATTAAAATAATAATTTTATAGAAACCAAATCTATTATACTTACTAAAACAGAGCACGGGTTGATGACGTGGCGCGCTGTGGACGTAGGATTTTTGAAATTGAGCTCCCACAATTAAAGCCAATAAATCTTTATTTTTTACGCTATTTTTTAAACCATAAAATCTTTTATTATTAAAATAATAATTTTATAGAAACCAAATCTATTATACTTACTAAAACAGAGCACGGGTTGATGACGTGGCGCGCTGTGGACGCAGGATTTTTGAAATTGAGCTCCCACAATTAAAGCCAATAAATCTTTATTTTTTACGCTATTTTTTTAAACCATAAAATCTTTTATTATTAAAATAATAATTTTATGGAAACCAAATCTATTATACTTACTAAAACAGAGCACGGGTTGATGACGTGGCGCGCTTAGGACGCAAGATTAGATTAGAGAAGTATACAAAACAAAAACACGTAAAAAAAACCTATTTCACAATATTCTTTCTCATTTTTTTCAAAACCCGCACAAAGTGCGGGTATTATACTAGTAACCTTGTAATTTTGTCATATTCTTCATTTACTTTTTTTATTTTGTTATTTGGGTTAAAAATCCTCATCCATAAGGGCCCTATGCATTAGTAGATAGACCCTTGGAGAGTTAGGGTGGTGGCGCAACCGACCAGTTGTGAATTGTGATGAAAATGGAAATAAAGCAAAATAATCTGCCTACATATTCCAATGAAGGCTGATGACTGGTGAGTGATGACACACAGTGAGTTGTCTGCTGTATTCCTCGAAGCCAAACCAAACTGAACTTTCATGGAAAGTGAAAATCTCTTCTCCCTTTAAATATGGCAATCGAATATCCATTCATAACCCTCCTCACAATTTCCACTTTTGATCTTTTTCTCTCTCTGAATTGATTACACATTTAACAATTGTACTCTATTAAGTTTGAGCAGACAGCATCTTGCTTTGCTCTTCACACACTTCATCTCCCAATACAACTCATCATCATTCCCCCTGTTTCTATTCTCTCTCTTTTGCTATTTTATACATAATTGCCCAAATCTGCTACCTTTGATTTAGGTTTTCTCATTTAGGGCGTATCGATTGACGATCGCCTCCTTTTTGTGAAGATAGTGATCGCAGTTGTAGTGTTTCGATTGGTTGAATCTTATTCGCAGTGAATTTGTTGAAGGCAGCGTGTACTCAAGATGGGCCGACGGGTTGCCGATCATCGGCGCCCGGTCCGAAGACGGATTTCGATTTGGATCTGGGCGCTCTTTGGATTGTTTTCCTTTGCAGGATTAGTTCTTCTTGTGTTCCACCATAATCAAGATCAGGATAACGTTTCCCAACCTGTACTGGTAAGTAAACAACTCCCCCAAATCTTCATTTCTCTTCGCATTACTTACACTATTTCTTGGCTAGTTCAAGTTGAGATGGAGGCTATAGATACTGAAATTAGCGCTGACAGACAAATTCAGCACTTTAGACTTTTGGGGAGCCTTTTTATGGTCTGCCAGTCTTGTTTAGAAGAATGTGCAAAACTATGGATCTAATTGGAGTGCTTAGTTTGGATAAGAAATATCGGAAATTTTCATACACATAAGTGAGTTGAATTTCTACTAAGGTGATAATTTTTCAGGTCTTGGGCTCCTGTTCTGCTTAAATATATTATATAATTGTCAAAGGAAGATTTGTGTAGTGCTGGAGCAATGCAAAAAAGTTTTAGTGGTGATGGCTTTACAGTGACCAAGTCCTCCAAAAAATGTTAAAGATGTTAAGTGAGTTGAATTTCTACTCAATGAAGAAACCACGTCCTCCAAAAAATGATTCCATTTTCTGGATCCACCTGAATGTTGTTTGATATATGATGTACAGTGACCACGTCCTCCAACAAAGGAAGAGTTGTTTGATGGATGGAGTTTGACCGTCACTAGTTCTTGATCAGAAGCATCCAGTCTAATGGAATTACTACCAACCTCTGGTGTTTTTTTTAGCAAGATAATTATACATGTGAAAAAACTGGATGTAGTTTGATAGTATCAAGGCTTGCTTGTGAATAATTTTTTGCTGCATCGCAGTTTCACTTATGTTTTGTTCTGTACTGTTTCGTAAACCTTTCTAGTCATGTTTCTTGTTAGCATCCTTTGGATTGTTAATTGTTTGCATGAAAGATATTGTGCTTTTTCTGTAGTCTCCTTTTTATTGAAAAGGCATGTGTATATATTTCAAACAAAATCGAGACCCTATCTATTCCAGGGAGCCAAAAATGTCAATGCACCAGTAGGTTTGGGAATCATGAGATTTATAGCCCTGCTTCTGACGTTGAGCTCCCAGTAGGAAATTGGGGAAATTAATCTTCTTAGCTCAAAACGGACTTGACTCTTGCCTATCATCTGATGCTCACAATTTATTGTTCTTCCATCCATAAAGTAGCTTAAGTATTACAGTGAATATACTTGTCTAAATGCCCAAGAAATATTGTCCTATATTGGTGAATAGAAGCATCTGTAGGGGTACTACATACGGCAGTTTGTGATATCTTTAGTTTGCAGGCCTTGAACTTTTATTTTTCTGTTTGCTTCTTCTACATGATTAATCACAATTCCGTGAATATGCGATATATGTAATTTCAGTTTCTGTCCGTTTCCTGAATGTTTGGAATAATTATACTCATCCGCATGGTGTCGTACCTGTACCTTTCCTGATCATTTCTTATAAATGACCAACTTGACTCCTCTGTTTAGCTGCATCTTCCTTTAATTACATATTTACATGCTCTATAAAAAGCCATAAGGAAATATAGAAATTCCTATGAGTATATATATCAGATTAAGAGGTCATCTAAGCTCTTGACATGATTATCCATTTTAGCGAGGAAGTAGCTCCACTTCTGCTGTGTCTTTTTTCTATACCTAGATCATAATGTTTGTGAGAGTATGAACAGATGAAGTTGCTGACATATGATGGTTGTGTTCTGATTTTCATTGTTTATGCTGGTTATGGTATGAGTAACGGGTGGGCAAAGTCACAGAAACTGTTTTGTGATGACCTTGTTATGCTAGTTAATTTTACTTATAATACGGACAGGTTACTTAAATTTCATATTAGTTTTAAGGTATATTATTTTTTGCAATTATAAGTTAATCAAGTAATCTCAGTTGAAGGCTTCATTGTAACTTGACGATCAATCAGAGATGCAATTCCTTACTGATTCTTTTGTGAATTTTTTTTGCTGTTAAGGTTGCTGATGTGAATTGTTGCTTAAATTTATAGAAATATTCTTTTCCTAAATGTCACGCATTTTGTAATGTATATTTTTTCTGGACAATTTTTTCCTGGCAATTATTGTGCATGCTTTTTTTTAGTTGGAATAGACATAGGCGTTGAACACCATAATCTTTAGTTGTATTATTTGCAGACTTGGCCTTGGTTTTATTGACTATCGTCTCTTCTAACAATTATCTTCACAAATTGATGATGTCTCAAGTTACTCCTAATCTCATTTGACAGGAAAAGACTGAGAATACGGAACCTCTTCCGGTACACGTAAATTTCACTGAAGAGTTACACAGTGCAACTTCACTCCCCAGGCAGTTAGCTGAACAGATGACCCTTGCCAAGGCATATGTTATCATTGCGAAAGAGCACAGTGACCTCCAGTTAGCTTGGGAGCTAAGCTCGAAGATTAGAAGCTGCCAGCTAATGCTATCAAAAGCTGCCATGAAAGAGGAACCCATATTACTAGACGAGGCAGAACCAATAATCAAGTCCCTCTCATCCTTGATCTACAAGGCACAAGATGCACATTATGACATAGCAACCACAATAATGACAATGAAATCCCATATTCAAGCGCTTGAAGACCGTGCACAGGCAGCAAATGTACAAAGCACAATGTTCGGGCAGTTGGCAGCTGAGGCAGTACCAAAAAGTCTCCACTGTTTGAAAATTAAGCTTATGTCTGATTGGCTTGAGAAGCAATCCCTACAAAGGCTTGCATACAGGAGGAAAAACTCTCCACGTCTTGTGGACAACAATCTCTACCATTTCTGCATATTCTCTGATAACGTGTTGGCTGTGTCTGTGGTAGTGAACTCCACTGTGTGTAATGCTGACCAACCAAAGCAGCTCGTCTTTCACATTGTTACAAACGGTGTTAGCTATGGTGCTATGCAGGCTTGGTTCCTCACCAATGACTTCAAAGGTGCTACGATTGGAGTTCAGAACATTGAGGAATTCTCTTGGTTGAATGCTTCGTATTCTCCAGTTGTTAGGCAATTGCTTGAGCCAGATTCACAGTCTTACTATTTTGGTGGTTCAGAAGACTTCGGCGTTGAACCCAAGTTTCGAAACCCAAAGTACATGTCACTGTTAAATCACCTCAGGTTCTACATACCTGACATCTATCCTCATCTTGAAAAGGTTGTTTTCCTTGATGATGACGTTATTGTACAGAAGGATCTAACACAGCTTTTCTCCCTGGATTTGCACGGTAATGTAAATGGAGCCGTTGAGACATGCTTGGAAGCGTTCCACCGTTACTACAAGTATCTCAACTTCTCAAACTCTATAATCAGCTCAAAGTTTGACCCACAGGCATGTGGTTGGGCATTTGGGATGAACGTTTTCGACGTAATTGCTTGGAGAAAAGCAAATGTGACAGAACGGTACCATTACTGGATGGAGCAGAATGTTGATCGGTCACTGTGGAAACTCGGGACGCTTCCTCCCGGTCTTCTCACCTTCTATGGACTCACGGAGCCTCTTGACCGAAGATGGCATGTTCTCGGGCTGGGCTACGATCCTAACATCGATACCCGCTTGATAGACAGTGCAGCTGTGGTTCACTTCAATGGCAACATGAAGCCTTGGCTAAAACTGGCAATTGGAAAGTACAAGTCCTTGTGGGACCGGTATGTCGATCAAAGTCACTCTCATCTCCAATATTGTTTAACAAGCTGAAAAAAGATCTTTATTTTACTTGGAGCTCTTTATAGACAGCGATCTTATGAAACACACAGTTACATCTGGAGAAACAAGACATGTGATTATATCACCTCTTGTAGAATCCTTTTTAGGTTAGGGAGGTTGAATATCAGTTTTGTTTTTATTTGGATATACTATGGTAGGAAGAAGATAAGGCATTCTTTAGGCATTTTGGAAGCAGGAAGTGAGGTAGTTTGGCAGATGAACAGGGCATTTTGTGATTCAACTTTCGCTGAGCGAAAAAATTCTTTTTGCCATTGTTTTCACAATAGAATCCTCTATTTATTTTGTGGATAATTGGATAATTATTGTTTATTTTGGGGCATTGAGCTTGCAGCATGTTTACCCTTTTCTCATTGTGGATTTTGGTGGGTGTCCGGTTCAACATACGGGGGGCTGCTCAACTTGAACGAGACAAAGTGTCCGTTTGACATGCATTTGTTTAGGTTGTTGTTAGAGACGTTATTATACTCGAATTATTTTAGAAAATTATTTTGACCCAAAAAAGTAACCAAATATATATGGATTATCAGATTATTGGAGGAGTTATTGAAAATAATAATATGCAACACTTGCCGAACAAATCCAAAGTTTCCCTCTTTGCAGCTTGACTAGGGTCCACCCATCGCTCTGATAGACCGATGATAAATGAAGGACCTCACTCGGTTTTTTTTGATAACGGAAAGGGGCTAAGTTGGCCTACCTACGAGAGGTAGTCCAACCTAAAGCATCATTGCGGATGAGAACTCGAAGTTCGGGATCATCAGAAAAATTGGTGTTCGGGGTTGAAGTTTCCAAATGGGTCAATCTGTCTACAACACGTTTAATCTCTAAAAAACATGCATGATATGAACTTTGTCTAAAAAACGAAGTTCTAGTCTGTAGCCGGATAAAATTATCTCGACCTCTCATGGACAACTCCACAAACCCTGGAGTGCCTTGATAATACACAACTTATCACCCTCGATTTCGATATTTTTAATCAGTAATTTGATAGCCTCTTGTAATCCATATTTAAGAGCAAAAGCTTCATCTTTTAATACCGATTTGAAGTTATTTTTTTTCATCGAGGCTAAACACCTCTCCATTGTGATTCTGAAACACAAAACCAATGGATGTTACACTCGAATCGAGTTTGTACCATCGAAGTTAAGTTTATGAAAATCGGATTTTGGTTTATCCCACTTGATGTTGTGTTTTTTTCATTTTGGTAGAGTTAATGTTCGTTTGTTGTTGTTTTATATCATAATCATCCTCGTCAATGATGTTAGTATTCCACTTATGGTTTTGGTTTTTAATATATATGATTACCTTATTACCAGATACAATAAGTTCATTACTAAATATAATTTTATTCTTGAAAAAACAGCTATTCCACCGTATAGTGGTTTGACATGTGAACTTAATAAGTCCAATTTGTTTTCTATTTCCTATAGGATGTCACGAGATATTTTTTTATTTCCAAGGGGTCATAATTGATCTATCACTTTTGGCAACGATTTATTTACTAAAAGGATATTCAATAAGCAAGTAGACAAAGTCCTCAAGATGGTGGTTACACAATTCACAATGCCTTGTTACGGTTATTCTTCTTTCATCAAGCTTTGATTTTGTTGGAATTCCGTTTTTTTTAGATTTTCTATATGAAATTTTAATTTGGTTGGTTATCAAGTTTCCAAATCCATTCACACACATTGTTCTAGGAGATCTCAAACTCCTCATCAATCATTTCCGAAGTAGATTTTGTAGAGAACCAACCATTATTACAACACCTCCAATATTAGAAATGGTCTTCCTAACATGATGGTATGCATGCTATGTTCGATATCAATGACAAAGAAATCAACACGGAATATAAATTTGTCAATTTTGATTAGAACATCTTCAATTTTACATTTAGGATGGATGTTAGAACCATCATCTAGTTGCACAACTGCACGTGTTTCATGCAAAGGTCCTAAACCAAGTGATTTGTAAATGGAATATGGTAAGACATTAATAGAAGCACCTAAGTCTAGCATTTCTTTGTTAAAGTGAGTATCGCCTATGACACAAGGAATGCTTACAATACCCGAATCACTCCGTTTCTTTGGCATTTGTGTTTGAAAAATAGCGGACACGTCCTCATTCACCTTCTGCTTCCTCTTGATGGTACACAGTTCCTTCAAGAAGTAAGCATACTTAGGCACACTTTTCACAAGTTTAAGAAGGGGAATGTTTACCTCACATGTTGAGAAAGTCTCAAATAGTTCCTTATCATCAATGACTCTTCTCTCTTTTAGTGCCTCAGGGAAGGGAACAGGAGGTTTCTCAGAATAGAGAGGTGGAAAACATGGGCATACATAAGAATCTTCAATTCAGACACCTTTTGTTGGTTCATCCACGGCCGCATGCATTTGCAGCCACGAGGGCGAATCCATTTGGCCGCGGGTGCAAGCTCACAATGATGCCGCGGGCAGGGCTGCGGGCGCGGTTGGACTATTAGAAGCCATCACTAGCTTCCCACTCTTGAGAGTCAATGCAAAAACACTCTCCTTTGGCTTTAACACTGTTTGGGAAGGCAAATTTCTAGAGGTTTGATCTTCGATCCTCGTGATTTTGCTTCCGCCATTTATTCAACTTGCTTCTCGAAGTTCTTGATGCTCGATTTTATGCTTTAGACAGGAGTGGCAAAATGCTTAATTAATATTTGTAGCATTTCTTCGGTTGAGTCAAACTTAGCTTTTCGAGACTGATGTTGTGGGTTTGGTTGATCCCTCCACCTAAAGATGGGATGATCACTCCATCCCGGATTATAATTTTGGATGTATGGATCGTTCCTTTGATGTTGTTGTTGTCCATGCCCCATGGCATTCACCTCAACAGTGGAGTCTTCTTGAACTTGAGGGCAAGTCTGTTGGGTGAAATGGATCCACACATACTCCACAATGATTTCAATTATTGAAGAGTTCCCACTAGTGTTAGCCTCTTCACCATCTCCTTCAATGCAACAATCACCTTTCATATCTCCGGACGGCTAGGATTTATAGCATGGACTCCTCTTTTGGTATAAGTTCTACCAAAATTTCTTGTACCTTCTGCCATTTCTTGAACTTTTTCCATAGCAATTTCAGGGTTTGAATTTAGAATATTACCTTCATAAGCGTCATCTACAATTCGTCGTTCATTGTCCAAAAGGCCGTTGTACAAGTACAACACCAAGTCTTGAGTGGAAAATCCATTGAAGGGACAACTTGACCTTAGCTTAGCAAACCTTTCATAGTACTCGTAAAGAGTTTCATCGGCTTCTTGCTCTATGCTTCTAATAGCTTTCTTCAAGCAATTTGCCTTCTTTGCCGGAAAGTACTTCTCCAAGAAGGCTTTGTATAGGTTCTCCAAAGTGTCGATCATTCCGGATAGAAGGTGGTAATACTAATCATCCGCCGTATCCTTGAGGGTGAAGCCAAAAGCCCTCATCATTATCTGCTCATCGGTTACGTTTACAGGCTTCATGCTCATGCAAACGGTGTGGACTTTCCCCAAGTGCTTTATCGGGTCCTCCCCACTAATTCCGTGGAAAGATGGAAATAAGTGGATCAAGCCCGTCTTAAGCTCAAAGTTGACTCCTTCTCCAATTTCCGGAATGGTCACCGGAAGCGGATGTTGAGTCAAATCCGGTTGGGTGAGTTGTCGGAGTGTTTGATTCGCCATTGCTTCTTGTTCGTTCCGAAGGTCTCTCCTTTGTCTATTGTAAGATCTTTCGATTTCTGGATCAAAAGCGATATTAGTAGCACGAACCCGGAACCCACTTGTGCCTATTATGTATGCTATTGGATTAGTGACCCGAACCCGGAACCAACAAACCTTAGCACTTTGTATGAAACTAAGATATTTAGATGACCAAGCTAGGTAGAAAGCAACATACAAACAATGTTAGAAGCAAGGAATATAACACAAATATACTTGAATATAAACTTCAATAAAATAAAACTTACAACCAACTTTGTATGAAAGCTTGTATTCAACCAAGTGTAGCTAGGAGACTTTAGCACTTCATTACAAAACTATAAAAGCAAATACTAAAAGAGATGTTTTGGATGTGGAAGAAATGATTCTAACATCATCCTAGCATCTCTATTTATACTACTTAGGACAATAAATTGTTGGTAAATAGACAACCTAAACCTTCACCTTAAATGTCATAAAGTGAGAGTCTAAACATCCAAACTTATTATGATTGTTGCATAGCCGTGGGCGAGGCGCCTGGGAGCCATGGGTGCAGTAGGATTTTTATTAGTTGGAACGTCCAGCTATCTTGGTAGGAATTTGATATCTTTATTTCCCTCTCAACAAATCTTTTTTTTTCCACAGGGAATCGTGATGTCTTTCTATGGGATCGCAGGACTCTTTATTAGCTCCTATTTGTGGGCCACAATTTCCTGGAATGTAGGTAGTGGGTATGATCTATTCGATAAAAAAGAAGGAATAGTTTGCATTTTTCGTTGGGGATTTCCGGGAAAAAAGCGTCGCATCTTCCTCCGATTTCTTATAAATGATATTCAGTCTATCAGAATAGAACTTAAAGAGGGTATTTCTCCTCGTCGTGTCCTTTATCTAGAAATCAGAGGCCAGGGGGCCATTCCTTTGACTCGTACTGATGAGAATTTGACTCCACGAGAAATGGAACAAAAAGCTGCTGAATTGGCCTATTTCTTGCGCGTACCGATTGAAGTATTTTGAAATGAACCGAACAAGTAATGTTTTCTGATTCTCGGCTGGGGATAGAAAACCCCCTTTTTTTATAACTTTTCTACGGGAT
>BSUD01000002.1:146192772-146247121 GCA_033239045.1 Fagopyrum esculentum | reverse complement strand
CAGGACGGGTCGGTCCATGTTTGAAATAGAAAGTCAATGCTTCTAAATATGGATATCTAGGGCGGGGTCGTATGAAGGGAACATTCTGAGTTTCGTTTGCGATTGAATGAATTTTATGAATTACCCCGACAGGTTCACATTAGAATAGTGCTAGTTGATGAGAGTTACTTCAGAAAACCAATAGCGTTAAGTAGAGTATAAGTGAAATTCACTTTAGTTATTCTATCAATTCAAATTAAATGCAACTCGATTAGTATGAATTGGCAATCCGAACGTATATGGATAGAACTTATAAGGGGGTCTCGAAAAACAAGTAATTTATGCTGGGCCTTTATCCTTTTTTTAGGTGCAGTAGGATTTTTATTAGTTGGAACGTCCAGCTATCTTGGTAGGAATTTGATATCTTTATTTCCCTCTCAACAAATCTTTTTTTGCGGTATAGTGCAAAACAGCACAACACGCTTCATCTTCATCTTGGCCATGGGCGCGGCATGGGAGGGCCGTAGATGCAAGTTTTTCACAACTCTTGAAACATGTGGATTCTTCAACTTCTGACTTTCTGTTGTCTAGGCACGGGTAAAGCCTAGTGTCACCGTGGGTGCGGTGACAAAGGCGCTTGGGCTTCCTCTGGTCTGCTAGCAAGGGCGTTGGTATGGTTTTCAGGTGCAGTAACCGTGGGTGCGGCACAATGTCGCCGCGGGTGCAATGACACAGTTCTTCTGGACTCCGAAGTCACCACAGGTGCGGCACAGTGTCGTTGTGGGTGCAGTGACACGGCTATTCTGGACTTTGAAGTCGCCGCAGGAGCGGCACAGTGTTGCCGCGGGTGCGGTTCTGCAACAGGGACTTCATCTTGGACTTCTCATTGCTTACCTTCTTCTTTCAACTATTGCTAAATCCTTAGATTTCTTCATTGTTCACCTCTTCAGCTGGATTTACATAATTAGCAACAAAATACAACCAATTGATTCTAAAAACATGCTTAAACTACCTAAATAAGATAGTGATTCCTTCACCTATCAAAGATAGTCCTTAAATCTACAAATGGTAGCAAGATTGTTGCTAGTAATGACTAGATCATTTACATAAATAAGAATATGAAGGGTGATATCTGACCGGTTGTAGGTGAAAAGAAAGTAATCAGCAAGAGATTGACAAAACCCGTATTTTATAAGGGCATATGTGAACTTCTGAAACTAATTCCGGGGAGCCTGACGAAGACCGTACAAAGATTTCTTGAGGCGACACACTTTGGAAGAGGTTCGAAATCTAGGAGGTGGGAGCATATAAACTTCTTTATGGAGATCACCATGAAGAAAGGCATTTTGAACATCCATTTGATGAAGTTCCCAATAATAAATAGAGGCAATAATAAAAAGTAGTTTAACTGTGACTAATTTAGCAACAGGAGCAAACATTTTAGTGTAGTCAATGTCTTCTTGTTGAGGGTTACCAAGGACAACCAAACACACCTTGCAACGCTCAATTTGACCATCGGATTTATATTTGATACGAAAAAACCATTTAGAGCCAATAGCTCTACGATCAGCATGGAGATAAACATATCCTCATGTGTTGTTACGTTGTAGGGTAGAAATTTCATCTTGCATAACTTTCTGTCATTTTGGGTTTACAACTACTTCCCTAAAGGAGGTCGGTTCTTTTTCTTGATAGACAGAGTTAAGAGAAACAACATAGGGAGGAGAAAGGTGTTCATATGATAAAGAATCCACAATGGAATATTGGGTACCTGATTTCTGTGAGGGAGAAAGTTGACCCGATCGGAGATCGACGTGGCTTGCCTTTTGACAAACATAATCTCATAAAAGGGTTGAGAGTTTGTTGATTTGGGAGCAGCGACGGGGTGGTGGATTTGTTGGGGTAGTGGTGGCCGGTGGAGCTATTGAGGTGATGGTTGGGGGGTCGGCAGAAGTTGTAGTATGGGTTCCATAATTGGGGTAGGTATGTAAGGGGGAGTGGGTAGTGTGTTAGTGGTTATAAGAGATAGGGTGGGGATAAGGTAGTTTTCGTTGGGGGTAATGCAGAGAGGGGGTCTGTAGGAAAAGGAGAAAGGTTAAGGTCCGCTACTGGTTCTGTTGAGGGTGGAGTGGTGGGAGGGTCATCAATGATGGGGGGAGTAAAGCAACTGGTTTCAAGGGGAGTAAATTTGTTTCGGGGTTAGGATTAGGTTGATGTGAATCCGTTTTGGAGAACGGAAATATGGTCTCATACAAACATGCATAACATGTGACAAAAATATCTCGAGTATCTAGATCTAACATTTTCCAACCTTTTTGAGAAGGTGAATAGTCTATGAAGACACACTTTCCACCCCGATTTCAAAATATGTCAAAAGATCGAGAAAGAATCGAACAATAAGCAAGACAACACAAAACCCAAAAATGGACAAGGGAAGGTGGAGAGCCATGAAGAATCTTGTAAGGTGTTTTGTGATGAAGTACATGTCTAGGTGTGCGGTTGATAAGGTAGCAATCAGTGAGGACATATTCTCCCCAAAGCGACAAAGGTATTTGGAACATAAGGGCTCTAGCGATATTAAGGATGTGACGATGTTTCCGTTTTATCCTTTCATATTGTTGTGGTGTATAGGTACATGAATTTTCTACGCGGATACCTTGCCTGAAGAAAAGATCGAAGACAAACGAATTCCTTGAAATTATCACTACGAAAGGTTCTAACACATGTACGGAATTGAGTTTCAACCATTACACCAAAATTTCAAATTAAACAGGGAGCTTCATCTTTTCCATTTATTAAATAAATTCAAGTGTAATGAGAGTAATTATCCAAAATGGTAAGAAAGTAAGAACAACCGGAAGTAAATAGGGTGTTATAGGGACCCCAAATATCTAAGTTAACTAATTCAAATAGAGATGAAGCATGGAAACTACAAATAGGAAAAGATGATCTAGGTAGTTTGAACCGGAGACATATGTCACAGGGATAGGTGGTTTCGGTGTTGGAAGGATGACCAAGGCAGTTATGGTGGGTGGATGTGTTGACAATGGTAAGGCATGAAAGGGACGAAGAAACATTTGTCATCCAGCGAAGCTAGTAGATATCATCACGAGCTTCACCCACTACAATCATTGTCCTCGAAGTACGGTCTTGTATGATACAGTTTATTAGTTATCATAAAAACACAATTCAAGTTCTTAATTAACTAATTCAAGGAAAGGAGATTGCAACCAAGTCCCGGAACAAAAAATAATCGATGCAAGTGAAGGGAGTTATTGAGGCACAAGTTCTTTGCGTGTTTAGCTGAGACTAGAACTCCATTAGGCAATTCAATTCGGCATGTGGTTACCGGTGTGAGCGAGAAAAGTGGAGAACGATCCCTTGTCATATGAAAAGAGGCCCCCGAATCAAGGATCCAAGGGAGAAAATAATACCCGACGTAGTGTTGCGGGTTGAATGAGAGTGACAGGAGTTCAAAGCACATACAATGGTGTTTTAGTGAGTATCATCAATTGCACAACCAATATATTTACCATCTTGAGATGATAAGGGACTAGGGAAGGGGATGCGGAGTTAGCTTGTTCCGCCGCCCCAATAGTTGTGCCGATCATGATACCGGCCAAAGTCGTGTCTGATAACGGTGCCAAAGTCATTTTTTATACCGGCGGTCAAAGTCTTGTCTAATACCGGTGGCCATAGTCGTTTCTGATACCGGCGGCCAAAGTTTACCATCTATCCCTATATGTATTTATTTTTATTTAAATTTTTTTAAAAAAAAAGGTATGGATGGGCCTGGACCCTTACATGAACTCGGTCCGACCTTACTATGGTCTAGGCATGGCCTGTTGGAGAGCGTCACCAACCTTTTGTGCATAAGCACTAACCAAACGACGTCGTTTTGATAAACGTCCCTGCCACCATATAGTTTTCTCTCTTCATGTTATAAAGTGATGACTTGAAAGGTCTCTTTGAACCTTGAAATCCTTTGTTGTGGAGGAATTTATACTTTTTAAGGATCTATTTTACTTGTAGTTTATTTATCTTTTATTTAGTTTATAAACTCAGCGTTAAATTTTGTAGAAGTTTATTTGGAGACGGGTTTGTTATTTTACGGGTATATTTGGGTTTAAAAATCAATCAAAAATAAACTTCGCATATATATGTTATTTTTGCTTGAATGGGTTTATTTTTATTTTTATTTAAAATCCGATTTTGGCTTTGTGTTTTTCCACCCCGATATTATTTGTTACTCATTTTATTTTATTTTCCCTTCTCGTGCCCTAGCATCCACCTCCCCTCCAGTCTGCTTCCCGTTTCAGCCGTCATTCGTCCCTCTACCACCCCAAACAACCGCCAACTTTCTTGTGCAATCCGAGTCTTAGTCTTTTGAATAATTAAGTGTTATCCTATCACAGATCAAAATCTAGAACAAACCTTCGCCGCCGGAAGACGAACACTGAACGACTCCGGATCAGCAGGATCTCCGTCCTAGTAAAACCGAAGCTTTCGAGTTCTAGAATCGGCGGAGAAACACGCAACGGTGATGGAGGAGGGTTCCGGCGACACCGAATCCAGCAACGAGGAGAGCTGAGAAACGGAAGCAACGGCAAAAGTCGATCGTTTGTTATTACTCTACGCGCCCTGCTTTTACCTTCCGATACCGTCGAGATTATCAAGAGGGTGCAACAGGTATTGCATGTTAATGTTGTGTTACCTAGGTCTTTAGACGTAGTTTTTAGAAGGATCGGTATACAAAAGGGGTTGGCGGCACACCTTGTTGCCCGCCTACCTTCTACCTCGATGTAATTATTATCATCTTTATTAATAAAAGGTATGTATGAATTAGTAAAAAAAATCACCTTATCAAAAAATAAACAAAAATCCTTTTGAATACACACAACAAGTGGGTGGATCCACGAAGAGAGATGTTAAGTACCAAAATAATTTGAATTTGCAATTATCCATGACCATAAATTGCTAATTTATTGTTCGTTGATTTCCTTCAGTAATTACTAGCTTTTAAAACCTCTCAGTTGTTCAATTCATAAACATTGTAATTCAAATTCAAATATTTTTTTTTAATTTTTGTATCATCAATTGCAGGACAATTGTGTCGGTCATAATATCGGCCAAAGTCGTGTCTGGTACCGGTGACCAAAGTCATGTTTTATACTAGCGGTCAAAGTCTTGACTAATGCCGGTGATCAAAATCGTACCGACACGTAATTTGTTTTTGATACCGGTGGCCAAAGTCTTATTTAATACCGATTAACAAAGTTGTTTCTGATACCGGTAGCCAAAGTCGCTTTTGACACCGGCGGTCAAATTCGTTTCTGATACCGGGGCGGCAACACAAAGGTTATTGTTAGGGTTAGGGTTTTATATTGAGCCAAAAGAGTAGGTTCGAGTAAAGTCTTCTTATACAATGTAGAGATTTATGAACTAAAGGCTTATTTATTTCATTGCTCAAATATTGTTTGTGTAGACGAATATAAATGGGTAAAACGGTAAACTAACAAATAAAAGATAAACCAGCGTATGACCCAATATAATAGGCCTAATCTCTAACACATCAAGAATGTTAGCTATCGAATACTGCATATTCATGGAATGCATCACAATCATAATACGAGAATCACACTCAATTATAAAGGACGAGGCTCGTGATCCCAAATCGGATTGCCAACAAAATATCACTATCTTCAAAGACACAGATTTGGCACCAATCAAGTAGACAATACCAAGATGATCACCATAAAGACACGTGGAGCCTAAGAATCCCGCTTTAATGTTGAACTTATAAGAGCTAGGAGGAGGTGGTACCCATTTTAAAGGTAATCGACACTTGGACTGAAAACAAGGCTTTTATTCTCATTATGCTCGATGTAGTCACATACAAACCTTCAAACAAAATCTCGTAGATGAATCGATGGAGTTGCCAAAGCATGAAAATGGTCTCCGAAGTTAACGTTGGGATTACAGTAGCCATTGGAGAATTATTCCAAATGAAGGCCGACAATGGCCACATAATGAGAGCATGCTAGATAGTTTCATGACCTTGCCCACAACGAGTGCATACAAGCGACTCTACAATCCTCCGGTTATAAAGAGTATTATTCTTGAAATATCGAGCCTTTAGGAGATGGTTGCGGTTTTCGATATAACTCCCGAGAATAAAAATAAATATTCTCTCGGGCATTTTTTTAACCGGCTAAAAAATTTGACCTAAATTAAACAAACTCTTGGCGGTTTTTGATATAACTCCCGAGAAATAGGTTCTAAACCTTTTATGTTGATGTATTCAATGACTTGTTAACCTCTTTCTCCTCCTTCAAGGCTCATTGTAACCAACCTCTCTTCCTTTCTCGTTGTTATGTACTCCTAGACGCCGCAACATTTGTGGTGCATATGCCGCCTACCTCCGTCTATTACTTCCGTCAGTGATCACAACCTCCCACACGTAACGTCTTCTTTGTTCTTGAACCTCTCTCGTTGTTTTTTTGTCAAAATCTTTCTTTTCTGACATGACCACTACCAATTGTTTCCGTTATTGTGGACGCACCATCCGAGCTTGAATCAAACCGTTTCAAATTATGGGTTTTGGTTGAGAAAGTTGCGCATCCATCCAAGACCAATGCTAGGATTTTTTGTGACACACCTATTTCATTTCTAGTTGATTACCAATTAATTAACCCTGTTTAAAACAATAAGCGGAAAAGCGGAAAACGTAAATTTTTAAAACTTTATCTTACAACAATATTCACAATATATATATACATACTAACATACGTCATAAACTCCGTTTAACCAAAACACAACTGTTTTAAAACCATGCAAAACATCCTAGGCGGTAGCATCCCATAACAGCCCACCTGATATGATCTCAAATCCAGGTGTTGGGTCCAATGTCCTTTCCTTGATCAGGCCGAGTCTGAGTAGCTGAAAAATATGTGGATATAACAACAATGAGCCACACGCTCAGTAAGGGTATACAAATCGCACTCTCCCAATATATATAAGTATCTAATATCCCGTCCCCAAAGGACACTCCATACCCTTCCTCACATTTCCAAGCACACATATATATACACATTCACATATCATTCCACAACCATTCATATCACATTTCACATAAACATTCAAGCATGTTATCACACATCACATATAATTCCACAACCATTCATATCACATTTCACATAAACATTCAAGCATGTTATCACACATCACGTATAAACTTATCATCTCATATAAGCATCTCATATCATACCATCACATAATAATAATCATAACATAACATATAGCATGCTAGACTCGATCGCATCGATGCATAGGTGATAATTAACTAACTAGCTCCAACTGATCGTACGATATATTTTCTCATTGCTTTCGTATTTCTTTCTTTCTTTTTTTTTTTTATTTCGGTTGGCCAACCCGATAGCGTCATAGGCCCCCTGTAGATCAGGTAGCGACCTCAGCCATCTGTCCTAAGACCCCCTGTAGATCAGGTCGCGATCTTGGACTATTTTTCTTATCTTGAGGCCCCCTGTAGATCAGGTAGCGATCCCTGGCTGTTTTTCTTATCTCGAGGCCCCCTGTAGATCAGGTAGCGACCTCTGAGGCCCCCTGTAGATCAGGTAGCGACCTCGTCCCCCGGAAACCCGTGCGGGACCCAGTTGGGCTAATTAATCAATTACCATCCTATATTATCACTTTCATATCATAACTCAAATTCATGCTTTCATCATATTCTTTCATCACATTCTTTCCACTATCATCTCATGTACCTAATGCATGCTTTCATAAAGAATATCAATTCATCATCATCGTCGTCTCACTCATATACATATAAGCATGCATACAACCATAACAAACAATTATATACACACAAGCATGCATAAAATCATGGCATATTAAATACATAACATATATTAAGCAAGTGTAATTCATATACACTTACCTCGCAGGTAAGAACAATAAAACCTCGCAAACCAACTATTGAGTCCGTTTCCCACTCGGACTATCCTCCTTTATCGTGCTTGGATACGCTCACAAAGACTAAGCTATAGTTAACCAAAACCTTCAACAACACCTGTTGAGAATATCATATTCCTTGTATTAAATTTCTCGCTTCAAACACCAGTTAAATTCATTCCTTTGAATTTAATTAGCTTATAGCATTTTCTACAATTCCCAATTTAATTAATTAACCTTTAATTAATTAATTAAATTTCGCCAGAACAACGTTTTGCCCGCAGGCAATTTCTGAACCCACCTGTCATCAAATCTCATCAAACAAACAGCCCATAATCACCAGAATAAAGTAACGAGCATAATGGAATTTCCAATTATCCATTTTGACAAGCCTAAGGTCAATTTAGGCTAAATCGCAATACGGAAAACGAATAAATTCATAACTTATTCGTTACTAACCCGATTGACGATCCGAAAGAAGATTCGGAATCACAACGACGCAGGCTACGCTCGGACACCATCAAATTCACCGGAATCTGAGCGACGGAACCTCCCTAGTATCATATATGCTCGACCAGACCTCCCCTTGCTCGGAAATGTAGAAACTCGGTACCAAAATGAAGAGAATGAAGAGAGGAATCCAAAAACTCAAACGGATTTGAAATCGGATTAGAAACGAAGAGTAGATCTGAGTTTGAAGGTTGAGAGAAATCAGAGCTTTTACGAGGAAACGTGAAAGAAAATGAATTAATAAACGATATTTCAGCTATTTATAGCGAAGACGATAATTATCCTTTAGCGGAGTCGATAATTATCCTTTTACCGATCCGGAAGCGGTTTAAGCCCCCTTCTCCAAACTTCTCGAAATTGGAATAATAAATCTGGAATATTGTATGGATAATTATTCCGCAATTGTTTCGAAAAACGCGTATTCCTAAGCCGTCTTTCTTAGCCGCTAAGAAACGAAATAGCGACTCTTTTAGCCATTTTGCCTTTTCATGTTTTTTTCATATCTAGGACATGTCCGATGTCCTGATCATTTCTCTCAACTGCATTTTTATTAATTGAAGCTCCCAAATGCTCCAAATAATACCGGGGTGTAATATCATCTAGGAGCTGGTTACCTCGAGAGGTATCTCGTGTTAAAACGGATTTAATTTCCTAAATTACTCGATTAGGTCATCTTCGATTTTTGACTGTTACAAATATCTCCCACTTTAAGAAATTTCGTCCCGAAATTTAAGAAAGGACGTAGAACCAAACTCGTAGATGTATCAAAAGGATGCACAACCGGATCACAATTTCTCGAGGTTTTTACTTAAAAAGGTAGGGGTATTTCGCTTTCATATCTCGTTCGGTCTCCCATGTAGCCTCTCGAGCTGAATGATGTCCCCATCTGACCTTCACCATCGGAATCTCCTTGTTTCTCAATCTTCGAACTTGTCTGCCTAAAACCTCAACTGGTTCTTCTGGGTAGGACAAGTTCTCAGATACTTCTATCTCAGGTTCGGGAATGATATTACTTGGATCTGACCTATACCTCCGTAGCACCGATACGTGAAAGACGTCATGCAATCTTGATAACTCAGGTGGTAACGCCAATCTATACGCAAGTGGTCCGATCTTCTCTAAGATCTCATATGGACCAATGTATCTCGGTGCTAACTTCCCATGCCTACCAAATCTCATAACTCCCCTCCAAGGAGATACCTTCAAAAACACTCTCTCGCCTATCTCATATGTCATCTCTCGTCTATGGCGATCAAAGTAGCTCTTCTGACGATCTTGTGCTGCCTTCAAGCAGTGCTTTACTACTTGTACTTTCTCTATTGTCTGTTGTACAAGTTCAGGACCCTCTATCTGTCGCATGCCCTCAAAATCCCAACATACAGGTGTGCGACACTTCCTTCCATACAAGGCCTCGTAAGGGGCCATACCAATACTTGAATGGAAACTGTTATTATACGCAAATTCGAGCAATGGCAGGTTAGAATCCCAGTTACCTTTAAGCTCCAAAACACAAGATCTCAACATCTCCTCCAAGGTCTGAATCGTTCTCTCTGATTGTCCGTCTGTTTGAGGATGAAATGCCGTACTGAAATGCAATCTTGTACCTAAGGCAGTTTGCAGACTTCCCCAGAAATGCGAGGTAAACCTCGGATCTCTATCGGATACAATCGATACAGGGACTCCGTGCAGTCGAACAATCTCTCTCACATACAACTCTGCCAGCTCATCCAAGGAGTTATCTTGTCTCATCGGTAAGAAGTGGGCAGATTTCGTCAATCTGTCTACAATCACCCATACCGTGTCATTCTTTCTGAAAGTCCTAGGAAGTCCAACCACAAAATCCATTGTAATCCGCTCCCACTTCCACTCTGGAACTGATAAAGATTGTAATTTTCCTGCTGGTGCTTGGTGTTCAGCTTTCACTTGCTGGCACACTAGACATCGAGCTACAAAATCAACTACCTCTCGTCTCATCCTCGGCCACCAATAGATCTTCCTCAGGTCATTAAACATCTTCGTACTCCCAGGATGCATTGAATACCTCGAGGAATGTGCCTCTTCAAGTAGCTTCTTCTTTAACTCCTCAATGTTTGGCACGCATATCCGTGCACCTCTGTATAACACTCCCTGATCAGACAACTGGAAGTGTGTAGTGGTAGCATCTCCCACTTTAGCTTTCAACTTCTTCAATGTAGCATCCTCATCTTGTCTAGTTGAAATCTCATCAAGAATCAACGGTTTAACCTGAATGTTCGCTATCAACTCGGATCCTCTTACATCCATCTCTACTCTCATAACTTTGAGAGCTAATAGATGCTCAACTTTGTAGTTGACCTTACTGCCTTAGTCACTGCTCTTTCTACTAAGAGCGTCAACTACCACATTCGCCTTTCCTGGATGATACTCTATAGTGCAATCATAATCCTTGAGTAACTCCATCCATCTCCTTTGCCTTAGATTCAGATCCTTCTAAGTGGGATCATACTTTAGGCTCTTACGGCATGTAAACACCGGAAACGTATCACCATAAAGATAGTGCCTCTTGGTCTTAAGTGCATGAACTATAGTAGCAAGCTCTAGGTCGTGTGTAGGATAGTTTTGCTCATGAGGTCTCAACTGTCTAGATGTATATGCTATTATCTTCCCTTCCTGCATTAGAACTCCTCCTAAGCCACTCCCAGATGCGTCGGTGTAAACCACAAAGTTACCCTTATCTGAGGGTACAACTAGAATAGGGAATGTAGTCAATCTTTTCTTAAGTTCTTCAAAGATCTCTTGACAACTGTTATCCCATATAAACTGCTGATTCTTCTTTAGCAAGTTAGTCAATGGGCGCGCGATAATCGAGAAGTTCTTTACAAACCTCCTATAATAACCCGCAAGTCCTAAGAAGCTGCGAATCTCTGTAATGCTCTTCGGAATTTCCCATTCTGTAATAGCCTTGATCTTGGATGGATCAGGTTGTATACCATCTCGTGATATCACATGCCCTAGAAAGGCAATCTGATCCGTCCAAAACTCGTACTTGTTGAACTTCGCGTACAACTCTCTCTCCCTCAAAATCCCTAAGATACGTCTCAGATGCTCTCTATGAGTATCTGCATCTCGGGAATATTTCAAGATATCAGCGCCATGAATGCTGCAGGTGCATTCGTCAACCCAAAAGGCATAACTGCAAACTCATAGTGTCCATACCGAGTATGAAAACCTGTCTTCAGTATTGAATTCTCTGTTATCCTCAATTGCCGGTATCCCGATCGAAGGTCTTTGAAAACATTGTAGCACCCCTTAACTAATCAAGCAAGTCCTCTATCCTTGGTAAGGGATACTTGTTCCTGATTGTGATTTTGTTCAACTGACGGTAGTCTATGCACAATCGTAAACTACCGTCTTTCTTCTTCACAAAAAGCACTGATGCCCCCCATGGAGAAATACTCGGGCGTATAAAACCCTTCTCGAGCAACTCCTCTAGCTGTTTCTTAACTCCTTCATCTCTAACGGAGTCATCCTGTAAGGAGCAATCGATATCGGTGTTGCACCTGGTAATGTCTCAATCTCGAAGTCTACCTCTCTACTCGGAGGTAAACCAGGTAAATCATCAAGGAAAACTTCAGGAAATTCTCTGAAAACATCCACCTCAGATACTCCGGGGCTAACAATGGCAGAATCTGACACACTAGCCAGATAAGCCTGACACCCTTCCCGAAGTAATCTAAAAGTTGTTACTGCAGATATGAGGCAAGTAGGAATAACATTCCTCTCACCGGTGAAAATTACTTCCCTCAACCCATCTACCTCCATGGTGACTTCCTTTGTATAACAATTAACCAAAGCTATATGAGTGGATGAGCAATCCATTACTAACATCACATCAAACTCTCTCAAGAAATCATCCCCATGTCAGCACTGGTGGTATACTACGGCCATTAGGGACCGTGTCCCACCAATCTCTACCTGCTCCCTCAAGAAAGGATATATCATATTGTACACGTCTCTCATTAGCGTAGATAATTCCATCTAGAATGGACGCAGTGTTCCTCAATCACTCATCCATTACAAATGGATCAGTAGTCCCCTCAAATGACTTTGCCCCTTGGCGGCAAACCTTCTCAAAATTCTTGTCCATCTTTACTAGAATAATACCCGCTTGAGACACTGTTGTGTCTATGGTAGTATAACTTCTCTCAAATATATCACTGAATCAGATATACCAACCATATCCGATGGCGGTAGTGATATTAGCTAAATTGACACCTTAGGATGCTCCAGATCATTTCTACCCTGAGCATGTACACACTCAGTCGACCCTTCATGGTTGTGCTCCGCCGTCTAAAAGAAAAAGAAACTTTCAAAAGCTTTTCAGAAAACTTCCCACAACCCAAGCCAAGGAATCATATCCCTGCTCTGATACCAACCAAATGTGACACACCTATTTCATTTCTAGTTGATTACCAATTAATTAACCCTGTTTAAAACAATAAGCGGAAAAGCGGAAAACGTAAATTTTTAAAACTTTATCTTACAACAATATTCACAATATATATATATACATACTAACATACGTCATAAACTCCGTTTAACCAAAACACAACTGTTTTAAAACCATGCAAAACATCCTAGGCGGTAGCATCCCATAACAGCCCACCTGATATGATCTCAAATCCAGGTGTTGGGTCCAATGTCCTTTCCTTGATCAGGCCGAGTCTGAGTAGCTGAAAAATATGTGGATATAACAACAATGAGCCACACGCTCAGTAAGGGTATACAAATCGCACTCTCCCAATATATATAAGTATCTAATATCCCGTCCCCAAAGGACACTCCATACCCTTCCTCACATTTCCAAGCACACATATATATACACATTCACATATCATTCCACAACCATTCATATCACATTTCACATAAACATTCAAGCATGTTATCACACATCACGTATAAACTTATCATCTCATATAAGCATCTCATATCATACCATCACATAATAATAATCATAACATAACATATAGCATGCTAGACTCGATCGCATCGATGCATAGGTGATAATTAACTAACTAGCTCCAACTGATCGTACGATATATTTTCTCATTGCTTTCGTATTTCTTTCTTTCTTTTTTCTTTTTTTCTTTCGGTTGGCCAACCCGATAGCGTCATAGGCCCCCTGTAGATCAGGTAGCGACCTCAGCCATCTGTCCTAAGACCCCCTGTAGATCAGGTCGCGATCTTGGACTATTTTTCTTATCTTGAGGCCCCCTGTAGATCAGGTAGCGACCCCTGACTGTTTTTCTTATCTCGAGGCCCCCTGTAGATCAGGTAGCGACCTCTGAGGCCCCCTGTAGATCAGGTAGCGACCTCGTCCCCCGGAAACCCGTGCGGGACCCAGTTGGGCTAATTAATCAATTACCATCCTATATTATCACTTTCATATCATAACTCAAATTCATGCTTTCATCATATTCTTTCATCACATTCTTTCCACTATCATCTCATGTACCTAATGCATGCTTTCATAAAGAATATCAATTCATCATCATCGTCGTCTCACTCATATACATATAAGCATGCATACAACCATAACAAACAATTATATACACACAAGCATGCATAAAATCATGGCATATTAAATACATAACATATATTAAGCAAGTGTAATTCATATACACTTACCTCGCAGGTAAGAACAATAAAACCTCGCAAACCAACTATTGAGTCCGTTTCCCACTCGGACTATCCTCCTTTATCGTGCTTGGATACGCTCACAAAGACTAAGCTATAGTTAACCAAAACCTTCAACAACACCTGTTGAGAATATCATATTCCTTGTATTAAATTTCTCGCTTCAAACACCAGTTAAATTCATTCCTTTGAATTTAATTAGCTTATAGCATTTTCTACAATTCCCAATTTAATTAATTAACCTTTAATTAATTAATTAAATTTCGCCAGAACAACGTTTTGCCCGCAGGCAATTTCTGAACCCACCTGTCATCAAATCTCATCAAACAAACAGCCCATAATCACCAGAATAAAGTAACGAGCATAATGGAATTTCCAATTATCCATTTTGACAAGCCTAAGGTCAATTTAGGCTAAATCGCAATACGGAAAACGAATAAATTCATAACTTATTCGTTACTAACCCGATTGACGATCCGAAAGAAGATTCGGAATCACAACGACGCAGGCTACGCTCGGACACCATCAAATTCACCGGAATCTGAGCGACGGAACCTCCCTAGTATCATATATGCTCGACCAGACCTCCCCTTGCTCGGAAATGTAGAAACTCGGTACCAAAATGAAGAGAATGAAGAGAGGAATCCAAAAACTCAAACGGATTTGAAATCGGATTAGAAACGAAGAGTAGATCTGAGTTTGAAGGTTGAGAGAAATCAGAGCTTTTACGAGGAAACGTGAAAGAAAATGAATTAATAAACGATATTTCAGCTATTTATAGCGAAGACGATAATTATCCTTTAGCGGAGTCGATAATTATCCTTTTACCGATCCGGAAGCGGTTTAAGCCCCCTTCTCCAAACTTCTCGAAATTGGAATAATAAATCTGGAATATTGTATGGATAATTATTCCGCAATTGTTTCGAAAAACGCGTATTCCTAAGCCGTCTTTCTTAGCCGCTAAGAAACGAAATAGCGACTCTTTTAGCCATTTTGCCTTTTCATGTTTTTTCATATCTAGGACATGTCCGATGTCCTGATCATTTCTCTCAACTGCATTTTTATTAATTGAAGCTCCCAAATGCTCCAAATAATACCGGGGTGTAATATCATCTAGGAGCTGGTTACCTCGAGAGGTATCTCGTGTTAAAACGGATTTAATTTCCTAAATTACTCGATTAGGTCATCTTCGATTTTTGACTGTTACAAATATCTCCCACTTTAAGAAAGGACGTAGAACCAAACTCGTAGATGTATCAAAAGGATGCACAACCGGATCACAATTTCTCGAGGTTTTTACTTAAAAAGGTAGGGGTATTTCGCTTTCATATCTCGTTCGGTCTCCCATGTAGCCTCTCGAGCTGAATGATGTCCCCATCTGACCTTCACCATCGGAATCTCCTTGTTTCTCAATCTTCGAACTTGTCTGCCTAAAACCTCAACTGGTTCTTCTGGGTAGGACAAGTTCTCAGATACTTCTATCTCAGGTTCGGGAATGATATTACTTGGATCTGACCTATACCTCCGTAGCACCGATACGTGAAAGACGTCATGCAATCTTGATAACTCAGGTGGTAACGCCAATCTATACGCAAGTGGTCCGATCTTCTCTAAGATCTCATATGGACCAATGTATCTCGGTGCTAACTTCCCATGCCTACCAAATCTCATAACTCCCCTCCAAGGAGATACCTTCAAAAACACTCTCTCGCCTATCTCATATGTCATCTCTCGTCTATGGCGATCAAAGTAGCTCTTCTGACGATCTTGTGCTGCCTTCAAGCAGTGCTTTACTACTTGTACTTTCTCTATTGTCTGTTGTACAAGTTCAGGACCCTCTATCTGTCGCATGCCCTCAAAATCCCAACATACAGGTGTGCGACACTTCCTTCCATACAAGGCCTCGTAAGGGGCCATACCAATACTTGAATGGAAACTGTTATTATACGCAAATTCGAGCAATGGCAGGTTAGAATCCCAGTTACCTTTAAGCTCCAAAACACAAGATCTCAACATCTCCTCCAAGGTCTGAATCGTTCTCTCTGATTGTCCGTCTGTTTGAGGATGAAATGCCGTACTGAAATGCAATCTTGTACCTAAGGCAGTTTGCAGACTTCCCCAGAAATGCGAGGTAAACCTCGGATCTCTATCGGATACAATCGATACAGGGACTCCGTGCAGTCGAACAATCTCTCTCACATACAACTCTGCCAGCTCATCCAAGGAGTTATCTTGTCTCATCGGTAAGAAGTGGGCAGATTTCGTCAATCTGTCTACAATCACCCATACCGTGTCATTCTTTCTGAAAGTCCTAGGAAGTCCAACCACAAAATCCATTGTAATCCGCTCCCACTTCCACTCTGGAACTGATAAAGATTGTAATTTTCCTGCTGGTGCTTGGTGTTCAGCTTTCACTTGCTGGCACACTAGACATCGAGCTACAAAATCAACTACCTCTCGTCTCATCCTCGGCCACCAATAGATCTTCCTCAGGTCATTAAACATCTTCGTACTCCCAGGATGCATTGAATACCTCGAGGAATGTGCCTCTTCAAGTAGCTTCTTCTTTAACTCCTCAATGTTTGGCACGCATATCCGTGCACCTCTGTATAACACTCCCTGATCAGACAACTGGAAGTGTGTAGTGGTAGCATCTCCCACTTTAGCTTTCAACTTCTTCAATGTAGCATCCTCATCTTGTCTAGTTGAAATCTCATCAAGAATCAACGGTTTAACCTGAATGTTCGCTATCAACTCGGATCCTCTTACATCCATCTCTACTCTCATAACTTTGAGAGCTAATAGATGCTCAACTTTGTAGTTGACCTTACTGCCTTAGTCACTGCTCTTTCTACTAAGAGCGTCAACTACCACATTCGCCTTTCCTGGATGATACTCTATAGTGCAATCATAATCCTTGAGTAACTCCATCCATCTCCTTTGCCTTAGATTCAGATCCTTCTAAGTGGGATCATACTTTAGGCTCTTACGGCATGTAAACACCGGAAACGTATCACCATAAAGATAGTGCCTCTTGGTCTTAAGTGCATGAACTATAGTAGCAAGCTCTAGGTCGTGTGTAGGATAGTTTTGCTCATGAGGTCTCAACTGTCTAGATGTATATGCTATTATCTTCCCTTCCTGCATTAGAACTCCTCCTAAGCCACTCCCAGATGCGTCGGTGTAAACCACAAAGTTACCCTTATCTGAGGGTACAACTAGAATAGGGAATGTAGTCAATCTTTTCTTAAGTTCTTCAAAGATCTCTTGACAACTGTTATCCCATATAAACTGCTGATTCTTCTTTAGCAAGTTAGTCAATGGGCGCGCGATAATCGAGAAGTTCTTTACAAACCTCCTATAATAACCCGCAAGTCCTAAGAAGCTGCGAATCTCTGTAATGCTCTTCGGAATTTCCCATTCTGTAATAGCCTTGATCTTGGATGGATCAGGTTGTATACCATCTCGTGATATCACATGCCCTAGAAAGGCAATCTGATCCGTCCAAAACTCGTACTTGTTGAACTTCGCGTACAACTCTCTCTCCCTCAAAATCCCTAAGATACGTCTCAGATGCTCTCTATGAGTATCTGCATCTCGGGAATATTTCAAGATATCATCAATGAAGACCACGACGAACTGATCTAGATAAGGTTGGAAGATCGAGTTCATCAGCGCCATGAATGCTGCAGGTGCATTCGTCAACCCAAAAGGCATAACTGCAAACTCATAGTGTCCATACCGAGTATGAAAACCTGTCTTCAGTATTGAATTCTCTGTTATCCTCAATTGCCGGTATCCCGATCGAAGGTCTTTGAAAACATTGTAGCACCCCTTAACTAATCAAGCAAGTCCTCTATCCTTGGTAAGGGATACTTGTTCCTGATTGTGATTTTGTTCAACTGACGGTAGTCTATGCACAATCGTAAACTACCGTCTTTCTTCTTCACAAAAAGCACTGATGCCCCCCATGGAGAAATACTCGGGCGTATAAAACCCTTCTCGAGCAACTCCTCTAGCTGTTTCTTAACTCCTTCATCTCTAACGGAGTCATCCTGTAAGGAGCAATCGATATCGGTGTTGCACCTGGTAATGTCTCAATCTCGAAGTCTACCTCTCTACTCGGAGGTAAACCAGGTAAATCATCAAGGAAAACTTCAGGAAATTCTCTGAAAACATCCACCTCAGATACTCCGGGGCTAACAATGGCAGAATCTGACACACTAGCCAGATAAGCCTGACACCCTTCCCGAAGTAATCTAAAAGTTGTTACTGCAGATATGAGGCAAGTAGGAATAACATTCCTCTCACCGGTGAAAATTACTTCCCTCAACCCATCTACCTCCATGGTGACTTCCTTTGTATAACAATTAACCAAAGCTATATGAGTGGATGGGCAATCCATTACTAACATCACATCAAACTCTCTCAAGAAATCATCCCCATGTCAGCACTGGTGGTATACTACGGCCATTAGGGACCGTGTCCCACCAATCTCTACCTGCTCCCTCAAGAAAGGATATATCATATTGTACACGTCTCTCATTAGCGTAGATAATTCCATCTAGAATGGACGCAGTGTTCCTCAATCACTCATCCATTACAAATGGATCAGTAGTCCCCTCAAATGACTTTGCCCCTTGGCGGCAAACCTTCTCAAAATTCTTGTCCATCTTTACTAGAATAATACCCGCTTGAGACACTGTTGTGTCTATGGTAGTATAACTTCTCTCAAATATATCACTGAATCAGATATACCAACCATATCCGATGGCGGTAGTGATATTAGCTAAATTGACACCTTAGGATGCTCCTGACCATTTACACCTGAGCATGTACAGACTCAGTCGACCCTTCATGGTTGTGCTCCGCCGTCTAAAAGAAAAAGAAACTTTCAAAAGCTTTTCAGAAAACTTCCCACAACCCAAGCCAAGGAATCATATCCCTGCTCTGATACCAACCAAATGTGACACACCTATTTCATTTCTAGTTGATTACCAATTAATTAACCCTGTTTAAAACAATAAGCGGAAAAGCGGAAAACGTAAATTTTTAAAACTTTATCTTACAACAATATTCACAATATATATATATACATACTAACATACGTCATAAACTCCGTTTAACCAAAACACAACTGTTTTAAAACCATGCAAAACATCCTAGGCGGTAGCATCCCATAACAGCCCACCTGATATGATCTCAAATCCAGGTGTTGGGTCCAATGTCCTTTCCTTGATCAGGCCGAGTCTGAGTAGCTGAAAAATATGTGGATATAACAACAATGAGCCACACGCTCAGTAAGGGTATACAAATCGCACTCTCCCAATATATATAAGTATCTAATATCCCGTCCCCAAAGGACACTCCATACCCTTCCTCACATTTCCAAGCACACATATATATACACATTCACATATCATTCCACAACCATTCATATCACATTTCACATAAACATTCAAGCATGTTATCACACATCACATATAATTCCACAACCATTCATATCACATTTCACATAAACATTCAAGCATGTTATCACACATCACGTATAAACTTATCATCTCATATAAGCATCTCATATCATACCATCACATAATAATAATCATAACATAACATATAGCATGCTAGACTCGATCGCATCGATGCATAGGTGATAATTAACTAACTAGCTCCAACTGATCGTACGATATATTTTCTCATTGCTTTCGTATTTCTTTCTTTCTTTTTTTTTTTTCTTTCGGTTGGCCAACCCGATAGCGTCATAGGCCCCCTGTAGATCAGGTAGCGACCTCAGCCATCTGTCCTAAGACCCCCTGTAGATCAGGTCGCGATCTTGGACTATTTTTCTTATCTTGAGGCCCCCTGTAGATCAGGTAGCGACCCCTGACTGTTTTTCTTATCTCGAGGCCCCCTGTAGATCAGGTAGCGACCTCTGAGGCCCCCTGTAGATCAGGTAGCGACCTCGTCCCCCGGAAACCCGTGCGGGACCCAGTTGGGCTAATTAATCAATTACCATCCTATATTATCACTTTCATATCATAACTCAAATTCATGCTTTCATCATATTCTTTCATCACATTCTTTCCACTATCATCTCATGTACCTAATGCATGCTTTCATAAAGAATATCAATTCATCATCATCGTCGTCTCACTCATATACATATAAGCATGCATACAACCATAACAAACAATTATATACACACAAGCATGCATAAAATCATGGCATATTAAATACATAACATATATTAAGCAAGTGTAATTCATATACACTTACCTCGCAGGTAAGAACAATAAAACCTCGCAAACCAACTATTGAGTCCGTTTCCCACTCGGACTATCCTCCTTTATCGTGCTTGGATACGCTCACAAAGACTAAGCTATAGTTAACCAAAACCTTCAACAACACCTGTTGAGAATATCATATTCCTTGTATTAAATTTCTCGCTTCAAACACCAGTTAAATTCATTCCTTTGAATTTAATTAGCTTATAGCATTTTCTACAATTCCCAATTTAATTAATTAACCTTTAATTAATTAATTAAATTTCGCCAGAACAACGTTTTGCCCGCAGGCAATTTCTGAACCCACCTGTCATCAAATCTCATCAAACAAACAGCCCATAATCACCAGAATAAAGTAACGAGCATAATGGAATTTCCAATTATCCATTTTGACAAGCCTAAGGTCAATTTAGGCTAAATCGCAATACGGAAAACGAATAAATTCATAACTTATTCGTTACTAACCCGATTGACGATCCGAAAGAAGATTCGGAATCACAACGACGCAGGCTACGCTCGGACACCATCAAATTCACCGGAATCTGAGCGACGGAACCTCCCTAGTATCATATATGCTCGACCAGACCTCCCCTTGCTCGGAAATGTAGAAACTCGGTACCAAAATGAAGAGAATGAAGAGAGGAATCCAAAAACTCAAACGGATTTGAAATCGGATTAGAAACGAAGAGTAGATCTGAGTTTGAAGGTTGAGAGAAATCAGAGCTTTTACGAGGAAACGTGAAAGAAAATGAATTAATAAACGATATTTCAGCTATTTATAGCGAAGACGATAATTATCCTTTAGCGGAGACGATAATTATCCTTTTACCGATCCGGAAGCGGTTTAAGCCCCCTTCTCCAAACTTCTGGAATATTATTCCGCAATTGTTTCGAAAAACGCGTATTCCTAAGCCGTCTTTCTTAGCCGCTAAGAAACGAAATAGCGACTCTTTTAGCCATTTTGCCTTTTCATGTTTTTTCATATCTAGGACATGTCCGATGTCCTGATCATTTCTCTCAACTGCATTTTTATTAATTGAAGCTCCCAAATGCTCCAAATAATACCGGGGTGTAATATCATCTAGGAGCTGGTTACCTCGAGAGGTATCTCGTGTTAAAACGGATTTAATTTCCTAAATTACTCGATTAGGTCATCTTCGATTTTTGACTGTTACATTTTTCTTCCCTTGATTCGTCCAAAAAGGTCTCCTCTTTTCTCTTTCTCTCTCTTTAGGGTTTTGTATCCCCAATTCGCTAGTTGTGCTTTGTACGGGTTGCAACTCAACTCTAGATAGGTGGTAGTAGTAGGATCTGGATCTCACAATAGTGACCAAAAGCTGATTCTAGTTAGTCTCAAGGAAGGAGACAATATTATTATGCCTGGATATGAAGGTTTTGATCTCAAGCTTGGTGATAAAGAGAGGAGGGAGACAATGTTTTTTGCCTGAATCTGAAGGCTAATACCTGACTTGCAAGGTATGAACAAGGAATAATCAACATATGACTGTTGAAACCCATATCGAGGAAGAGCACTAGTAACTTGTGAAACTAATTGCGAGGTACTTGTCGAACACCATATAAAGATTTGCGGAAACGACACACTTTATGTAACATCCGGAAATTTAAATTCCGATCTATTTCCGACTCTACCGGACTGCGACCGGTTCGTTCTTCTTTCAAGTTTTAATTCTAGAACACGCTTACCAGGCCGTCATAACAGGCCAGCTGGGCCCGTCATGAACAGGCCATCTGGGCCCATTAGGGCTAAACTCTGGATCTGCAGCCTCCTCCCTTCTCCTTGCCTTCTCTCTCGCACGCCTCTCCTCTCTCGCATGCCTCTCCTCTTCTCACCTCTCCTGTAACCCTAGCCTCGTTCTCCTTCAGCCGTGGCAACGTCACTCTCTCTTTCTGTCTCTCCCTCCTCTGCCTTGAACCACCAACAACCCCGCCCTTTCTACACACCACCACCTCGCTAGCAGTAGTGACCGACGCGGATCGAGTCTCCTCTTCAGCCTCCTTCATGCAACTGTCGAGGCATCCTCCCCCTTCCCTTTCGTCTTCATCGCGGCACAAAAGGGCGGCAATGAGTGACTGGCTTCCCTCTTCGATTGGAGCCTAGCAACCAGACGGGCAGAAGGCCGCGGGTGCGTGCCTCCTTCAGCGGGTGCGCCTCCAGTGACAACATGCTCTTCCGTACCTTGGGCGTCTTCCTTCGTTGCATCAAGTCTCACAATCGAGTAAGGCTTATACCCCTTTCTTCATTGCTCTTCCTTCCACGTTTTTCATGCCTTATGGATGCCCTTTATGTCCCTATATCATACTCAGAACAGTCATAGATGAAGCAGTGAAGATTCATGCACTTTTAAGTTTTGCAAGAAGTGACGAACAGTCAACTTTGGGTCCATCTTTGGGTAGGTTAGACTCCTTCTTTACTGCTTAACTTTGGATATGTTATAGTTGGTATTATATAGTACAACATACTGAAATTTGAGAGTATTCTGAGATATATTTTAGGAGATATGATTTTCCAAAGTTGGTTACTCATGCAGTTTTTAGGATGTGCTGAAATATTCTAAGTATGGAGAAAAACTGCTTGTGATGCAGTTTTGTGAGATAGATTTGATTAGGTTATTGACCTCTGTTGGACTTGAACTTTGGATATTTCATAGTTAAGATTGCATAGTAAAATATATCAAATTTGAGAGGATTCCATCGAGAGGTTTAGGAGTTATGATTTTTCAAAGTCGAGGCCGTGTACAGTATTGTTGAATGTTTGCTGAATTTTCTAAGTGTTGGAAAAACTGCATGTTGATGCAGTTTTGTAATCCAGATTTGAAGGAGTTAGATATCTCGGATGGACATGAATTTTTGATATGTTGTTTATGGATATACATAGTAGCATGTGGTAAAGTTTGAGAGCGATCCATGGGTTTAATTCGGATTTGTGATGTTCCGAAGTTGGGTATAAGTGTAGTTTGGTTTAGAAGAGTTGTGCTAGGTTTTAAGTGTGTGCTCTTGGAAATAGTTTTGGATTATGTACCCTTATGATTATATCATTGGTAGTCATGATTGAGCATGTGAGTAGGTGTATCGGCATGTTTGGAATTTAGTAGTAAAATGTTAGTTGAGCCTTAGTAGTAGATAGTAAGTTTGAAAGATAGTCATCTTTCAAACTCAGTAGATCCTTCCTCTGTAGAGTTAGATATCTGAGTTGAGTTTCTGGTAGAAGTTCTTGAGACCTTAAGAAACTTTAGAGTTAGTTTAGTGTGGTTTCTCGTTTTTCCATTGTTGACCTAGAAGTTGCGACTTCTAGAGGTCGGATAATATATTGATATGAGCTTTATGGTATGATTAGGCGGTTGTGTTATTACTCAGAGGGATCGAGTGCTTTGGTGGGCGGGACTTGACCTGGTTCAGGTAAGTCCATTGAACTTACTTAGCTGCCTTCTATATATTAGCATAACTATGGTAGTGGTGTGTGTTTATTTATTGTTATAACGGTAAACCGGACTAGGACAACCTTTTACAATAATTGTCCCAAGTGTATTATAATCGGGCGGTGACCACTTGTCCGGTTGAAAATGGGGAAACTAGGAAGTGCTCTTGCAACCAGGCCCACAGGTAACGGATAGATGCATCTGATCTATTCCTGTCGGTAACGGGGACAGAGGCGAGTTTTCGAAGATTCTCGTATCACAAAAGACGTTGAATTAGGAATAATTAAACGAAAGATAATAACCGGTTTGCGTGCGTGAATGTTATGTGTTTTAATTCTTGACGTGTGTTTGTGTTGTTCTAGTTATTCTGATTCATGGAATGTTAGCTAACGGTTTATCCGTGTTGTTAGTTCTTAGTAGTTTTAGGTAGTTGCAGAGAGATCCGGAACGGATGGTCAGCCGGGTCCACGTGCTCATTTAGACGGGAACGGGGGTGTCTTCAGTTTTTTCATATGCGTTGTAGTATTATCTTTGTCTTGTATGGTTGATACATACCACTCATGTAAATATTATTTAACGTTTTCAAATGATTTAAATTTGTTTGTGCCTTGTTGTAAGATCCTAGTAAAGTTGTTGTCAAACTAAGGTCGGGACCCATTGTGAGGTCCTAACCAGTAGCTCCCCGAGTTCTGAGAATTTGGGATGTTACAATGTGGTATCAGAGCTTTAGGTTGGTAATAATGGCACTTGAAATCTTCTAAAAGACCGAATGTATAAAATAACTAGAACCCAAAAGGGGTCTAAGATTTTCAAAACAGATTTCTGATTTTACACACGCGTATAGTCGGGTTGTTGGTTAATAGGACGTCTGATCACCATCGTTCTCTGTGGATCTTTGCAACTTAGAATGATAAGTGAGTTAGTATATCGACTTATATTGATATGTTTTAATGTATGATTATATATATGTATATGTGTAGCATGTTAGTATCCTAAAGGATACCTTATATCCTTTAGTTGTGATATCATGAAGCGACTATCACCTCATGATAAATCGATAGCAGACTTGAAGATTTTTCAACACGAGACAACGAACTTAGACCTTGGATTGAGTATTATACTTTGGTGGGCGTCCAGGTGACCCGTATAATTCATCCGGAGAACGAGTGAGCAAAGAAGTAAAAATTTTGAGATAATATTCACCACAAGGACAATCAGGTGAGGAAGAAATTCCCGAGTTAGCTCAAATAGAAGGAATAGAAGGTCATAAAAGAGATTTGGTGGTATGAAGCCAAGAGATGAATTAGAAAAACCATGCAAGAGATGACAAGAACTCGGATTAGAGAGAACAATATTAGAACAAGAACCAAGTAGAACGGAGTACAACCAAGATTTGCATAGTAAAGGATGTTACAATCGAGGCGGATGCCCCATAGACAATTATGGGCATGAGAGACCAGAAGAAATAGGGTGTCAATCCGGATATGATGATCTAAGGTGCACGGAATGAAGACCTACAATTGAGTGTAAAAGCAAAAAGATAGACCATACAAGTGTGGAGAGGTTTTGACCTCCTCGGAGATATAAGAAGTTTGAAAGAAATTGCAACGCCAGTATCAAAATAGTGGAAGCCCTGTAGCAGGGTCAACGGAGTTTCATGAAGGCAATATTGCCCCCAACACCAACGAAGGAATGTGTACGTGAGAACGACCTTAGTGAACTCGAGAGTCCAGAGTAACCCCAATTATCACAGGACTTGAGTCATCAACACAGACGGTCCATGTAATATGAACTACAAGTGGATGGTAATTAAGGTCATAGGAACTACAAGGACGCTTACAACCTATCATGGAGGACTTGAAACGACTATTTATGTCAGATGAATGACACCGTTGGAATCGAGAAGTGGAGTTAGTCCCAAAGGAATCGGAAGAGTGGAAGATAGAACGAACTAAAGAAGTATAAAAGGATTAATCGAGTAGGTGATGCTCACCAAGAATTTTAATGCAGTAGAGGTTTGAGAAGAGTAAGTCCGGGATATTGAGATAAGTCAACTATGGACTGACCGACGTCAACTAAGTACGTGCAAGGGTTGTTTGGTATTGACAAGTTATGTACAGTTAATAAGAGATATTTGTGATTGAGGATTATTAAAGTAATTATACCGATGCTTTGGAGGATTTCCTCAAGTAGGCAACGGAAACCTTTTTGGATGAACTAAAGGTATAAAGAGAATCGTATTAAAGACTTCTTACTGGGTGGTTAAGATCAAATTTTGGTTGAGTCATAGAGTTTGGATCCGTGTTAGAAGAATTAAGAAAGTAAACGGAAGAGGTCGTCTTCCAACCGTTATCTTATTTCCTTAAGGCAAGTAAGGAAGGTACTTGGTACTTCATCGGATAGGACTTATGGCGTAATTGTGAGAAAGAGTTTTGGGGTCAATCAGTTTGGACTCACTGGAAAATGTCCTCATGGTTAATGAGGGACAACAGAACTATCAGAGTAGCGCAGCGGAAGCATGGTGGGTCCTAACCAACAAAGCAGGAAGCTCAATGGTACAAAAAACAAAGTGTCGAGTTTAAGATGATGAAAGTTGGTGAAATGCATCTCGTTTGGTAGGAACGTGGGATAGGCTACGAGAAGTGACTGAAAATATTATACGGGAATTTTATCACCCAACGAGGTAGACAAGGAAAGCATGTACATGTAGAGGTTATAGAAAGGGAGTGATACCCTTTTATGGATCCAAGTGAAGCGTGACGACTTCATCACATGTTGTCAAACAAGAAGTTCCGGAATTCAATACCTAACGGAATACTCTCGAGTGAGTTTTCTTGATGGATTGAGGAAAGAATTACGATATTATAAAGGTATTGTGAATGGTCTGCACTAGGGAGCTCAAGGTGAGTAACTATCAGACTGAATCTAAAGACATATCCGAAAAAGAAGCTACGGGAGTATATTTACAACCCATTAACCGTGCATAGAGAAAGCATAATCTCGGAGTAGAGTATACGTGGTTTATATCGGAACAGAGCCAAGATGCGTTTTGAGTCAGAGGGATATTCTCGGTCCGGTAAACGTGGTGGATATAAGAGTGCAATGATGATGGTGTGTTAGCATTTATCGAGTGGTTATGATCAAACGACAGTGATGTGAGATTACCTTGTGCCTAGTGTTGTCATTGCGGACACATTCTATGTCACCTAAGATCTTAGAAACTGCGTAAGAAGTTTGAGTTGAGTTAGTAATATATTAGAGATCTCTAAAATAAAATGATGACGTCCATAGAACGCGGAGAATGACCATCGGATTTTGATTTTGAGTTATATCGAGTTTAAGACTCATAAAGGAGGAGATGATGATTCTTTAATGGAGGAACAATATGATTTAGCCATATTAGGAGACAAGACCAAGTGAATTGTGATACAACTAGCATTAAGCACTTAGTAAAGTGTCAGGAGATTTATAAGGGGGTGTCCTAGATCGGATACTCGGAATCTTTTTTTAGAAGACCAGAAGGAAAGGAATTGGATTAAATTACCTCATGAAGGTCATCAAAGGATTTGGAGGTGAGTTGTGTAAGACAACCATGTGAGATTTTTAAAAGCGGTTTAGAAGTGATTAATGGACTAGTTTTCCTCCCCCTACCGGAAAGTGTAACCCCAGTTTTACACGGATTCAGTTGGAGAGATACCTACCAAACACGAGTTAGGTCATCAGATTAGAAGATCATACAATTGAGCCGGATGATACTGGTGAGATATCTGGTAACCACTTTAGAACGTGGTAGCAGGCGCTTGTGAGATAGTTGTAAGCTAGGGAACGACGAGTTAGGGCTTGGTCTTGTATCTGTGTGATATTGTTTGACTACTTGTTTATTTCATGTTTGAGTGCTTAGTCAGTGATGTGTGTTTTATTGGTAACCTTGATATACGGGATACTTATATGTGGAAACAACGAGACTTTTGATGTAGTAATTAGATACTCTGAACTTGTACCTTTGTTGTGCCTTGAAGGCCGACCTTATGATTGACGTATTTTAAGTTTCGGGGCGAAACTTACATTTAGGGGGGATTGATGTAATACCCGGAAATTTTACTTTCGACTACTTCGGAAACAAATTAGAACTCAACCGTTTGTGACCTCTTTCCGGCGCTTTATTTCTTTTTGTGTGGACCCTTGTCTTCTTTTAAGTTTTGGGACAAACTAATTTTAAGGGATAACTGATGTAACATAAGGAAATATAATTTCCGATATATTTCCGAGTCTACCGGACTGCGACCGGTTCGTTCTTCTTTCAAGTTTTAATTCTAGAACACGCTTACCGGGCCGTCATGACAGGTCAGTCGGGCCCGTCATGAGCAGGCCATCCGGTCCCATTAGGGCTAAACTCTGGATCTGCAGCCCCCTCCCTTCTCCTTGCCTCCTCTCTCGCACGCCTCTCCTCTCTCGCACGCCTCTCCTTTTCTCTTCTCTCCTGTAACCCTAGCCTCGTTCTCCTTCAGTCGTGGCAACGGCACTCCCTCTTTCTGCCTCTCCCTCCTCTACCTTGAACCATCAACATCCCCGCCCTTTCTACGCGCCCCCACCCCGCTAGCAGCAGCGACCGATGCAGGATCGGGTCTCCTCTTCAGCCTCCTTCACGCAACTGTCGAGGCCTCCTCCCCCTTCTTCTTCATCGCGCCACAACAGGCCGGCAACGAGTGACTGGCTTCCCTCTTTGATCGGAGACGAGCAGAACCAGACGAGAAGCAACCAGACGGGCAGAAGGCCGCATGTGCGCCTTGTCCTGGACGCGGGTGTGTGCCTTCTGCAGTGGGTGCGCCTCCAGTGACAGCAAGCTCTTCCGTACCTTGGGCCGTCTTCCTTCGTTGCTTCGAGTCTCGGAATCGAGTAAGGCTTATACCCCTTTCTTCATTGCTCTTCCTTCCACGTTTTCCATGCCTTATGGATTCCCTTTACGTCCCTTTATCTTACTCAGAACAGTCATAGATGAAGCAGTGAAGATTCATGCACTTTTGAGTTTTGCAAGAAGTGACGAACAGTCAACTTTGGGTCCAATTTTGCGTAGGTTAGGCTCCTCCTTTGTTGCTGAATTTAGGATATGTTATAGTTGGTATTATATAGTAAAACATACTGAAATTTGTGAGTATCCTGAGTTATAGTTTAGGAGATATAATTCTCCAAAGTTGGTTCCTCATGCAGTTTTTAGGATGTGCTGAAATGTGGAGAAAAAATGCTTGTGATGCAGTTTTGTGAGATAGATTTGATTGGGTTATTGACCTCTATTGGACTTGAACTTTGGATATGTCATAATTAAGATTGCATAGTAGAATATATCAAATTTGAGAGGATTTCATCGAGAGGTTTAGGAGTTATAATTTTTCAAAGTCGAGGCCGTGTACAATTTTCTTGAATGTTTGCTGAATTTTCTAAGTGTTGGAAAAACTGCATGTTGATGCAGTTTTGTGATCCAGATTTGAAGGAGTTAGATATCTCGGATAGACATGAATTTTTGATATGTTGTTTATGGATATATATAGTAGCATGTGGTAAAGTTTGAGAGTGATCAATGGTTTTAATTCGGATTTGTGATGTTCCGAAGTTGGGTATAAGTGTAGTTTAGTTTAGAAGAGTTTTGCTAGGTTTTAAGTGTGTGCTCTTGGAGATGGTTTGGGATTATGTACCCTTATGTATTATATCATTGGTAGTCATGGTTGAGCATGTGAGTAGGTGTATCGGCATGTTTGGGATTTAGTATTAAAATGTTAGTTGAGCCTTTGTAGTAGATAGTAAGTTTGGAAAATAGTCATCTTTCAAACTCAGTAGATCCTTCATCTGTAGAGTTAGATATCAGAGTTGAGTTTCTGGTAGAATTTCTTGAGACCTTAGAGAAACTTTAGAGTTTTCAAATACTAGGGGTAAAACCGTCTTTTCTTAGAAAAGAGTTGGTTTAGTGCGGTTTCTCGGTTTTCTATTGTTGACCTAGAAGTTGCGACTTCTAGAGGTCGGATAGTATATTGATATGAGCTTTATGGTATGATCAGGCAGTTGAGATATTACTCAGCGGGGTCGAGTGCTTTGGTGGACGGGACTTGACCTGGTTCAGGTAAGTCCATTGAACTTATTTATATGCCTTCTATATGTTAGCATAGTTATGGTAGTGGTGTGTGTTTATTTATTGTTATAACGGTAAACCGGACTAGGACGACCTTTTACAGTAATTGGCCCAAGTGTATTATAACCGGGCGGTGACCACTTGTCCGGTTCAAAATGGGGAAACTGGGAGGTGCTCTTGCGACCAGGCCCACAGGTAACGGATATATGCATCTGATCTATTCTTGTCGGTAACGGGGACAAGGTGAGTTTCGGGATATTCGCGTGTCACAAAAGATGTTGCATTAGTAATGGGAATAATTAAACGGAAGATAATAACCGGTTTGTGTGTGGGCATGTTATGTGTTTTACTTCTTGTCCGGTTCATGGAATGTTAGCTAACGGTTTATTCGTGTTGTTAGTTCTTAGTAGTTTTAGGTAGTTGCAGAGAGATCCGGAGCGGATGGTCAGCCAGGTCCACGTGCTCATTTAGACGGGGATGGGGGTGTCTTCAGTTTTTTTTCATATGCGTTGTAGTATTATCTCTGTCTTGTAAGGCTGATACATATCATTCATGTAAATATTATTTAACGTTTTCAAATGATTTAAATACGTTTGTGCCTTGTTGTAAGATCCTAGTAAAGTTGTTGTCAAACTAAGGTTGGGACCCATTGAAAGGTCCTAACCAGTAGCTCCCCGAGTTCTGAGAATTTGGGGTGTTACATTTTACTAGAGGTGCGATAACATGGAGGAGGGAACATTTAGACTTCCTCGTGTATGGAGATCATCGTGAAAGAAATCATTGTTAACATGCATCGGAAAAATGAGGAGGGAGCATATAGACTTTCTCAAACTGTTTTTTCTAATAATTCATATTTTTGTTCTATGAGTTCAGTTGTTATAATTATTCTTATCTTTTTTACACTTTTTCATTTTTATTTTTTTTTTGTACATTTCATTCAAATGTTTGTTTTGTTAGTTCTATTGTACTAATGGTTCATACATTTTACAATTTTTTTCATAAGTTCAAAATAATGCATGAACTAATAATATAAAATGTTTGAACTAACAAAACACTCGATTTGAACTAATAATATAAATTTTTTGTTTTTTTAGTTTTTTCCAGACATTTTTTTCTTTTAATTTTTTTGTACATTTTGTTCTATTTTTTTTGTTTTACTAGTTCAAATTATATTGTGCTAATGCTTCATACATTTTTACAAATTTTTTCATAAGTTCAAAATAATACATGAACTAATAATGTAAAATGCGCTGGATTTGAACTAATAATTTTAAAAATTTCTTTTTTCCTAACGGACACTTTTTCGTTTAAAATTTTGTACATTTCGTTCAAAAATTTTTTTGGCTATTCAGGTTATATTGTACTAATGGTTCATACATTTTACAATTTTTTTTCATAAGTTCAAAATAATGCATGAACTAATAATATTAAATGGTTGAACTAATAGTATAAAATTTTTGAACTAACAAACATTATTATAAAAATGTACAGATAACTTTAACTATAAAAAAAATTAAACTTTTATAATATTAGTTCAAAATTTGGGTATCATTAGTTCAAATATTATGTTCATTTAGTTCAAACATTGTGTTTTATTTTATTTTTTTTGGTGTGAAGGAGATTCGGTGATCTCCGGCGCATCTGAACGCGCTTCTTATAAACAAAAAAAGGCTAAGTAGTAATCACTCGGGGGATAGCCTGACCCCTTACATCATTTAGTAAAAGGTCAACTACACCCTCGGGAGGGTCAAGCAATACACTTAGTCCGAAATCAAAATAAAACGCAGTGCTAGCAAGAAAGTCCGCTACTTTATTCGCCTCGCGGAAGGCATGCCGGTACTGGATATCCCAGTCCCTTCTGATGAAGTCTTGGCACTTGCATACCAGGCTTGAGAGAGGATGGCACCGAGGAATCGTCCTTCCAAGAAGCAATATAGCTAGTTGGGAGTCCGACTCAATGATAACCTTCCGGTATCCGCACTCCCATGCGAGCTTTAAACCGTGGTAAATATCCCACAACTCGGCCATTGGTACAGTACATATACCAAGGTTAACCACGTATCCTCGTTGCCATTCTCCGGCATTATTCCTAATGATACCAGCTGCCGAAGCAAGACCGTCACTTCTCACCGCTCCATCAGAGTTGATCTTGACGACATTAATCGGAGGCGGGTCCCACTTGATGTGTTCTATCCTTTTGGGCTTCATAGCAGCAGATGGACTGTTGTTTTTCCAAGCGTTTACGTATTCCTGTGTTCTCTCTACAACAAAGACAATCATATCATTTCTTTTCGGGGTGCCTCTGAAAACCTTCTTGTTCCTCCCCTTCCAAAGCCACCATAGACCTACAGAAAAAACCGAACTCCAACTACACAAATTATCAAAATGATTCGTAGAAGTAAGATTACCTCGTATCCAGGTTGCAAACGGGTAGACAAAGAATCCCTCCATTTTGTGGTGTGCATTGAGTCGTCGCCAAAGCATTCTACTGTACTGACAGTCACGGAAGAGATGAATAAGCATTTCGGTGTTACTCTGACATCTTGGGCAGCTTGTAGAGTTAGCCAAATGCCTTCTTTCTCTTTCTTCATTGGTCAGGACCCCTCCCCACATCAATTTCCATGCAAACATTCTTATGCGTTCTTGAGCTTGCAAACTCCAGAGTTTCTTGAATACACTGCCATCGCTCCCAGCTTCTCCTTCACACCCTCTGATCATTGTGTAGGCAAATTTAACTGTCAGGTTCCCGTCTGGCGTATGTATCCAACTGAGCTCGTCCCTGGTAACCAAAACGTCACCATTCTCCTCACTGTGAGATATAGTGGGTTCAAGATAGACAACAGCAATACTCAATAGCGTCTCACTGGGAAGAAATTGGTTGAATTCTCCCCATTTCCATCCTTCTGCAGTACTCCAAAGGTCGCCGACTCTATCATGACGTACCAAAGTATTGACTGGGCTTAGCGTATTGTTTATTAGGGGCTGATTCCCGATCCAAACGTCATCCCAAAAGGCCACTGAGTTGCCATTTCCAAGGTTCCACTTGTGTCCAGGATATACAACCTCTCTTATGCCTATTTCGATGCTTCTCCAAATATGTGATTTGTTGCCTATGAAACTATTGGTGTTCCGTATGTATTTGCTCCTGAGGGTATGTGCCCAGATACTCTTCTCATCCTTAAGGAATCTCCATCCAAGTTTCCCAATAAGTGCCCTATTCAAATCTCTCATCACTTTTATACCCAGCCCTCCCAGTTCTTTGGGTCGACAAAAGTTGGCCCATGCAATGGTATGCATGCTTCTTCTCTCATCAGTATGTCCCCATACGAAGTTCCGACAGAGTTTGTCAATTTCTGTACAGACGCTAACAGGAAGTAGCATAGAAGCCATCGAGTGTATAGGGAGGGACGAAATCACGGATTTAGTAAGAGTAACTCGCCCGGCCTGGCTGAGGTTTTTGCCTTTCCATCCAGCAAGTTTTCCCTTTATCTTGTCCAGTAGTCCCGCAAAAAGACTCTTCTTCACCCGTCCTTGGATAAGAGGCATACCCAAGTAATTTCCTAGATTCTTCGTTACTTCAATACCACTCACACTTTGAATTCTATCTTGAAGATCCTGAGATACATTGGGTGATACGAAGATTCTAGATTTTTGGAGACTAACCTTAAGCCCTGAAGCATTGCAGAATAACTCCAAGCAACTCATCACCACCCTTATCTGATATGTTGACGCTTCCGCAAAGAATGTAAGGTCATCCGCAAAGAACAGATGAGATAGTTTCGGACATCTCTCGATAATCTTATGGGTTTCCATCTGCCATTCTCAACCTCATCAAGAATGAGATGGCTCAATCTTTCAACACATAGAACAAACAGATAAGGCGATAAGGGGTCACCTTGTTGTAAACCTCTTTCCGGAATAAATTGCTCCGTTAGATCACCATTCCAACGTAACTGTATTTTGGGGGAAGTTACGCACTCCTTAATCATGCGTCTCCACACTCCTGGGAATCCAGCCGCCTCGATAGAATCCTCCACAAAATCCCACCTGATCCTATCGTAAGCTTTCTCCAAGTCAAGTTTGAGCACCATCCACTTCCTTCCCGTTCTTTTCCTTCTCATGGAATGAACTATCTCTTGCATCAGGACGATATTATCCTGAATATATCTACCTGGTATAAAGCTTCCTTGTGTAGGACCTACAAGATAGTGCATGATCCTTTGCATTCTTTGTACTAAAACTTTGGCTATGATCTTATAAATGACATTGCAAAGAGCAATGGGGCGAAACTGACTAATTTATTCAGGAGTTCCCACCTTGGCAATCAAACAAATAAGAGTATTGTTCATACCTCTAGGGAGTTTTTGGGATTCGAAGAAGTTGATTACCTCTCTGACTACTGAGGTTCCGACAATATTCCAGCATTTTTGGTAGAATACAGGTTGGAAGCCATCCACTCCCGGAGACTTAAAAGCTCCCATGTCCTTAACTGCCTTCCAAACTTCCTCACCACTAGTTACCTTCAACAATTCTGTCATGTCCCGTTCCTCTATTTCCGGAAAGACATTTTCGATGTGTTCTAAAATCTGTGCATCTCTGGCATCATTCATATTGTAGATCTGGGAGAAATAATTGGTAACAATTTCGATCATGCGATCACTATCTTCCATCCAGACTCGCTCCGGGGAATATAGTCCATCGACCATATTCCGTCTTCTCCTAATTATGGTGGACTTATGAAAGAATGATGTATTCCTCTCACCAAAAGCAAGCCATTGTTCCCTCGATTTTTAAAACCAAATGACTTCTTCCTATTCGAGAACTTTATCTAACTCCCCAAATAGCAACGTCTCTTGAGCTCTTAAGTTGCGGATGATGTTCTCGTCCGAAGAATTGCTATTCTGGATTTTAGTCAACACCTGATTGATCTTGTTTTTCCTGCAAAACACATCTCCAAAAACCTTGCGGTTCCAGGTTAGAAGCCAATTTTTAAAAGTGTTAAGGGGTATACCTGTTTCCGCATGTAGACTTGTTCGCTCCAAACGGTGTGTGCAAGCTTTAAATTTATAACCCTAGACGTAAGCTTAAAACAAGGATGCGAACCCGCAGTGTACGGGTCGATCGTAGTAAAAAGCAAGGAATTCCAGGGGTCGATCACAAGGACTTAGTGAAACAAAGTCCAATTACGGTATGCTTTAGTAATTACTAACCACAAAGAAATTAAAACAATCAAAGATGATAAAAGTCAATAAAGGAAACATGCAATTCTAGGGATTAAAGCATCTAGTTGTGGTTCCAACTCAAGATCTAAAGATAAGCGGACAAAGATGAGGTTTTTGCATGGGGAAGGTGTTACTAAAGTGGAATAGATCACCGGGTAAGTCTCACTACTCACTAATCCTAAACCATAACTCCTATTACCGGGTAAGTCTCAAGGAATCAAGATAAAGAACTATAACCTCAAACTAGCAAACCATCTAAGGGAATAGAATCAACCTTTATCGGGTAAGTCTCAGGTCAACTCACAAAGATGGGATGAAAGCACACTCAAACCCCAATAAAGGATAAACCTTTATTACCTACACTTATGATCTTAGGTACACAAACTAAGGAATTACCGGGTAAGTCTCATCCTAAGCTTGCATTGAACCAAGAAAGGTGTAATAAGAATAGGATTTGGCAAACTCTAACACTTAACTCTCAGTTTAGGATCAGATAAGTCACCTCGGTCAAACGAATTCCACCCCGGCCGAGATCTTCATCGACTGAGCGAGATGCTTAGGGTTAAGGTTAAAGGCTCGAACTTTCAGGGTCCTACTGGAATCTAAGATTATTCTATCATTGTTTTTCCCACAACCTTCAGCCAATCACCCTAGAATCACACAAAGAGATTAGCCACTCATCATCATGAAAGTATTAATCAAGTATATGGGAAGAGGGTGAATATTTGAACAAGAAGAGTTTAATGAAAAGACTTCAATAACTGAATCAAATATCACAACAAAAGCGTTCCTTGGATAGAAATCCAACAAGGCAAGACAACAAGGAAGGGAATCTAAGATAATCTTACAAAAACCCTTCAAAAGCTTATAAAAGCTACAATCTTCCTTCTTCAACCTTCAAAAAGGTTCTTCAAATCTCCCAACTGGAGTATGGCTGCAGCGGTGTATAAACCCTGATCGATGGTATAGCATGATCTGGATTTGTGGAAAATCCGACCATTTTTATAGGAAAATTACTCTCCAAAGATAAGATATCTTAGAAAGATCTCTTCCCATAAAAATAGGTAAAATATATGATCTAGCATATCTTCTTCCTTCCAGGAGCCAAGCCCAAAAATATAAGATCTTCTTCCAAAGATAAAAGATCTCAGCCAAGAATAAAATATTCTCGCCGCGTCCCAGGTGTACGCCTCGGTCGAGTCGACTTCATTGGATCACCTCGGTCGAGGTGAATCTGTGGTCAACCGAGGTGAGTCACAACTGAATGTGAAATATCTGAAATCTGGTCCAAAGTGAATCCTAAATCCATGGCTACGCTTCCTGGATGGTTCCTTATGTTCCTGAATGTAGCTCCAATGACTCCATAGCTCCTTTTGCTCCTTTTTTATGCAAAACGTGCCATTTTACCTACGATTACAACAAAACTAGGTGTAGACCTCGATTCCCGCAAAGGTAGATGAAATGGTAATATAATCACATATTATACATACAAACATGAAGTTTATTGAAGATAAAACGTCTAACCTCAAAATATAGACTATAATTCATGCTATCAAAATACCCCATACTTAGCCCTTGCTTGTTCCCAAGCAAGTTCCGCATATAAAAAACAAGATAGAATGGATTATAAGTCAATAAAATCAATGAAAAGTCTTTCAAAAACATTTTAATGGTGTGTTACAATCATAGATCACTCTGAGAGAATACTTCATGGAATTTAAAATCAAAACATGATCAAAACATTTTATAAATATAAGAAAGTTGTTCATCTTTGCATAAAATCATAGAATGCATAATAAGTCATAATTATCAAAATTAATCATGCATAATCCAGTTTAAACCACTAAGTCAATCAACAAGCTCGAGGTCTCAAGGGCTTCCCAAAAGAAAGGTCAAGAAACGTGTAGGGTAGGGATGTATGTAAGGTAATGTGGTGCTAGAATCCGGGAAAAGGATATACTTCACTTTCACTTTGACTTTCAACATCTTCCACCAATAAGCTTCGCTTATTTCACACTTTTTCTTTTTACTTTACTTTTTGGGATGCATGGACAGAGGTGCACAATAACCGAAGCCTAGGAGATCAGCAATCATCAATTTCTTTAGATGCATCAAACCCTTGATGCACATACCATGACCCGTTAGGAATATCGCTCAATCCGACTTTGGCAAGACACAAACACCTGGCTATGTGAATGGTGCCGAGTTACTCATCTTCATGATTGACTTCCCCAAACCTATTATTACTTTCTAACACTTTCACTTCCATCCAACTTCTCAACTTTAACTTCACTTGCTTTCACCACTTCGCTTGCTTCCAAATTCCCGGATAGGTAAAAGGAAACAAAATGTATATGAGGGGCTAAGCATGATCAAGAAGAAGAAGAAAAGAAAAGAATAAATTGCCTTGGTCTTTCCAGGAAGAAAGTGAGAGAACTTATCTTGTGGTGTCAACCTTCAAATTCAACATAATTTAGACAAAAACAAAGTATTAAACATGCCAATAATTTCAAAGAAAGCATTTAGCAACTTAAACATATTATAAAACCTTTCAAACACATAAAGAATTCAAAACCAGTCAGTAAACAAAATCTTCACTGAGATCATATCCAGATAAGAAGCACAAAAAATCGTTTCCGAAAACTCTCAGTTAACCCACCTCGGTCGAGGTGTTCTTAGGTCAACCGAGGTGAAACACCTCGTTCGGCCAGAACTGCCCCGGTCGAGGTCAAAAAAAACTTTTTCAAAACCAGTTTTTTTCAGTTTCGACGTTTTTCTCAATCAAATAACCTATATGTATGCATGCAATCTCAAATAAACACATAGATGCAAACTGAAGCATAAATATGAATAAATATCCGGTCAAATAGAGTCGTACATCACATAAGTCAAATAATACATCGATAACCACCCCATACTTAGGACACACTGTCCCAGTGGGTCAAAATAAGTCTAAGGAATAAAATACTCACCGGATAATAAGCTGAACTGCATAAAAATAAGAAAGAAAATCCTGCAGCTCTTAGTAGTCACGATCCGGTGGTGGCGGCGGTGGCACATACGGATACTGGGACGGTTCGAACGGATAGCCCATGATGTGCTCAAACTGAATCTAGGCCATCATGTGCTCGTAATGCTGCCGCTCCTGCATCTCGCGGATATCCAGTGACAAAGCAGCATACGAATCAATAACTTGATCCGTCAGATCATCGATCCGACGGTGAGCCTCTGGATCTCTGTGTCGGCGTGTCCTACGCCTAGCAGGTCTCACTGGAGAAGTAGCAGGTGCAGGCTCAGTATTCTCATCATCCAGATCTATAACTGGTGCGCTCGTCCCTGTAGTATTTGTCCCTGTATCCATCGGGACTCCACCATCCCTGTCATCAGCAGTCTCCTCATCATCTCCCTCCTCCTCAACTGGGGCAGTTGCTGCCTCTCTGTAATCCTCCATCAGTGGGGCCCAGGCGGTCTGCCAATAATGAGGGTCGTAAACAGTAAATTGTGCTGACCACCTGATCCCCTGCAGTGCAGTCAGCTCCCATGGCATAGCCACGTATGGTGTAGTCAGTCCTCGGGGAACCAGAATCCGCCGAGTGATCATCTCCTGCAGCCCAAGCGGCTTGGGAGCCGCCACCATAGTGCAAGCGCTAAGATCCATGTCCTGGTAGCTGGCGATGTGGGTGACGAGTCCTCCGCAGCAGATGTCCCCCTTCGCCTTGGCCTTGATCTTGTGCAGGTCCTCTGCCAACATCAAGGCAAAGTCGGGGATCCCTCCTGTCACCATGCAGTATAGGCTGAACAGCTCCCCCTGTCGGACCTTCTGGGGCGTCTCAGTACGCGCCAGAAGTGTCTCACTGAAGATACGGTGAGCTAACATAAAAGCTAAGTGGAAGATGACCTTCTCCCTGGAATCTCCAGGGCGCCATCTGTCTGCGTGCTCAGCAATATGGGCAATCTGCCCCCAAAACTCCCTAGCTATAGATCGGGACGGGAAGTCAACAGTTGTCGGGTCAGGGAAACCAAAAATCTCTCTCCAGTACTCTAGTGGCACTAGGAAGTTCCGGTTCATCAACCGGTACTTCACAGATCGCTCTGTGGGGAGGTAGGTGAAGGAGCTAACAAACTCTAGGGTGGGCTCCAGATAGGCAGGGGCTCGGATCTCAGTAAACTGATCTAGCCCTACTGTAGATATCATCCGTCTAAGGTCTCCATCCACATGAAGACAGTCAAAGGCAGACACGTCCAGGAAGCGAGGTGCAATCACTGGACGGCCGGAAATACGCTCATAATCGACCCGGTGTCGCTCGTGGATCACCGGGCGATAGGTTCGGGAAGAAGAGGAAGAAGGGGAAGGGGAGAATCTATCCCTAAGGGCAAGGCGTCTGTCAGAACTCATTTTCAGAAATCTCACTGTCAGGTCACCTCGATCGGTCTGACACACTCAAGAACACCTCGGCCGAGGCACAGCACGACTGGACCGAGGCGATAAACTGCGATCTAATTCCTTCAGAAATCCAGTTCTTTTTCCCCCAAAATCACTACAACTGCTTCCTATGGGGTACTTAATCCTTTTCTCAGCAAATGCAAGGGCAACCAAAGCCCAAATCGAAGCGAAATTAGCGAGTTAGGGTTTCGGTTTTGTTTTACCTCGTTCGGCCGATTCGGTTCGATTTCCTTGCAGATCGATAATGCACTGGGATTCTCTACGCCTTAATCGCAGTTTGGAAGCGAAAATCTTCAAAAATGAGCAAGAATCGAAGGAGCGAGGTGAAGAAGAGCGCCGCGGTCGAGGGAGGTTAAAAGTGAGGAAAGAGAAATTCTTCCCCTTTTTATACCCTCGCTGGAACTGCTGTCACCTCGGTCGAGGTGGTCTCGACTGGACCGAGGTGGTACGGACCGAGGTGGTTCTTCAGAAACCCTAGTCGCCTCGGTTGCTAAAGAATCATCTCGGTCGAGGTGCTCTGACAGCAACCGAGATGTCTCAGTCAAACTTCGTCTTCTCAAATTCTCGATCTTCTATCCTTCCAGTTATGCTTCTGGTTTGTTCTCCTTCCTTAGATGTCACCTGTTATCTGTCCAGAACGCCAAAAACAAAACAAAGCAAAGCAAAAGCAAAAAAACTATCTAAGCTAGACTAGAAAAAGGGAAAAGAAAGCAATACCTTGGGTTGCCTCCCAAGAAGCGCTTGGTTTAAGGTCGCTAGCTGGACCATAATGCGTCTCTCAAATGTGATGGGAGGTGTCCTCACCCCATACTTCACCTCCATCGTGGGGTGAAGTAAGTAAGTCTATCAAACGCTCCAACAAGTGTAAATGCTCATCGGGGAATAAATCGTCTATGGGTGGATCGTCCTTCTCGCGTGAAGATGCAGGTAGCCGGCTGAGGTGATCCGCAACAGAATTTTCGGATCCCTTCTTATCGCGGATCTCTAAGTCAAACTCTTGAAGCAAGAGAATCCATCGAATAAGGCGTGGCTTGACATCTTTCTTAGCAACAAGTAACGAATGGCTGCATGGTCGATGTAGACAATGACTTTCGCCCCTACTAAGTAGGAACGAAACTTCTCGAAAGCATATACAACCGCCAATAACTCCTTCTCGGTGGTAGCATAGTTGCGTTGTGCTACATCTAGCGTCTTGCTAGCATAATAAATGGCGGTGGTCCGGCCATCCTTCTTCTGTCCAAGCACCGCTCCTACGGCTACATCACTAGCATCACACATGATCTCAAAGGGCAAGGTCCAATCCGGAGGTTGGATAATGGGAGCGAAGATCAACGCTTCCTTAATCTTGTAAAAAGCATCAAGACACTCCTGCAAAAACTCAAAAACAACATCTTTATTCAAGAGGTTAGTTAGAGGTTTAGAAATCTTGGAGAAGTCCTTGATGAATCTCCTGTAGAAACCTGCATGCCCGAGAAAACTCCTCACACCTTTAACAGAACAAGGGGGAGGGAGTTTCTCAATAGTCTCGATCTTAGCTCGATCGACCTCAATGCCTCGATTAGAAACGAGGTGTCCTAGCACAATGCCTTCATTAACCATAAAATGACACTTCTCCTAATTTAAAACGAGATTAGTGTCTTCACATCTTTTAAGCACTAGAGAAAGGTTAGATAGGCAATCATCAAAAGAGGAACCATATACAGAAAAATCAACCATAAATACCTCCATGATCTCCTCTATGTACTCGGAAAAGATAGCCATCATGCATCGCTGGAAGGTGGCGGGTGCATTGCACAATCCAAATGGCATCCTCCTATAGGCAAATGTCCCCCATGGACAAGTGAAGGTGGTCTTCTCCTGATCATCCAGATGGATAGGAATTTGGAAGAATCCACTATAACCGTCTAAGTAGCAGAAGTGGGAATGTTGGGCCAACCGTTCGAGCATATGATCGATGAAGGGAAGTGTAAAATGGTCCTTTCGAGTGGCCGTGTTCAGCTTCCTGTAATCAATGCAAACTCTCCAGCCCGTAACGGTCCTGGTCGGGATCAACTCGTTGTTCTTATTCATCACAACGGTCATCCCTCCTTTTTTCGGAACTACATGCACCGGGCTAACCCATTTGCTGTCCGAGATAGGATATATGATACCTGCATCCAACAACTTAAGAATTTCCTTCCTCACAACCTCTTTCATGATCGGATTTAACCGTCTTTGAGGTTCCCGTGAAGTCCTATGATCATCCTCCATTAGAATTCTATGCATGCAGAAAGAAGGCTTAATGTCAATAAGATCATCTATAGTGTAACCCAAAGCCTTTTGATGCTTTCTCAGGACATGCATTAGTTTAGACAATTCAGTTTCGGAAAGGGAAGCACTAACAATAACGGGATAAGTGGAATCCGGTCCAAGAAAGACATACCTCAAGTGATTTGGGAGTTGTTTAAGCTCCACAACTGGGGGTGCTTTATGAGGGAGATCCTTGCTTCCTCCTTCCAGTGGAGTAGATCCAGTAACTGGAATTTCGGAAGTCTCAGTTGAAATCGTTTCGCCATCGACCTCGGTCGAGGCGCAGAGGCATTGACCGAGATGTTCTTCAGTCGCCTCGCTCAGTCCAGAAAGTGCCTCGGTCGAGGTACTGCAACTGGGACCGAAACTGGAGATCTTCGTCTCTTGGATTAGCTTCTCAGTTTTAGCTCCTGGATCTTCTTCCAGTGCTTTTAAGTTCCGTATATCTGCATCACAAGAAGCATCTATACCTTCATCCATTAAACTGAAACTAATAACTCTTTCGAGTGGATCGTTAATAAGGATAGAGCTCACCAATTCTCTTGATTCTTCTTCATCGTAGATGTTGAAGATATCATCGCTCAGCTACTCCCCTTTCATGGTTGCAAGTAATGCGAACTCCACCTCATCGCCGCCAATGTTGAATTGCAACTTGGCGTTCATGCAATCCACGTTGCAACCCGAAGTTGCTAGAAATGGCCTCCCGAAAATAATAGGAACAGGATAATCTGCAGGAATGTCAAGTACAACAAAATCTATAGGTAAATAGAAGTTACCTAACTTGACCGGAACGTCCTCCAAGATGCCCACGGGATGGGTGATGGAGCGATCCGCCATGTATAGTCGAATCTTGACCGGCTTGGGCTCTCCAAGTCCGATCTTCACACATAGCTCCAGCGGGATGATGCTCACGCTGGCCCCTAGATCACAAAGGGCTTCACAAGTGGCATCCCCAACTTGAATGGGAATACAAAATGAGCCGGGATCTCTTAATTTAGGTGGCATCTTCTCCTTCATGATTTGAATAAGCTCCGAGGATTTAGATGTCATCCTAACTTCACCAAAATCTTCTAGTTTCCTCTTCCTTGACAGGATCTCCTTCAAGAACTTCTCATAGGCGGGCATTCCTAGAATAGCATCAAGGAAAGGAATGTTAATATGCAGCTTATTCATCAAGTCAAGGAACTTACCAAAGTGCTTGTCTAGATGTGCTCTGGCCCTTGATTGGGGGAATGGAAGTGGTGGTTTGTATGCAGGAGGCGGAACATAAACTTCAGTTTTCCCCTCCGCTTTCTGTGGCTCCACCTCGGTTGGCATCTCGGTCGAAGTGTTCTTTGACTGCATCTGGACCGAGGTGGTCTTCGTCGGTATTGGCACCGACCGAGGCACTAGATCTGCTGTTTTCAATCCACTCCTCGTAGTTATGGCCATGATCTGGCCCTTAGGGTTGCTTTCCGTCCTTGCTGGAAGCTTCCCTGGATCTCTTGGCGCTTCATTCGCCCTACTTGCAAGTTGTTGTTCAAAGGCCTTTTGGGCCTTTGAAAATGAAGTCATAGAAGTCTCCATAGCACTAAGCTTGATCAAGATAGCCTCCAGAACTGCGTCTTTCTTTTCCGGCTGAGACGAACTTGATCCTTGCCCCTGGCTCTTTAATGGAGTAGAAGAAGAAGAAGAAGGGGAAGAGAGGAAAGGATTAGAGGAATCGTTAGGGTTGGAGTTTGAATGATTGTTACCAGAATTTTGGTTGTTCGCCCTCCAGTTGTTGCTATTGGATCCTCTATTGTTGTTGTTGTAGTTGTTGTTCCGGGAACCGTTGTTGTTGTTACGGTATCCATTGTTGTTGTTCCTTTGTCCTTGCTCTTCCTTCTTGGTTTGAGCAACCAAGAGTTCCTTCAATTGTTTCACGTCATTCTTCAAAGACGTGAGTTGGTTGTTGTTGGGCTGAGTTTCTTGGAAGTTAACTCTTTTAACTCCACCTTCAGCTCCTTGATGGGTGTACTTATCCATATGCAAAGCTTGCTTCTCGATGAATTCCCAAGCTTCGTCAATCGCCATGTCCATAAAGGTACCGGCGGAGAGTAGTTGGAGATTGAAATGGGTGCTTCCGTCCAATCCCTTGAAGTATATCTCCAATAACTCTATCTTTGGAATCTCATGATGTGGGCAATCCAAAAGAATGTCCTTGAACCGCTCCCATGACTTGGACAAGCTCTCATTGTCCTTCAAAATGAAAGCATTGATCTTCCCTCTCATTTCAGCGGTCTTTGAGGGGGGAAAGAATTTGGTCAAGAATTCCGTAGTCATTTCCTCCCATGTGCTAATTTTTCCTGGAGGAAGAGATTGATACCAAGTAAGAGCTCTATCTTTTAAAGAAAAGTAAAAAGGTCTTAGCTTGTAGTTTTTATTTTCAATCCTTGAGGGTCTCAAGGTCTCCATCAAGATCTCATAGTTTTGAAGATGTTGATGTGGTGATTCCTTCTCTAGCCCTCCGAACTGGCATTGGCGAATCATGGATAGAACTTGCGGTCGAAGTTCATAGTCATGGTCCGCTGGATCTCCTAGCTTAACTCCTGGACGCCTCAGTTGTTGATTGCGGTCCATCCTTTGACCTAGGGTTTGTGGGATTCCTGCAAGAAGAACACCTCGGACTGGCATCCGAGGTGGAAGTATCTCGGCCGGGGCGTCTGGTACTGGGACCTGCCTCGGTCGAGGGTCAACGACTGGGACCTGGATCGGTCGAGGATCTGGAACAGGATCTTCCCTCGGTCGAGGTAGAAACTGGTCTCGTAAAGCTGCCATATCAGCTTTGATCGCTTCAGTTCTGGTGCGAGTTTCTTCTCTCTCCTGCCTCAATTCTTCCTGGCTGAGGCGTAGCTGTTCTAGCGGCTCTTTCAACTCGGCCTCAAGATCGCGATTGTCTTGGTGGGCCATCTTTGCTTCTCTTAAGCGTCGTTTGTATGTCTTTTCTGGTTCGGAATCGTAAGGAACGATTTCCTTCCCAGTTCGGGTTCTTCGCATATACCTAAGAAAGAACCTGCAAAAGTCACTCAAGTAGAGTGGTTAGTAGACACGGGGGCAAGTGCCCCAAGAGCAAACCGTAACCGGCTCGGTCTAGACCAAGTCCCCGGCAACGGCGCCAAAAACTTGTTCGCTCCAAACGGTGTGTGCAAGCTTTAAATTTATAACCCTAGACGTAAGCTTAAAACAAGGATGCGAACCCACAGTGTACGGGTTAATCGTAGTAAAAAGCAAGGAATTCCAGGGGTCGATCACAGGGACTTAGTGAAACAAAGTCCAATTACGGTATGCTTTAGTAATTACTAACTATAAAGCAATTAAAACAATCAAAGATGATAAAATTCAATAAAGGAAACATGCAATTCTAGGGATTAAAGCATCAAGTTGTGGTTCCAACTCAAGATCTAAAGATAAGCGGACAAAGATGAGGTTTTTGCATGGGGAAGGTGTTACTAAAGTGGAATAGATCACCGGGTAAGTCTCACTACTCACTAATCCTAAACCATAACTCCTATTACCGGGTAAGTCTCAAGGAATCAAGATAAAGAACTATAACCTCAAACTAACAAACCATCTAAGGGAATAGAATCAACCTTTATCGGGTAAGTCTCAGGTCAACTCACAAAGATGGGATGAAAGCACACTCAAACCCCAATAAAGGATAAACCTTTATTACCTACACTTATGATCTTAGGTACACAAACTAAGGAATTACAGGGTAAGTCTCATCCTAAGCTTGCATTGAACCAAGAAAGGTGTAATAAGAATAGGATTTGGCAAACTCTAACACTTAACTCTCAGTTTAGGATCAGATAAGTCACCTCGGTCAGACGAATTCCACCCCGGCCGAGATCTTCATCGACTGAGCGAGATGCTTAGGGTTAAGGTTAAAGGCTCGAACTTTTAGGATCCTACTGGAATCTAAGATTATTCTATCATTGTTTTTCCCACAACCTTCAGCCAATCACCCTAGAATCACACAAAGAGATTAGCCACTCATCATCATGAAAGTATTAATCAAGTATATGGGAAGAGGGTGAATATTTGAACAAGAAGAATTTAATGAAAAGACTTCAATAACTGAATCAAATATCACAACAAAAGCGTTCCTTTGATAGAAATCCAACAAGGCAAGACAACAAGGAAGGGAATCTAAGATAATCTTACAAAAACCCTTCAAAAGCTTATAAAAGCTACAATCTTCCTTCTTCAACCTTCAAAAAGGTTCTTCAAATCTCCCAACTGGAGTATGGCTGCAGCGGTGTATAAACCTGATCGATGGTATAGCATGATCTGGATTTGTGGAAAATCCGACCCTTTTTATAGGAAAATTACTCTCCAAAGATAAGATATCTCAGAAAGATCTCTTCCCATAAAAATAGGTAAAATATATGATCTAGCATATCTTCTTCCTTCCAGGAGCCAAGCCCAAAAATATAAGATCTTCTTCCAAAGATAAAAGATCTCAGCCAAGAATAAAATATTCTCGCCGCGTCCCAGATGTTCGCCTCGGTCGAGTCGACTTCTCTGGATCACCTCGGTCGAGGTGAATCTGTGGTCAACCGAGGTGAGTCACAACTGAATGTGAAATCTCTCAAATCTGGTCCAAAGTGAATCCTAAATCCATGGCTACGCTTCCTGGATGGTTCCTTATGTTCCTGAATGTAGCTCCAATGACTCCATAGCTCCTTTTGCTCCTTTTTGATGCAAAACGTGCCATTTTACCTACGATTACAACAAAACTAGGTGTAGACCTCGATCCCGCAAAGGTAGATGAAATGGTAATATAATCACATATTATACATACAAACATGCAGTTTATTGAAGATAAAACGTCTAAACAAACCTCAAAATATAGACTATAATTCATGCTATCAAGACTCCAACATCTTCTCACCATGGGAAAGAAATCAGCATGTGTCATCCAAGCCGCTTCGAACCTGAATGGCCTCCTGCGGTTCTCACTTTTTTTGCTAGGTTGGAGTCTAAGAAGGAGAGGCGTGTGATCGGAAGAGAACCTAGCTAAATGCCTTACCGACGCATCTTGCCATAGGAGTCGTCCTTCCTGGTTAATCAAACACCTATCCAGTCTCTTCTGCACACCTATATTTCTGGTTTTCCTATCATCCCACGTGAATTCAGATCCCGAGAATCCCATGTCCAGTAAACCTAGTTTGTTAACCAAGTCTCCAAAGATCACTGAGTCACGATGTAAACCGCCTGCCCCTCCCCTCCTTTCGTGCTCGAAGAGTATACAATTAAAGTCTCCTCCAACAACAAAGGGGTCCATAATGCCTTCTAATTCTCTTTCAAGCGCCAACCAAAAGGGTACTCTTCTGGTGTAAGAAGGGGGAGCGTACACCAAGATTAAGTGTAATGGTTTGCCGCCTTTATGAGTATGAGCATGAATGAAATATTCACAAGAATTAAGGATGGTCAACTGCACTTCAGGATCTTTCCAAAGCAACCATATTCCTCCCTCAAAACAGTTGGCTTCAACACGATGACACCCACTGAATCCTAATCTTTCACAAACTCGTTGTGATTGATCTCTAGAAACTCTTGGTTCAAGGATGGCAAGGACATCCAGTTTATGTAAATTGAAAAAATATCTCATAGCCCTTCGGAAGTTACTCTTAGCAGCCCCCTGTACATTCCATATTAGACAATTCATAGAAACTATGTTTAAAGGTGAAGCTACACACCTTAGGTTCAATGAGGGAGTGTTCACTATCTGAACTCCTCACCTATGGTTGCCGGCAGTCCTTTCTCCTGTCGCTTGGCTCCCATCATGTACCCCTCACTGCTGCTAGTAGGGTTACTGGCTGCTTTTTCTCCCTCTTGGCTCCCTTGATTCTCCCATTGCATTTCCATTGTCGATTCGGTAAGATTGTCATTCCTCATCCTAACAATCTCCCCTCCAGCATCTTGTACATCTCCTGTCTTCTGAGTTTCTGAATCTTCATTCTCTGTCCTCTCTAAGTCATTATGTACTGATGTTACATTCTCTACATTCTCTCGGACCTTTGTTGAGACCGTTACCGCTTCTGACGGATGATTTTTTCCCTCTCCATCTAGCATTCTTCTGTCTGAACTATCAGTATCTTGTCTTGGTCTCTTCAATGGGTTTACGTCATTCCTCTCCTCTTCAACTGCCTTGGCTTTCCTAACAGTTCTTCTCCTATCGTTTCGTAACTTGTTACGTTTCCTTCTTTTCTCTGCTTCTATCTCTTCTTTATTCCGGGCTTCTGCTTCGAAGACTAGCCCATTACGTTTTTCAGCTGCCTCGCCCCTGGATTGTTTGGAAGACTCCCCCTGGTGTTGTTGGGCCTGATTTCTTGGGCTTATTCCAGGAGCCATTTTATGGCCCTTTTCTCCTTGAGTAGACACCTGTTTGATTGATGTTGTGTTATTCTCTTTTGCATGCATTACGGGATTCTTTCCTTTCTGCTGCATTGTATTTCCTTGTCCTTGTTGGCTATGTTGCCTATTACGGCATCCTTCCATTCCTTGTTGCACAATCTGGTGATTCTTTCCTTTGTTGTATTTATTCCGGCGAGAAACCATCATCCATGGTCCGTACTCCGAATTTTCAACTCTGATCGCCGGAATACTCCTCGACTCCTTCTCCTGCACATTCTGATCTGGTTGTTTTCCCACATTCGGTTCTTGTACCTTACCTGTTCTCTCCATTACTGAAGGACTTGTGTGGTTCGTTGCTACATTATATTCACAATGTGAGGCATAATGTCCGTAGCGTCCACATTTGAAGCAGATAGTGTCGAGACCTTCATAATTAATGGGACATCTTATACCATTTACCATAATCGCCGTTTTCAACGGTCTTCCTACATCGATCTCTACGCAAACCCGAATAAATCTTCCTCTGTTGAAATGTAGTGTCTTTGGATCAATCGATAACGGGGTTCCGATACTCTCAGCCATGCTCCATATTATTGCTTCGTGATACCACTGAACCGGAACTCCCATGATCCTGATCCATATAGGAGCAGAGGTAATAGGTGCGGACGTAATAAAGTCAGGGGTCCATCGTTTCATGATCAGACAGCGTCCGAATACTGCCCACGGACCTCCGGTCAGGACTGTCATTAGCTCGTTTTCACTTTTGAACCTTGCCAGGAAATAATTGTTATCTAGATCGATAAGTTGCAAATTACTTCCACACTTCCATAGTTCCCTGATTTTACGTTCCATGACCGGAAACACAACCGGAAAACCAAGTATCTTGAAGACTACCGAGTTCTTCCATCTTGCTTCCAATTCAGCAGTTATCCCTTCTTCTATTACTAACACAGGATCGCTATCGATTCCAGGGGGATAACTAACTGCTATCTTGCCCTTTAGAGAATCCTTAGATATATTATCAACCCATTCAATCCTTCTATTAGCACCTCCGGTGACCTCACTCCAAGATTTCACCAACTCAACTGCCTTACTAGAGTTCAAAGTTTCGGGCTTTTCGGCTACGATACTCGTTGTAGCCGGTTTCTTTGTGACAGTATTAACTGCCTCCGTGGCGTTGTCTTCTTTTTGTGTATATCCGTCAGTAGGTTCTGCCGTGACCTTCTCTTTCCCAGCCTGTTGAACTTCCATCCCAACCTCCTGAGTCTTCGATCCATTCTCCGTCACTTCAACCATTACAATATCTCCCTTTATCCCCTCATTGCTTACTGTCACCTCCCTACCACTCGCCGGCGGATGGGTTTCCTCCATGGCCGCCGTAACATTGTGTTTTATTAGTTCAACCACATACAAGTAAAAAAAGTGCGCACAATTATAACTTAGAACAAAACAATACTTAGACTAATGATATAAATTGTTAGAATTAATAGTATATAATTTTTGAGCGAATTGCACTAAAATTTTGAATTAAAATAATAATTTATTATAATTTTTTATAAATTTACAAAAATGTAAACGTCCACATTTTAAAATAATTTTTTTAAAAAAAAATTATAGTGGCACCTCCTTAAAATTGCAACATTTCACCTTCTACAAATTGCACAATAACGTTCCTTACTCCCTTATTATTAATCATTATTATTAATCATCATTAAATAACATGTAACCCCTAATCTTATTGCGCCTCAAAGTTTCCCGTATGATTCAGAGTGATGCACGCTATCCCGCTTCAAACCCCGTCTCCTGGCTCACCGCCGACGAGGAAGAGCAGCGATGTAACATCGGAAAATTCGCCAGAACTTATACTCAGCGCTTCCTGTCTTGTTCACCACATTAGCAAACCATGATTTATTGTCGTTGCAGAGATGCAGCTTGCTCGTGCTTTAGACCTCACCCAATCGCTTGCCAGCCACTACGCCGCCCGCCTTCAACTATGCCGCACAAACTTACCAACATCGCATTCTCTAACTCGAACAGTCCACGCGAACATGATTACGTCCGGGTTCAAGCCCCGGGCTCATATCCTCAATACCCTGATCGATGTCTATGTGAAAGTCAACAATTTAAGTTATGCCCAGAAACTGTTCGACGAAATTCCCCAACCAGATATCTTCGCCAGGACAAACATGATCACCGCCCATTCTTCACGGGGGAGTTTGAAGCAGGCGAGGGAGATTTTTGATCGGACACCGATTGGTATGAAGGATGTTGTGTGCTACAATGCGTTGATTAGCGGCTATGCTAGGAATGGTGATGGACATGGCGCTGTTGGAGTGTTTAAAAATATGGTGCAATGCCATTTTAAGCCAGACAATTTCACATATAGTTCTTTTCTTAGTGCTTTGAGGCTTATAGCTGAGGGTGAAAGAGAGTGTGAACAGCTACACTCTCTTGTTGTTAAGTCTGGTACTGGGTGCTGCACTTCGGTCTTGAATTCCCTTTTGTCACTTTATGTTACATGTGCGTCATCTCCATTTGTTTCATCTGCCTCATTGTTAGATTCAGCTAGGAGGCTGTTTGATGAAATGCCAGAGAGAGACGAACTGACTTGGACTACAATGATCACAGGGTATGTAAGGAACGATGATCTAAACTCAGCATTAGACGTATTCAATATGATGAGCGACAAGCTGGTGGTTGTCTGGAATGCTATGATTTCGGGTTATCTGCATCATGGATTTTATTCACAAGCACTAGCTCTGTGTAGAAGGATGTGTCTCACAGGAATTCGATTGGATGAGTTTACTTATACTAGTGTTCTCAAATCTTGTGCAGAGGCGAAGTTGTTTAAGCATGGTAAGGCTGTACACGCATACATATTGCGGAAAGGGGATAAGTTTGAATCTCATGCTTCATCATCAATAAACAACGGCCTGGTTACCTTGTATTGCAAATGTGGTGAAGTTAACAATGCAAGGCATATTTTCAATGAGATGCCTGTGAGAGATATAGTTTCATGGAATGCGGTCTTGTCAGGCTACGTAAATGGCGGATTCATCAGTGAAGCCAAGCAATTATTCAACGAGATGCCTGAGAAGAACCTCTTGACATGGACCCTAATGGTATCGGCTCTTGCTCAGCATGGATGTGGGGAAGAAGCCCTTAAATTGTTTAATCAGATGAAGCTGGAGGGTTTCGAGCCATGTGATTATACTTTTGCAGGTGCAGTCACTGCTTGCTCTGGTCTTGGAGCATTGGAGCACGGGAGACAACTCCATGGTCAGGTTGTTCGGTTTGGATATGAATCAAGTCTCTCAGCTGGAAACGCGCTCATAACCATGTACTCAAAATGTGGTGTCGTTGAGGCAGCTCGATCCCTGTTCCTCACAATGCCTTTTGTTGATTCTGTATCCTGGAATGCCATGATTGCGGGTCTAGGGCAACATGGACACGGAAATGAAGCAGTAGAACTCTTTGAAATGATGCTCGAAGAGCAGATTTTACCAGACCGAATAACTTTCCTAACCGTCCTCACTGCCTGCAGTCATGCTGGTTTGGTAAAAGAAGGACGCAATTACTTCAACTCCATGTATTCTTCTTACGGCATTACACCTGGTGAAGACCATTATGCTCGTATGACCGATCTATTATGCCGAGCTGGTAAATTCTCAGAAGCAAAAGAACTGATCCAAAACATGCCCTTTGAACCAAGCACGCCTGTTTGGGAAGCATTTTTGGCTGGTTGCAGGATCCACGGAAACTTGAATCTTGGCATTGAAGCAGCAGAGCGGCTTATAGAGTTGATTCCTAAACACGACGGGACTTACATACTTCTATCTAACATGTATGCAGATGCAGGGTACTGGAATGATGCAGCACGAGTAAGGAAAATGATGAGAGACGGAGGTGTGAAGAAAGAACCCGGTTGTAGTTGGATTCATGTTGAAAGCAATGTACATGTGTTCTTAGTAAATGACACAATGCATCCCGAGATTCAAGCTGTGTATGATTATCTCAAGGAGCTTGGGCTTAAGATGAGGGAGCTTGGATATGTTCCTCAGACGAAATACGCTTTACATGATGTCGATTTAGACCAGAAAGAGTATAGCTTGTCTACTCATAGTGAGAAGCTCGCGGTTGCTTATGGACTTCTGAAGCTTCCTGCTGGGGCGACGATTATAGTGTATAAGAATCTTAGGATCTGTGGAGACTGTCATAGCGCGTTTAAGTTCATGTCGAAGGTGGTTCAGAGGAAGATTGTGGTTAGAGATGGGAAAAGGTTCCATCATTTCAATGATGGCAGTTGCTCGTGTGGAGACTATTGGTGAATATCAAGTTGAGTTAAGAGGTTTCTGATGAGAGAAGCAAATGCCTGCAAAATTTTTCTAAATTTTACAACTTACAAGGATTGTTCATGAAGTGTTATTTCTTATCAGAAACAGCTTATAGTGACACCCATTTTTTTACAAAAACTAGAAGATACAGCTTTGTCCTTTGCATTCTACCGGAGTAATCTTGCTTTCTAAGGTCACATAACTCATCTTTAGCCTTATTTTTTTTAGGGTTATGTATATCGCTCTGTAACTTCACTATATCCATACCAAAAATGTATTTTAGGATGCATACGTTTTTAGGGAGGTGCATTTTAGAACAGGAAAGAACCGGTTTACACCTGAGATACGGTTTGGTCCATGGTTCTTGTTTTTGCCAATTTCGGTTTATGTAAATATATTAAAGAAAAAAAAAATGTAAATTTTGAAACCCTACATTGCTCACTAGCTAAATCTCGAACTATTGCACAAGTCACCGCGAATCAACTCCGGAAAGATCCAACCCCGGGTCGGTCTATGGTCTGGGTTCGCCGAAATTGACTGTAAATAGGACATTCGGTTCAGAATGGATACACTACCCTATGGTGTGAATCTAGCAAATTTTATGTATGGATTTGACAAATTTGTGTTTTTAACCTCTTTACCTACTATTTGCCACATCTTCCTTAAATTCATAATACTTTATAGGAAAATTTAAGATGGTGCCCCTTTGATTTGAAGTTTTTCGGATTTTACCCATAAGTTATTTTTAGTTCGAATGGTGCTCTTATATTTTAATATTTTTCGAAAAATGTCCAATTATTTTTAAATTATAAAGAGATGTTAACTATTATATTTTTTTTTTTAAAATGAGAAAAACTTCTTTTTAAAATAAAAATTAAAAGGAGGCTAAACATTTTGCAGATTGGTATTTTTTCTAAATTATTTTAATTGACGTCCCTTTACAATTTAAACGGAATTGGGTGTTTTCCGGAAAATATTAAAACACAAGGACATCATCTAAACTAAAAAAAAATCAGGGTAAAATCCAAAAAAAACCCAAATCACAGGGACATCATCCGGAATTTCCTTAGTTTATATTTACGGTGATTTGTTAACTCAATTTTGTAACTATATATTTAATCATATAATTTGAAAAAATAAACAATATTAAATGTGTACGGATGTGTATGAATTATTAAAAATAAGTTTATTAATTGTTTTTAAAGTATTACTTTTTAAGGAGAAATAACCTAAAATAATATCAACCATTAACTTAAACTTAAAAAAAATAGGGCAAATTTGGTTAGTAGGCTATTTAGAGAAATAGTGATAGTAAATAGGCTTTTTTGTTTTTCAATTAAGTAAATATACCCCTCTTATTTTTTTTTACCTTCAAACCTTCTCCATCCTCTTGTTTTCTTCTTTCTTCCAAATGCTTTTTAAAAGCTCAATTTCTTTTTTATTTTCTTTTATTAATTTTTTTTGTCTTTTTTATTTTCTTTATTTTTTATTTATTTTCTAGAATGAAGAATTTTTTCACACACCGGAATTATCACATACCGGAATTATCACATACCGGAATTTCCACATACCGGAATTTCACATACCGGAATTTTCACATACCGGACCGGAATTTTACATACCGGAATTATCACATACCGGAATTATCACATACCGGATTTTCACATACCGGAATTTTCACATACCATAATTTTCACATAC
>BSUD01000002.1:146173761-146192436 GCA_033239045.1 Fagopyrum esculentum | reverse complement strand
TCACATACCGGAATTATCACATACCGGATTTTCACATACCGGAATTTTCACATACCATAATTTTCACATACCGGAATTTCACATACCGGATTTTCACATACCGAATTTTCACATACCGGAATTATCACATACCGGATTTTCACATACCGGAATTTTCACATACCATAATTTTCACATACTGGAATTTCACATACCGGATTTTCACATACCGGATTTTCACATACCGGAATTATCACATACCGGATTTTCACATACCCGAATTTCACATACCAGAATTTCACATACCGGACATTTACATACCGAAATTTACATACCGGAATGAATTTTTAATTGTCTAATATTTAATTTTGCAAATTTTAGGGGGCTCGTTGTAATTTTGCAATTTTTTTTATTGTAATTTGCGTATATGATGACGGTTTGCAAAAATGGGTCCATCACCGTCTCTTTTGGTTTCCAAAAAACTTGTTCTTTTTCCCAGTTGACAATGACAAATTGACAAGACGTGGAGGAGTTGAGCATTATTTGAGTGGAGAATTATATGTTAAAATTGTCTCAAAATAAAAGTATTATGTAAACAAAAATAAATAGCGGACAGAAAGCACAAGGATCAAGTGTTGATTGTGCCGCTAGTTTTAATTCAGAAATTTCTGGTATGAACTTTTCTTATGAAATTTCTGGTATGAAAAATTCTGGTATGAAAAAATTCTAGTATGAAAAAAATTCTGGTATGAAAAAATTCTGGTATGAAATTTCTGGTATGAACTTTTCGTATGATAATTTATGGTATGAAATTTCTGGTATGAAAATTCTTGTATGAGAATTTCCGGTATGAGAAATTCAGTCCAGAAAATAAAAAAGAAAATAAATAATAAATAAAAAAGGCAAGAAAAATAATAAAAGAAAATAAATTCAGTAATTAAAAATTAAAAATTATACTTATATAACAAATAACAAACATTATTTATTCTTTCTTTCTAATAGAAGGGTTAATAACTTTTACCTACTATTAAATGAAAGTGGTAAAAAATTTGGGGTACATTTTCTTAAACAAAAACTAAAAAAAGCCTAGTATGTCAAATTCTCCCAAAAAAATATCAACTTTAAAATTATTGCATAAACTCGAAAAAACTCACTGATAATGTTGATCTATTTGGTTCGGATTTCTCTTCTCAACTCCTCCCAAGTGTTTTTTATATTTATTTTGATATATAGATTTTCCAAGTTTCATATAGCGAAATGACTTATCTATTACGGATAGTTGTAAACAAACTTTGGAAAAAGTATTGAAGATTATCAAGTAAAGAATGAACGGTTTTAATCGTAAACACTTAATTTACAAACAATTATTGGCTAAGATATCATTTAGTAAATCATATTGAAATAATTACTTGTCATATTTATATTCTACTACCATGAAGCGAAGAGTCTGAAGGAGTTGTGAATTACTTCCTCCGATCATAAATAAATGACTTTTTAGCCATTGACACAATTATTAAGAAAACTCATAAACAATCTTAATTTTATAAAGTTTTTTCTCAATTTCATCATTTATTAAATGTTCACCACCCTTTTAGACCAATGAGTGAATATTTTATTATGAAAATATTTAATAAAAACAATTTTCAAGAACTATTCTCACAATTCTCTCTTAATTAATAACCTTGAAAATATAAAACGACATTTAAATTTGATCAAAATTTAGATCCTAAAAAGTCATTTATTTACGATCGGAGGAAGTACCAAAATAAAAAAAATGTTCATTATTTGAATTTGCAATTACCCATGACCATAAATTGGCAATTTATTGGTCCTTGATTTCCTCCAGTAATTACTGCCTTTTAAAACCTCTCCAGTTGTTCACTTCATAAACATTGTAATTCAAATTCAAACACTTTGTATTCTTTGTATCTGCCCTACCAAAACTCTATTATGTATCAACCATCATCTGAATCTCTCTTATTGCCATACAAACACAAATCTCAGCCTTCTTCTCTTCATATGAAACCACCTCATATGTGCACGCCATGGACCTTCACACACCTTCTTGCTCGACGCCGAGTCAAAGGCCGATCGAACTCGGCGTTCCGACGAGGTTTGTCTTTTCGTATCTACTAACATGTTCAACTCTAAATCTTTTGATCATTATAATAATGTGGGATTAATTTAAGTGTAACTTCGTGAGCATAATGTCAAACATGGCAGCCATTACTAACAACACTATAACCGGCCAAGCAGCAAAAAGAATCCAAAATAAACAAAGATAGGATTAGTCTTTGTTTTTCAGCAATCAAACAACGCATAGTTTTTCTTGCATCTCCTATGCATTACCACTCTTTTCTTCTCTCTGTAATGTGTAAATGTGCATATGTAATCGCAGACGACGAATCGAACGGACCGGTTGTTACAGCAATCCAAAACGAGCAATCAAACGACGCACAGCCATCTTCTTCGTCTCCGAGGCAAGGAGGAACAACCACGGCATACCCACCGGCTTTGGTTCCCTCACGAGTCTCGGTTATTAAGAGAAGAGTGACCATAGGGTCAAACCAGACCTCGAGTAGCTCTGGTAGTAGCTTAGGTGATGGTGGTGCTGATGTTGACGACACCGATTGGCCTCCTTTCACTGATGAGGATTACATTGTCTTCTGCTTCGAAGAGGATGGAGATTTTCATGTTGTCAAGGATGAGAATTTGAAGTCTCAAGATTGCTCTGATCATGGATATAGCCCCAGGCCTTTGAACCAGAAGGTATGTTGCTGATGTTCATGTTATGTGATCAAGGATTATGCCTTAGTTTTGTTGTTCTTGCAGAATGACAACAATGGGGATTCGGCTTCTCCGGCTTCTCGTAACAATGCCAACAACGACACCAATTGTAGAGCGGTAAAAACTGAATTCGGGTTTGTTTCTCATTGATTCAAAAGTGAATTTACTCGAGAAATAATGATCATAATCTTCTTGCAGGTAGAGGAAGAGCGATTCTATTTCAGTCCTAGGTTGCAATCAGATGGGATTAAGAGCCTTACACGGTTCAAAGCGGAGACCAATGACGAAGACGAGATAGTCCAAGCTCGAAGTAGGGTGGATGAAGAAATGGATTATGAGGACATGGATGGAATCAAGAGACGAGTACAGAGCAATGAGGATGAAGACGATACGATGTGTGACAATGATCTTGAATGTCACAAAACATCCATGGAATGTAGAGATGGTTCTGTTGAATCCGCTGGTTCGAGTCAACCTGATTGGGTACGACAGCTTCAGGTGACTAAGACTGATCAAGAAATCGGTCTTTCATCTTCTTCGCAAGCTCAAGAAGATCCGTCACCAAGCAAAAATGGCAAACCCGAGAGCCCTGTCTACATAAGAGAGATCTTACAATCAAACAAAACGGTAAAGGATCTTTCTAGAATGTTAGTTTATTCTAAGATAGGGTTCCAAACATAATCCTATACATACATGGTGTTGGTTTTTAGGGTGATGATGAAGAAAGCCTCTACTTAAGCTCGGAATCGCAGCAAGGAGGGAGTCAGGGTGACGAGGAGGAATCTGCAAGAGAATCCGCTGAAACAAGCGACACGGGCCAGTTGGAAGAAGATGAGGAAACTGCCAAGTGCAGTACAAGTAGCTCAAGCTCTTTTGAGTTTCCAGTGTAAGTTAAAAGGGTGCTAATAATATACATTCTATTCAAGAATCATTTTCTCTTTGCTTAAGGAAGTTTACCTTGCAGGTTGAAATTGGAATGGAGTGGTAGTCCTGTGAAATGGCCAAAATCAAAATCCATAAGTATGGGAAGACACAAATCGCATCGAGTGCGCCTTCGCTGTTGTAGATTCTAATTCTTCAGATTTTTGCCTAACAAGAGAAGAGTTCCCCCCATCTATTTACTCATTGTACTGACTGATATTGACATTTTTTGTAGTCAAACATTCTTCTACAGCCTCTACAAAGTTTAATACACACAAGGAAACACCTTCCAATGTTGTCAACTATGAGCAAAACTAAATCATCTTTCCAATTAAGAATTGTAAACAAAGAAAGGCTTTTTAGTATTGCTTAATTATTCCATTCTTGTAGAAATGGCATGCAGATTTTGATTATATGTAAAAACTAAATTATCAACAGCTAGAATACAAGCATGGAGACATGATTTGAGGGAAGTAATAATAATACTTAGCAAGCACATCCAAGGAATGATTGTAGATACAATCATAATTTAAAAATATGCACATGTAGAAGAGTTTAAACTCAAAAGAGTGAAGCCAGAACCAGGAGTAACTTCAAGGTTTTCTTGACAATAATAAGTTACTGATTTACTTGAAGACGAACGACTGAAGGTGTAGTCTAGCATTAACTGCAGCTTGAAGAGACTCTTCATCTGGGATTTCCTTAGCTGCGGCTACAGCAGCAAGATATGACTTTGTGGCTGCCTCCATTTCCAGCATCTCGTTTTCATCCATATCATCCTATTTGAGGCAATTGTAAAGGTTAGGCTAATGTCCCATGATGGTGATGTATTTTGGAGAAGAAAACTCACTTTATGGCAGAATAAAGAATCAAATAAAAAACTATATGTATGACAACAGATTGATCTAAGCATTATGCAGTCTCGAAATACAAATTCAAGTGCTGCAAGCATTAAAGTTGAAGGTTATGATTACTCACTATGCCAGGAAGAGGTTCCATACAGTAAGGCTCAACTTCATAATCATCTCCATTAAGAACTGGATCAGCCTTTGACAAGCTGTCGAATAGCAGTGTGAATGATGACATTTGTGTTTGCAAGGAATCTATTTCCTCCTGGAGCTGATCCACTTTTTGGTTAGATGTCATTGCTTGCCACTGTACCTTTTCAAGAGCTGCTTGTTTGTCTGCTAGCTTGATCTGTAAGCAAGAAGGAAAACTGTCAGTTACACTGTTCTAGAACCTCGTACTCGACACTTCAAGAGCTTCCCTTCTAAAGTCCATCCTTGACACTGTAACGGAAAGATGAACTAAAAATGGCCTTAAGACCATGGATCTTCATGGCTTAACAACATGAATCTAGACATGAAAACAAGCTTCTTTCACTTTGGACCATTCCAACATCCAAAAGTGTGATTTAGAACAGTAGCAAGTGTCAAATGGAGTCTATGATTCCTAAAAACTACTACTGCCAGTGAGAATATTAGGTTAAGAGAGAGAGAGAATGGTGATCCACCTTTGCATCAGTTAGATCAAGTTCTGTAGATTGAGCTACAGAATCCCTCTCTGCAGCCTGTTGCCTGAGAGCATCATAATGTGCTTGTAGTAAGTTCAACTGATTCTTAGCATCTTCTGCAGCTTTAAGAAGTTCATCTTTCTCCAATAATTTACTCTGTAGATCTTCCACCTGCTGCTTCACTGCAATTAGCTCTTCCGTGTCTTGTCCTAATGAATTGATGAGTGAGAAACCATCAGCTTCTACTGCATCATTTTCACTATTCTTAACTTGATCTTTCTCTACAAGATCTTCCCGCCTCTTTCCAGGCACAGATTTAGTAGCACTTTTTCCTCTTGCATCAATACTCTGGAACAAATAAGCAAATGAGACCTACTAAAATTCATTTACACCTCTTTTATAGAGAAAATTAGTCACTAATTGCTTCAATGAAATCTAAAAGCTTAACAACGTATATATACATTCAATTGTCCAACTGATTCAAAACTGGCATAACTGTCACTAAAACATCCCCATCCTATTATTCCTTGTTTATTAATACTAAAGCTGATGAGCCACTGCTTCAATTGACAGCATTGCTAACACAATTTCCAAAAATCAACATATAACTATAGCTTATATGTATTACTTCGGCTCAGTTACATCAAACAGTTGTATTTGTAGTTCGTTCAGTTGTCAAAATTGGGAACATGTGCAAAGTTCCAGGCCAATTAGTTTCTGGTCTCACTGCACAAGATTTCATTATTGGAAACTGACGCAATCAGAGTGGGTGACGATCATAACAGAACAAGGCAAAGGGGGAAAAATATTGGAGCACCAAGCCACCAACTTTCGAGTGCTTCCACTTCCCATTACGAGAAAAAGGAAAAGAACAAAGAACCTTGTATGGAGAGAAAAAATTAGAACCAGCAAAGTTTAAATTATTATGCAGATGCATATTCAAAAATGAAAGAATCGTTGTCAGAGTCATGTTTTTAAGGATATGAAAAAGTGACCACATTTCCATGTCAGGACATTTTGTTCATAAAATGTGGATAGTCATTGTATCATTCAGGTAAACAGATTGCTAATTAAAACCTGAACTAACAAATTCAGTTGTAGACATCAAATTGAGTATAGTTTCTGAGCTTTAATATGCATAAGACTAACTGCAGATCTGGAGATGTAGGTATTAATTGAAAATGTTGGCATTAAGATTTATCAGGTGAAATTGTTCTACTGAGGCTCATATCTAACAGTCCATAGCTAGTACGGTTAAACAAAATTATATCTTACAAGCTTCCCATAATAACCTATTGCTAACAAAATTTTCACCCCTACATCTTTAAGTAATATATCGCAATCCAATGTACTAGATTTTTGAAAATAAATAGAGCCACTTACAGGGAAACGATTTCTTTTTTACACTACCCTTGACCCACATACCTTACATATGCAGAAAATATTTTGAATGTAATGCAGGATATATCAGTCTTGTAGCGGCATCATATAACATAGAATCTAATGTTAAAGACAAATCATTTGCAATGAAAGAACAGGCTTCCGTTGATGGTCTTCAGTCAAGTTGTCATAACATCTAAAACGCTTTCAATTGTTGGAGATTGAGTCACATATTTGTCAAACACATAGCTTAATAACAGTATGATAACAATTTTATAAAACCACCAAATTTCGATTGGCTGAGAGAACTTGGGAGTGTGGAAAATCTCACTCACAAGCCCAAAAAATGGTCTGAAATAAACTTTCAATTTCTAGGACCTGGGTGAATAAAAAGACCAGGAAAGTGGACCATTTTGGTTTCTGAAAGCACACCTCAACTCAACGAGGCGACTCCTTTAAACAAGGTTCCCTAAAACAAATGCCAGGACTTAACATCAGCAGTTCAGTTTGTATTTAGTCCATACTGTCCATAGATGTCTAATTCCACAACAATTGTAAATATTAAATTGAGTACAGGGTGGAATCAATATTATACAATATGAAACTGGGAACTGAACCCTGTCCTAGAGTCCTAGACCCATTAAAGAGCGGTTCAAAACTGAAAATTGATCTTGTTGCACATAGGATAACGGCATAACAAAAAACGAACTCACCATACAAATTAATCGATGCAAAAATTGAAGCGGAATTGAGATGATGCAATTTACCTTACTGGACAAATCTCTTGAAGGCTTCTTGGTGTAAATCACGGAACTCCTTCGCGTAAACGAGCTGTTAGGTTTCCGATCCTTCTAATGACAAAATAAAGAAAACTCTAAATCATGTAAATTCATCTACAATAGAAGCTATCAAATAACAACATCAAGTGTATTGCAACACTAGTACCAGAGAAATACAACAGTAAAGTCGACTAACGACGTGGACGAAATTTCTGTTCCCTTTCTCCATTTTCCAGCGGAATCTATAACTCAAAAAGAAAAAAATCCAAATGGCGACGGAAGTTGAGAGATTTCTACAGAGTAAGAGGAGTAAATTACCATGAGAGATTCAACTAGACTAACGACATCAGCGATATCATCCATAAGAACGGGATCCAAATTAGAAGTACGCGGGGGATGAGGAGAAGAAGCGACGGCGGCGGAAGAGGCGGGAGGAGAAGAAGGAAGAAGGGAGAGAGAGGATCTAGGGTCGCCATAATCGGATAAATTATCTTCGGAATCCACATAGTTGCGAGACGACTGCTTCTTGTTGTTGAAAATTCTTCTGCTGTTCATGGCTCTTCTTCACTTCTTCTCTTCTTCTCTTCTTGAGTGGGACTGTGAGACCGTGTCCGAGAGAAAAGGGGCAAAAGCATAGAGAAGAGATCTTCGGAGGCTTGAATTTGAATTTTTTTCTCGTCAAAAAAGGTAAAAGCACATTTATACTTGTTTTCTAAATTAATAAACCACTAACTGTAATTATACTTGGATTTCAAATAATTATTTACCACTTTATAAAGAATGTTTTTTTTTGTAAGTGTGACACATTTAAATTGAAATTTACTAAGGCTATATTTGGGATTGTATGGGTATTATTTTTTTTAATTCTTGAGGATGGAGATCGATAAGATTGTTGGGGATTAAAATTGTTGCGGTTTGTTGAATTTTGTTAATTTCTATTTTTAGTCTAAGATTGTATGAAAGATTGTTTTGACAAAGATTACCATGATGTCATCTAAAAATAAGGTGTGAGGCACATGATTAGGGCAAAATATTTGCAACATCAATTTTTTTGGCCGAGTATTTTCGAGCCCTAATTCCTCATCTCTCTTCTGGTCGATCCTTCGTCGCAACTCCATCGTTGCTGCTCGTTCCATGGTTCTTCAACAGGTAGTCTCTTATTCATCTCGTTTCTGCAAATTCGTTGTTGCTCGCTCCAAAACAACAACCTATTCAATTTTTTGGCTGTTGAATCTCACTCCAAGTCTGTATTAATTTGGCTTCTTCCGCTCGTTCCATTTTTTCGTTACTGCATCTCGTTCCATTTTTTTTACTGTTGCATCTCATTTCTACTGCATCTCATACTTTGGTTGTTGCTTCTCATCTCATTACTGTTGCTCGAGTTTTCGAATTCTGCTGCTCGAGTTTCTGATTTTTGGTTGTTGCTTATCATTTTTTGGTGAATTAATTAGAGAAAAGGGACTCCAAAGATTTTACTATTGAAAAATGGACCCCTATATAAAATAATAAAAAGTAGGATGGGTCTAGCAAAATAGGTCACTATTAGATGTTAAATTTGATAAGATGGTTTTCATTGAAATGATAGGTTTTTAGGCTTCTTGGTTCTTCCAATAAAGAGTGGGACAAGAACCAAACACATTTCCTCTTGTTCATTTTGAAGAACGTATTTCCCAAAACAAGAACCAAACACATTCCTCAATTCTTTGAATAAAAAATGGTGGATATCCCTTCCACGTCTGCTGCTCAAATAGCGGCGCCCTCTTTCAGTCTAGAATTTACTCATGTCGTAATTGAGGCAGAGGATCGTAGGATGGCCGGCGAAACTTTGATGGCGGAGGAAGCTAGGGTTTCCGCCGATACTAGAGCCCCCGATTTCGGCGAGGCTACAGTTCCCGAGGAGACTATGGAGGCTGGAGTTCCTAAGGAGGTTAGAGTTTTTGAGTAAAGGTGTTCCAATGACGCCATTGATGAGGAATGGGTAAGCCATACTGTCCTTTAGTACATGTGTGTGCAGTTTGGGTATGTATTATTGAAGATAGGCTTTTGTAAGATTTGATTTGGGTATGGATTGAGAATTGATTACTCAATGAATGTATTTACTAGGTATTGTTATCAATTGATTTTGTGTGTCCAGTTTGGGTATGTATTCTGAAAGAGAGACTTGATAAGATTTGACTTTTATATGGATTGAGTGATTGGTTACTTAATATTTGCATTTTTTTGGGTATTGCTTTGAATTGAGTATATGTGTGTGCAGTTTGGGTAAGCATTATTGAAGATAGGCTTTTGTAAGATTTGATTTGAGTAAGAATTGAGTAATTGATTACTCCATGAATGTATTTACTGGGTATTGTTATCAATTGATTTTGTGTGTTGTTGTTTGGGGTATGTATTATGAAAGAGATGCTTGATAAGATTTGACTTGGGTATGGATTGTTGTTTGTGTTATGTATTTTATCTTACCCAAGTATGTAGGGATGTGTAAGCTTACAGTGTATATTGGGTATGTAAATTGGGGTTTACAATAGTGGATATTGGTTATGTATGGATTTATGTATTTGTTATTTCGGTATGTATTTCATGTTACCCAAATATGTAGGAATGCTTTGCATGTAATTGATTACTCCATATATGTATTTTATGGCACCCAAGTATATAGGAATGTTTTGCATAGTCCATGTATTTATTTACCGTGTAAGCTTACAACATACCCAATAACTTCACATCATAGCCCAACTTTTGCATATAGTTGGGTAATCTGACATCATACCCAATAATCATATATTATGTATTATGCTTATAATGTGTTTTTTGTAGATTCACATATGCAACTCCATTCTCAAACTTTGGCAAGGCAAGAGAATGATAACAAACACCGATGCTTACCCAAAATAGAACAGCAAAATGTAAGCAGTCCAGATTCCGGCGACGTAAAAGCTCAACAAGAGGACTGCGTTTTTTTGGGGCAAGAGGGCTGTTTTTTTTGCCCCAAATTCCCTCCAAAATGTCAATTAAAAGTGTCATAGTCAGCACTCACATCAGTGATCACTCATTAGTCATCACTTTTGTCCACTTTTTGTACTATTTATGGATTAGTCTAGTAAAGTAGGAGCCCAATTTTTCAATTTGTAATTAGGAGGACCCTAAATTCCAACACTATGGTGTAAAAGGCCATAAATGTCAATTTAGCCTTTTTTGGTTGTTGCATCTCATCTCATTACTATTGATCGAGTTTCTGAATTCTGCTGCTCGAGATTTTGATTTTTACCTGTTGCATTACATTTTTTTGGTTGTTGCTCTCTCATTTTGATCGATTGGATCGGCGTCGTCGTTCGTCATGTATCGGGAGGAGAAGACCGAATGATTTGATGAGATGAACGAGAGAGGAATAGAGAAGGGTATTTGTGGAATTCAAAACAATCTAACTCAATGAATCCCAAAAAGTTTGGGTGGACAAACTTCTTTTTATGGGATTCTTTTGTCAAAAAAATCTCATAAAATAATACAATACCGAAGTTCCAACTCATACTAAACGGGACAAATTTTGCCATCTCAAAAAATATCGTGAAAAATAATCTAAATAAATCTCTAAAAAAACTGATACCAAACAGAGCCTAAATATATGTAAAATGATATCTAAATAAAAATGCTCAAGGTGCTATTAAATTATTAAAATTATATAAATAATTGACTTAGATGAATGTACTATTTAATATTATATCATCAATATTTGGTTATCAACATATACTTTGCAATTATCCTTACTAATACATGTTTATATTTAAATTCTGATTTATTTTTTTCTTTCTATAGCAATGTAACTTTATTGTTTGGTAATAAAAAAGGAAAATAAATATGTATTTTTACATTCTATAAAAACCTATAGATATGGACCTCCCTGGCCCACAGACCACGTGTACAGGCTCGCTGGGTCTAGTCTGGGTTTAAATTAATTGAATTTATATATTAAAAAACGTTTATTATGATTCGGATTATAAAAGCAGTATTCTTGCAATTTGGTCCAAGAGCGAGAACCTTGCTTCAAGAGGAGGATTCTTGATTTTGCAGGCTTGCATCATGCTCTACTTCTCGTTACCAACCAATTACGATTCGTTTACACATTAATGTAATTGGTTTAATTATATTTTTAGTATTTAATTTTATGTTTACCAATTATGTTGTGAAGGCATTAATGCATTATTGCATTATCAACATAAATAACTTCTTGAAAAATAAAAAATAAAGCTAACTAATAAATATAAGGAATTTCTTAAAGATAACTTTTTTTTTTAATACTAATTCTCTTTAGTGTTTATTTTTAATATTATTGTATATTAATTTTTTTTTATGGGAATTATTGTATATTACTATATGTGCATTTGTTATACAAAATTGTTTTGAATTTTTTTATCTAATTAATTTACCTTTTTAATTAATTAAAAATAAACCAAAATATATGGGTGAATTTTGTAAGTATGTTTTTCTTTCAAAAAAAATAACCCAAAACAATGCTAACTATTAACATTGAATCCAAAAGAATACCAACTTTGAAAATTAATAGGAGCAATACAAACTCTCAACGTATTTATCAAAAACAATATATTTTACTTTTTCGGAAAAAAAATTCTAACTCCGGCGGTACGTGACAACCGGAATCTTCCATGTCACAAAAAAACTGGATTAATTGTGTGATGTTGAATTTATTTTTTTTAAATCAAGTTAATAACATAAAAATATTTTTTTTAAAATCTAAATGAAGTTTTTTTAATTATTTTTTTAAACTATAATTTTTGTAAAATATATTTATAAAAATAAATCATTTTCTTTTGAAATTTTAAATATTTTTGGGGATTTTTTTAATATATTTTAACTAATTTTAATAAAAAAAATTAGTTTAAAAAAAATTCAAAATTTTTATTTAAAATTAGTTAAAATATATAAAAATTTTAAAAAAAATTCCCAAAATTTTTCATAAAAAAAATATCACATGAAAAAGATTTTTATTTTTAAAAAAAGTACAAAAATTTTTTGGGTTAATTAGGTAAGTAGCTATTTTGAGATTTACGTTTAGTAACTAGCCCTTTGTATTTTACAATTTAGTAAGTGTACCCCAGATTATTTCATTTTTTTTATTGTTGCCTTCTTTCAACACTAGTACAAAAGTGCACATTGGGTACGGTACATTTAACACGGTTCCGTGTTTTTGCGTGGTAAATACGCAAATTCAACATTTTTTACCACGGTTGCCCCATAAACCGTGTTAAAAATACTAATAATTTACCACGGTTCACCAAATAAACGTGGTAAATGTATAGAATCACCCATTTTAACACGGTTACCCTGCGAACCGTGTTAAAAGGTTTGTTATAATATAACGGTTACTTGTCACCGTGTTAAAATTGTTCATCATTTATCACGGTTCTTTTCGAAACCGTAGTAAAAAGGTTTACAATTTACCACGGTTATCCTCTGAACCGTGTTAAATAAGCTTATGAACACAATTTATCACGTCTTTCAATTAACCGTGTTAAATATTATTTAAATAATATTTTGAAATTTTTTTAATAAAGTGCGAGTTTTGCAATTCTCTTCAAAATCGTTGTAAAAATGTTTACAATTTACCACGGTTACCCTCCAAGCCGTGTTAAATTATCATATAAACACAATTAACACGTCTTTCAATTAACCGTGTTAAATATTATTTAAAAAATATTTTGAAATCCTTACGTGGGAGTTGCTCAAATGAATAGGGGAATTCCGAAATTACCCTTACAGTCTCTATTTGTCGTTTTTACCCTCACTCATTTCCGTTATTTACAGTCTTGCCACTTCTACACGTGTTTTATAAAGGCGCTGCATGTTTGTCAGCTTCAACACGTCTCCGTCTGCGTGTGGACTCTTGCCAATTGCCATCTTCTTCACCGTCTCCCTTCTCCTCTTCTATTATGAAGGTGTAGGAAAAAAGATTGTCCAAACTCTCTCAAATCTCATCTCCATTCTCCATTCTTCAATTCAATCCCCTCTCCCATTTTGGTTTGTAAACCTAAAACACGCATCAACAAATCAACGTTATGTCCTCTATCTTCTAAGGGATAGCTTCAGTTTCCAGTCGGTGGAATCGCTCGGTTCCGCAAAGCCGGAAAATATGTAGAGCGTGTTGGTGGTGGTGCTCCCATCTGCCTCTCTGTTGTTCTTCAATCTCCTCTGCCGTTTCGATTTTCGGTCACTAAGGTATGATTTTTCTTCCATTCGTCAATTCTCTTCAATCTGAAGAGTTCAATCAAATCTCCTTGTAATTTTGCAGGAAATCGAACTCTACTGTGCTTCCTTTGTTTGTGATTTTGTAGGAATTTGAAGTTTTCAAACCCTAATTAAATGTCTTTGTTGTTGACGTTATTGTAGTTTGCCTGCAACGTCAACCCAAACGGCATAAGAAGAAGAAGCACCCTACGGAGATTGAGCTTCTCAAAACCCGAAGTTCGAACCGTTGAGTTCGTCCAACCACAATCCAACCCAATCTCAGAAATCGTCGAATTCAACGAGTATGAGTGGATGAATGACTCACTGATTGAGATACCACACACAACTCTTTTTGTTTCTCTCTATTTGGGGCTTTTTTTTATCTGATTATTCAATCCGCTTCGATTTTCTTACTGCCAATGTGTTCGTTGATCTTCGTCCAGAATTACGTGACAGGTGGATTGTCGAGGGGTTTCGCCGCAACCGCTACAAGGTCGTTCTCGATGCCGACGTAGGGAGGGTAATATGCTGGACATTCGTGAGAGTAAGAGTGAGGAGAGCTTGCAGAAGAAGCGTATTAGTAAGTTGTAAGTTTAATTGATAATAGCTTTTCTAATAGTTAGTTTGATGCTATAGTAGTGATTAGGTCTGGTTTGTAGTTTTCGATTTGAATACTGATTCTGTTAATCGGGATTGATACCAGTTGGAGAGTCTTCCGCAATTGGTTGCCGGTGTTCACTTTGACAACGGACAATTGCAATTCGAGTCAACCATGTTGTTTCGCAAACCGCTGTCCGTCGGTAATTGCATGGTCCAATTTGTTTTGTTTGTAACATTTGAAGTTTTTGTTCCTCCATTCTGTTTCTTATGGTGTATCTTCTTGTCTGTTGGATCTTTAGAAAGGAGTCCTCCAATTGAGGAAGTCATAGAAGTAGGTGTTGTCCCCTACTTTGTCCAGTTTCTTCAGCGCGAGGAAATCCCACAACTGCAGGTTTGAACTCTTTGAGCATCATTATTATAGCATATAAGGAAGGCTCGTTGGTGCTACATTTACTAAACATGATTCAATTTGATTTTTAGTTTGAGGCATCTTGGGCACTTACTAATATTGCATCTGGGATATCTGAGAAAACTAATGTGGTTATAGATCATGGAGCGGTTCCAATTTTTGTGAAGCTTCTTGCTTCTCCAGTGATGATGTTCGTGAGCAAGTATACTTGATGGAAACTGATCATCTCTGCATAGACTGCATGACTACAAAGCAAGGTTGCTTAATTATCCGTTGAGTACTTAATAGTCACAAAAACAAGCAAGAAAAGTAGTGAATTTAATACTACAACTATTAGCATTTATATACTTCAGATACTTTCTATTGTTTACCATTTGCTTAGAGCAAAGATATGCTAAAACCCTATAATAAATTAAATACAAATGGAGTAGTTCTAAGTTTCACAGATGGGAGAATAAGTCCAGTAGAGCACATATTTTCCACTGTTGAGAAAACTCACGACAGCATGCATCATGGACACGCTTGGGTTCAATTGTTAACTGAATTTATGCTGCTGAATTCCTTTTCTTATATCTATTTGAAGCTGAAATTTTTGCTGCTGATTTTTTATTGCTGTTTTTTACCTTTTGCTGAATTTATTTTTGGCTGAATTTATTTGTTGCATTTAACTAAAGCTGAATTTGTTTGAAGCAATTCGTTCTGCTGCTGAATTTATTTGAAGTTGAAGTTTATGTTGCTGATATTCTATTGCTGAAATTTCATTTGCTGAATTTAAATGATGCTGAAACTTATGCTGCTGAATTGCTTTAGTTGAATTTATTTGAAGCTGAAAATTTTTACCCTGAATTTCTACTGTTGTTTTATGTGAAGCTGAAGTTTATGTTTGTGTTTATGGTTATTGATTGATGAATCGTGCGTAGGGTTATTAGCACATCGAATTTCAAGCTTTTAGATCTGAATTATGAGTAATGGGATTTCAATTCTTGTAAATTTAGAGAAGATTTGGTAAACACTAATGTGAATTCATTTTTTATGAGGGAGCTTATCGTCAGCATTTTAAACATTTGTTGAGGTAAACCCAAATGAATTTTTGAACACGCTTCAAATTCTCAACTTCAATGTCTTTCCTATTCCACTTTCCATCGTCTACATATTGTGCCTTCCTGATTTCGCTTTTTAATTTAATTATCGTCTGTTTTCCGTGTTTTGGTGAACAGATAGGTAGACTGTTGTTCTTGTTGTTGCTTATTCCTTCTAAAAAATGTTCAGACAACCCAAGGGAATGGAGTGCATCAAGGGAAGCAACAGAGAGCTGAAGAAGTTGTTGAGTGAAATGCCTACCCTGTAGTCTACATCTTCCTCCAACCATCTTCATAATCACTATCGTCGTCATCTGTTTGAAACCATAAAACAACGATGTTTCTGTATCAGATGATGCAACATCTCCTCTATCTACATCCTATGCTGTTTCTTGAAACTATCAAGGACCGACTTCTCACCTTGTTGATCATCACTTCATGATGCCCGGCTCTAACCATTTATTTAGAAATGATAGGTAAAATGAAATTATTCTTAATTGTAGTTTTTTCATACCAATTAATAGTGTAAATTTTTGTCAAATCAGGTCTGTCACGTGTTCTTGATCTGTTATCAATTTATCATTGTATATGAAATTGATGACCCTCTGTTTATCTGTGATAATGCAGACAATGGCTATTAAGCAGCTCAGTCCAAATGGTGGCAAGGAAATAGATAATTCCTTGTGGAAGTCCTCATGTTGAGTTTGCTTCACCACCCCAACCTTGTCAATCTAATCGGTTATTGTGCAGATGGGGATCAATAACTTAATAGCCCAAATGTAGAGCTCATAGATGGCGAGCATGTCCTCCATCTCACAAAGACCCTTTTCCAACTTTGTTGCATCAATCTCTCTAGGAGAACTCTCCATGAGAACCTTCAGAATGTTGGGTAATTTCCAGTCCAAGTCTAAGAGAAAAGGGTTAGACATACCGAAAAACATTTTTTCGCCCCCCCTTTGTAACATATAACAGTCTCATGTAAATTAAATTCATTTTGTTCACAGGTATTTACGCATTAGAAAGTGCGAGTTTTGCCGGTTCTCTTCAAAACCGTTATAAAAATGTTTACAATTTACCAAGGTTACCCTCCAAACCGTGTTAAATTAGCGTATAAATACAATTTAAAACATCTTTCAATTAACCGTGTTAAATATTATTTACCAAGGTCCATCTTAAGCGTGTTAAACATGTTTAACACAGTTTGGTGCGAACCGTTGTAAACACGTTTAACACGGTTTACGTCTAACCATTCTAAAACTGCATGTGGTAAACACGTTTACCACGGTTCGCATCGAACCGTGGTAAACGTGTTTAACACGGTTGAAATATGAACCGTTGTAAACACGTTTAACACGGTTTACGCCTAACCGTTCTAAAACTGCCGTGGTAAACACGTTTACCACGGTTCGCATCGAACTGTGGTAAACGTGTTTAACACGGTTAAAACATGAACCGTGGTAAACACGTTTAACACGGTTCTGGCCCAACCGTGTTAAACACATTTACCACAGGCAGTTTTAGCACGGTTCATAATCGTGTTAAATAATGCACACGGAACCGTGTTAAATGTGCATTTCTGTACTAGTGCAACCCTAATTTATGATGGTTCCCCTCATCCTACTCCCGTCATCTCTTCCTGGTAAACTCGTATCTCACAAAATTGACAATTTTTTGGGTCTCTCATCTTCCTGGTTGCACTCGCCGATGAAGATCTGCATCTACATCCAGATCTAGATCTTCATCTAGTTATTTGTTGATGTGGGAGGCAAACCTAACTCCTGCCGTGCATACATGTCTATTTCCATGCAATTTGAAGTGTCAAGCATGGAAGAATAAGTTGAGGATGATAACAACGTAGGTGGTAATTTACCCGCAAAGCTAAATCAAGGGAAACATGAGTGGGATATGCATCGCCTTTCTCTTCGGGGTTATGATGTTGAAGAAGAAATTCATATTTTGAAGAGTTGGAGATATTACTCAGCTTCCCATTACTTTTCATTCTAGGGCCTTGGATGAGACCGGACTGGAGAGCGAGAGTGATGTGAATAGATCCCCATCAGACTCAAAACTCAATGACACAATGGAAGAGGGGCCGGCTTCACATGCTCAAGTCTAAGGCCTTCGGAGGATTGCATGTTCACCGCAGGAACAAGGGGTTGTAGAGATGCACTAGTCTGAGAAAGAAAACCCTGCTGAATAGAAGAAAAATCTAGTTCCCAATTATAGTATTTTGCTTGAAATTTGAAGAATAAGCATACCATTGCATTCGATCAAGGTATTACGAATAGCCAAGTATGTTGCTACACCTGGTTCCCAAATGTAGTATTTTGCTTGAAATTTGAAGAATAAGTATACCATTGCATTTGATTGTTTGCTATATTGATTAATGAATATGATCCAAAATGGGTAGTGTCATTGTTATTCCAATAAGAGTGAATTTTTGTACGCTAGAGGCCTAGGGTTGCTTTGCTCTGGTGAAGAAATCATGAATGTTTGCTTGTAGCAACTAGTTGATATCTGATTAAGATTTGAGTAATTGAGAATGAAAATTATGATCGTAGGGTGAAGAAAGAAATTGATGTGCCTGCTTTGCTTGCCTATAAATGTTACTTATATCGAGAAGCCATGCCTCGGTGGATGACTTTCATTTCTTCTGTCAAGGTCTTGTAATCCAGCTTCTCCAATTTTACATCAATGTACCCTCTCGTTCTCCCATCTAGTTATTTGCTGAACCTTTACAGTTTTGCGGTATGAGAAATTTTTTGGTATGAAAATTTTTGGGATAAAAGTTTCTGATATGAAAAATTTTTGTATGAATTTGTGATATAAAATTTTCTGGTATGAAAATTTCTAGTATAAAGATTTCTTATATAAAAATTTTCTGGTATGAAAATTCTGGCATCTAACGACCCAATCCCTAGTAAGAAAGCCTTGACATCTGACAACCAAGCTAAAGAGAGGGTCTAAAGGACTTGTCCCCCCCCCCCC
>BSUD01000002.1:146151403-146173751 GCA_033239045.1 Fagopyrum esculentum | reverse complement strand
CCCCCCCCCCCCCCCCCCCGATCAAGTGAACATCCAACTGTGAGTCTGCTTCCACATAAACTTGCCGAAACCCCTTATTCCATGCTAGGTCCAATCCATGACAAATGCCCCACAGTTCAGCCACTAGAGCGCTTGCAATCCCTAGGTTAACCGCAAAGGCATGAATCCACTCTCCACTATTGTCCCATAGTACCCCTCCCGCACAAGTCAAGCCTGGATTCCCACGCGACGCACCATCCGTGGTTACTTTAACCCATCCCATCATCGGTGGAATCCATCGTACTAAGACTTTCCGGCGAGAAGGTAGGAGGTTCCCTTTCCCAAATTCTTGGAGCGCCATGCAGATTTCCACGTACTTTCCCAGATGAACGCAACCTTGTCCAGCACTCCCCCTCCATCCCGGAAAACCCTATGGTTCCGCCACTTCCACAACCACCATAAGCCAATCATAAACATCACTTTCCACTGGAAACTACATCCCGGAATACGACTCACACTAACATTACCAAACAACCATTCGCCCCATTCAAGACTAAAGAAATAGGCTTGATAAGCCGGAGGCGCTATCTCCCGCCAAACAATCAAAGCACGAGAGCTTACGGAGTACCTTCACAAGTTGCAGAACTATCATTCTCAACTAGATGCCTTCTTCTCCGCTCGACATTAGTTAGAATTCTCCCCCATGCAAGCTGCCAAGCAAAAACATGAATCCATTCCATTACTCTAATCTTTCATATTTTTTCGAGTAAGCTTGATCTCACCATGTCAAGATCCCGTCCCGCTTGGATAGAATGAAAAGCCAACGCAACAGTGAAGCCTCCAGTGCTCCCCGACCCCGATCTGATAACATCCTCCCGGTTCCAATCACTACTTAGCGCTATCGACGCCAAACGGAGAAGACACGAGCTGGATAGTCTAGTAGATAAATAAGCTCAGTCCTACCCTCGATCGACCGACCACATGTCCCTAACAGTCCACTCAAGTTCGTTAGCCCCCACACCACCAATACTTTGCGACTCTAACGGTTCATTTAACAACCACTTATCACTCCAAAACCGGACTCGCCGTCCATCGCTAACATTCCGCACGATATTGGACGCTATAATCATGTGATATGTTTTCACCAATCCTCTCCAAACATGAGAGCATCCCTGTCTTAATAAGAGATTTTCCGGCCAACCCGTTGAATTTACTCGATATTTGCTTGTCAGTACACGCGCCCATAGTTCATCTTTATTTGCAAAAAACCGCCAGCCTGGCTTACTTAACATAGCTGTGTTTACATCTGCAGCCGGTCGGATTCCGATCCCACCGTTTTCTTTCGGTCAACATACATTCTCCCATCTTATCTAGTGTAGTTTTCTTGACCTTTCTTTGCCGCCCCACAGAAAGTCCGACACACTCGATCAAGTTTCTCGCATATAAACGGTGGAAGCATGATTGTTTGCTGTTACGCTAGGATTAGTAGCACAAAAAGCTTTAAATTTATAACTCGAACTAAATCCTAAACTAACTAGCGAAACCCGCAGTGTACGGGTCGTTTTGTAAAAAGGAAAGTATTCCGAGGTCGAACACAAGGACTGAGGTGAAACTAAGTCATTCAATGATCGAAGATAGTGTGAATCTAGACTATGATAAGATGAGAAATAAAGAAAATGGAAAACACAATGTTTTTGGAGGGTTTTGGGTGATCAAACAAAGATCACAAGTATGTGAACACAATCAAGCAACACAAACACACACTAACACAAAAGATAGGAGAATGGAAGTAACAAAGTGGATTCTAGAGTTTGGAAGTCCTGGTTATGGCATTTGACTCAAGCTATCTATTCATTCCTCGGATTAACTATGATATGTTGGGATTAAGCGTTTCTGGATTGGGATCAATTACCGGGTAGGTCTTATGGTCCACTAGTCCATTCCTAAGGTCTCATCACCGGGTAAGTCTCTAAGAACCTAAGGATAGGAATTCTACACAAACCGGATTGTTACCTAGGGATCTAACCTATCCTTACCGGGTAAGTCTCGGAAAGGGAAGTTCTAAGCAACTATCCTAGCACACTTAGTCCAATGGCGGCTTGTGAGGCTCACCACTACCTAGGGTTTGTCATCTTTGGAATCTAAGAGTAAGAATCACCGGGTAGGTCTCTTCTAACACTTAGTTGCTAACACTAGGTTACCCTAGGATAGATTTAGCTCAACAAACACTAGGGTTTCAACATTTTAACAATCTAGAACTTAGATCCATCGAACTATGTAACCACGGGCTGTTCTACCACTTCCACGGCCGTGGAATGGCAAGAACAAGCCGTGGACTTCAACAGAGGCTTCGTTCAAGTAATCAAGTCATCCAAGGGCAAAACTAAGTCCATTCTATCATAGTCCTAGCCATAACCCTTCTTTCCTTACCCTAGAATCGCAATCTATCTAGCCAATAACATACATTTTAAGATCAATCTTCACAAATAAAGCATGCTTGCAAGTCATGGTTAAATAATGAAGAACAATTCCAAGAAAAGACATTAAAAACATAGAGTAGAAGTTACCAAATTCTTACAAGGCTCCAAGAGCTAATCCAAGTTGTCAACAATGGGCTCCTCACTCAAAACCACTCTAATCTCACTCTAAAACAAGAATCTACACTAATCTCTTCCAAGAACACCCACAATGGGTGCTTGGAAGAGAGGCAACAATGGAGAAGTGTTTTTGGGGAAGAAGATAGGTCAAAAGAGAGGAGAAGGATCCCCAATTACAGCCTGCAAAAATCCTTTAAATACCCACTAAGATGCAAGAGCAATGGAAGAGATCGTGGCCAGCTGTCAACGTGGTCCTGGCAGGTTCCACGGGTAGAATCACGGCCGTGGAAAGGGCCTTGACCGTGGTTTGTTCCAGAGGCTTCTTCTAGGCTCGTTAAGCCATGATTTGGTGCATGGCTTGTGTTGGCAAGGTTCCATGAGTCCTCCTTAGCCCTTAGCTTGCATTCCAATGAGTCCGGAAGTGTGTCATCTCGAGGAATGATCCTCGGATGTATCGATTAGGCTCTTAAATCTCCCAAAATACCTACAAAGCAAGCAAAAGTCCGAGTAGACATCTATCTCGACAAAATACGTGATTTGAGTACAAACGTCGTGAACTAAAGCTAGATCATGCATGAATGAGTGAGAAATCTATCTAAATGATTGTCTAAATCTAAGTCATAAATCGTGTTATCAGTATGGTATATAGAGGGATCATGGAAGTGACAGATTTAACTAGCGTCAATCTCCCCGCCATACTTAAGGTGCGTGCTTTCCATGTTGCAAGGCATGAAGAAACTTTTCCGAGCAAAGGGTGAAATAAATCGTTAGTAATTCCACCATGAACCACGGGAATGCCGAGATACATACCAAGATTCCGAGTCGACAGAACTCCGCTAATATCACTTAAACAGTGCTCAAGCTCGCCTCTGACATTGTGTGAAACGAATAGCTTTGTTTTGAGTGGCTCACCTTTTGCCCAGACGCCGCACATAAAGACTCAAGGATCCTCTTAATCGTGTAAAGTTGATTAACCGAGGCCTCGGAATAGAGAAGGATATCATCGGCGAAAAAGAGATGAGATATCTTAGGACCTCCTCGGGAAATCTGAATAGGTTTCCACGCTCCTCCCGCAACAACCCTATCAATCAAATGCCCCAATCTTTCCAAACACAACACAAAGAGATATGGGATATAGGATCTCCCTGGCGGATCCCTCGAGTCATTGGGAATGCAATAACTTTCTCGCCATTGCAAAGAAGATTCATTGATCCCGTCTTGACACAATGACTTATCCAAGTAATCCATTCAACCGGTAACTTTAGGTCCTTCAAAGTATCTTCGATAAATTCCCACCGAAGACGATCATACGTGTTACGCTAGAAATGTACGACACAAATCCAAGGCAAGAGTGCCAAGAACTTGTTCACCCAAAACATGCACACACAAAGTCTTAAATTTATAACTCGATCAAAAATCCTAAACTACCTAGCGAAACCCGCAGTGTACGGATCATTATGTAGGAAGGAAAGTATTCCGAGGTCGAACACAAGGACTGAGGTGAAATCAAGTCATTCAATGATCAAAGATAGTGTAAATCTAAACTAAGATGAGATGAGGAATAAAGAAAGTGCAAAACACAATATTTTTGGATGGTTTTGGGTGATCAAACAAGGATAACAAATATATCAACACAAACAAGCAACACAAACACACAAACACAAAGATAGGAGATAAGAGGTAAGAAAGCGGATTCTTGAGATTCGGAATTCCGATTATGACAATGGACTCATGCTTCTAAAGATCAAAGGAAAGATGTGGTTGTTCGGAGTTGGGTGTTTCTCTAATGGGAGCAATTACCGGGTAAGTCTGATGCTCCACTAGTCTCGCACCTAAAGTCCTATTACCGGGTAAGTCTCAAGGAACCTAAGGATGAGAATTTTACACGAACCGGCCACTACCTAGGGGTCAAACCCCTCCTTACCGGGTAAGTCTCGGAAAAGGTAAGTCTTAGGTAACGATCCTAGCATACTCAATCCAATAGCGGCTTTTTTGGCTCACTACTACCTAGAGTTCATCATCTTATGTATCTAAGAGAGGAAATTACCGGGTAAGTCTCATCCCTCAAAAAGGTACTAACATTAGGTCACCCTAAGCTAGATTAGCCTCAACAAACACTAGGATTTCAACACATCTACATCCTAACATCCACATTCATCAATACAAGCACAACATAGAAAACCACGGTCTAGATTTTGGATGAATAGGCCGTGGTTTTGGGTCTGAGTTAGGGTTTCGAACACGAATCCATCCTAAGCTAACATGAAAGTCCATACAATCATAGACCAAAGCATAAACATCATTCCTTCACCCTAGAATCGCCACTATTCAGCCAACAATATACAAATCTAGATCAAACTTCATAAATAGAGCATGCTTGCAAGTCATAGCTAGAAAATGAAGAATGAACCAAAGAAAACACATTATAAAGCTAGAATAAAAGTTACCAAGTCTTACAAAGGCTCCAAGAGCTGCTCCAAGTTGTCAACAAAGGAAACCTCACTCAAAACCACTCAAATCTCACTACAAAACTAAAATCTACACTAATCTCTCCCAAGAACACCCACAAGGGTGCTTGGAAGAGAAGCTCCATTAATGAAGGAGTGTCGGGGAAGATGCTAGAGGAGAAGGGTCCAAAAAGGAGAGAAGATCCTCAAATCAGCATGCAGGTCCACTTAAATACTCCACCAAAAAGCAAGGATCGGACAAAGAGATCGTGGGACACGAGTCAAAGTGGTCCAGAAGAAACCACGGCCAAAACCACGGTCGAGATTTTGGCCTCTGGGCTGTGGTTCTCTCTATTCAGCCCTCTTTGGATCACCAAGTCATGAATTGGTGCAAGGCATGCACGAACAAGGTCATATGTGTTCTCCTTTGCTCCTAACTTGCTCCTTAAAGAGTCTGGAAGTGTGTCATCACGAGGAATGATCCTTGAATGTATCGATTAAGTCCAAAAGCTCCACAAAATACCTACAAAACCGACAAAAGCCCGTGTAGACGTCTATTTCGACAATATACATGAATTAAGCGTAAACGTCACGACTAATGTGGAAACATGCATGAATGGAAAGGAAAACTATCTAAAAGAGTGCCTAAACTAGCGTCATAAATCATGTCATCAATATACCTTCTCGAGATCAAGTTTCAAAACCATACATCCTCTCCGCCATTTCTTCTTCTTCTTCATCGTATGGACTATCTCTTGCACAAGAACAATGTTGTCCGATATCATGCGCCCCGGGATGAATCTGCTTTGCATTGGACTCACAAGCATGGGCATAAGCGGCTTTAGCCGGCTCACGAGTACCTTTGTTATAGTTTTGAAGAACACGTTACACAAACTTATAGGCAAAAACTGTGTAATGTACTCGGGCTTAGCAACCTTCGAAGTCAGTACGATGAGAGTCTTATTGGACGTGGGAGGGAGCATACCATTCCGAAAGAATGATAGAGCAAGATTCACACAAAGACCCTCCTGCCGTCGACCACAATTTCTGGCAAAACACCGGTTGAAACCTGTCCACCCCTGGAGCTTTGTACGGTCCCATATCCCGGACAACCTCAAGAATCCCTCTCTCGACAAATAGTCTCCCGAGTGAGCATATTGTTGCGCCGATAGTCCCGGGAAACCTCCACCCGCAATAGTAGTAACCGGCGGTAAGTCACTAGTACAAAGAGGGGCTGTAGACCCCGTTTTTTTGTACATGAGACCCCGGTTTTCAATGCGTGGTTAACGGAAGCGAGGTAAAGCTACTCGGACCTCGCTAACTGTCACCGAGGTAAAAAATAATTCGGACCACGGTTATTTAAAATAACCGTGGTTCTAGTTCTATTTTTTTAAAAAAATTACAGGATTAGGACCACGGTTATTTTAACCGTGGTCCCAGTTTTATATTTTTTTAAAAAAAACATCACGGCTCTTTAAAGAACCGTGGTGTTTAAAAAAACTACCAATTTACTCTAGTACACCAATTCTGATTCTAAACGCATACAACAATAATAATCACTTCAGCTTTGGCTGCTGCTGCTTAGCCTCTTCTTCTAGTGAGTATGTCACACGTTCTTAATTTCGTTATATGTTCTTCAAGCAGGTTCATCTGACATCAAATTTGCAAGTTTCTTGAGTCTTGTCTGATAGAGATTTAAAAGCCTTGACAAGCTCTTCTTTGACCATGAAGAGTACAGATGCTGCAAACACACTCTGAAGTATCTTTGTGCTCATTCCTCGGTAGAACCCAAATAAACCCTCATACCGGATCATCTTGATTATAACATCAATGGTGCCTGCAGGATGAAGAGCCAAGTTATGAATCTACAACCAAACATAGCCTAATTACCATCTTTGCATCTATGGGATGCCGTGTTAACCGAACAAACCCTATGTCCTTAACACATAACAAGACGAAGCTGATAAAGCAAACCTGAGTATCTCGAAGTAGAACTGCCACCGATATCCTACTTTGCTTGAAGCCTTGACTGCAAGGGTGACAAAACTTCAGATTCGGCCTTCAGGCCATAATTATGCAAAACTAGTTACTATTCTAGATGCAAGTAGTAGTTATATTTACCTGTACTACTAGCAAAGGATATGTTGAGACCGTAGCTCCAAGTTTGGCCACAACACCCAGAGCAAAGACCTGCTAGACCACGCAAGTACAGAAACTCATACCAAAATTTACCGGAGATGAACAAGTGTGTAATTTAGCATCACCCATTCAAATTTCATACCTCTAAAGCAGTAACATTATTCCGCCCTTGCTTGCTGTTACAACCTTTAAAAACAAAACTCAGTACGTAAGCCCGACATTTTCACCATCCCTTGTAAAATTGATAGAACACAACACAATTACCAGTTGGTTGGTGATTTTTGGGTTAAATCTTGTACCTTCACAAGTCTAAAAGATAATTCTCCCAACAAGTTCAACATCATAATTCCTACAGTATTAATAGACTCTATAAACACCCTGTTTTGTTCCCTCAAATAGATTGATTGTTTGGTAAGATTTGAATAAAAAAATTCAGTACGTAAGCCCATTCTAAAATCAATTGACAATCAAAAGTAATTGTATAAGTAAACCGTGAGGTTTTTTCCGGTTACGCCACAAAGAGAGATGTCAATGGCAGTGCTAGCAAGAGAAGCTCGCTGAGACACCCACCATGTGATTGAAGCAAATTGCAGCAAGTACTGAGACATGTGGACAACCACCATGGGAACTACAACAAATCCAACTCTTTTAACTTCATCTTATATTTTACAAGACTAGGATCACTGCAGTCAGCACCATAATGTACAACCATTAAGTAAATAGAAGAAAAAAAGACATGTCAAAGCCACATGTACAAGTAAGATGCTAAAAAAAAGAGACATTATGGACTTTATATGCTGATTTAAAAGTCCAATCTCTGGTTTCTATAAGAATATACCACCAGTTCAGATAGAAGGGGAAGGTATCAAGGCCTGGGATGTATTGCCAAAATAATTAGAATGTTAAGCTCGGCTATGTAATTTCACTACAAAACATAAGCTCATCAAACTTAAGAAACATGTATGAATCTTTAAATGAACAAGAAGTATATGTATTTTCACAACAAAACAGAACCTCGTCAACGTCAAGAAACTCGACTGAATCTTCAAATGAACAGGAAGTGTATGGTACAAACCTTTGCATAGTCATATAACCAACTCATGATATTGCGTGTAGCTTGAAACATTTCTCTCATGGCAGTCAAAGTAACCTATTCCAAGCCATTGAAGATGTATAGTCGTTTTTTGCACACAGCTTTGAGAAACAAAATTGAAAAGAGAAAAAATATAGAACAGAGAAAATAGTTTTATTGTAGAAATGAAGTCAACTCTTACCTTGGCAATCAAGGTAAGAGTAACCTATGGCAATAGAAATAGAAGGTAGAATCCATGCCATTGGTACAAACCTTTCCAAGCCATTGAAGATGAAGTCAAAGTAACCTATGACCATAGAAATAGAAGATAGAATCCATCCGAATCAGAAGAGAAATCGTAACTCCCTGATTGATAACATGTCTTGCATGTAGTGCATCTTGGTATAATTCATGATCTTTTTCCACATCCGTCCGCATGATATCGAGAACCCTACAAATAAACAAGCAGTAAGACTTTGCTCTTATTTGATTGATAGTCAGTGATGCAAACCAGTAACTACCATAATTCCATAATTTATAAGTCGAAGGTGATGAGTTGTTTCAAGTTGTTTCTAGCAGCCCCTTAACATGTAAACTGCTGACTGCTGTATGCGCATGACCCGTCCCAAAAATCAAGTATTTTTTATGAATGAATATCAAGAATATGATTTCAGAATATCAAGTGTATTTTCTATCTTGGTTAGGAATATTTGGTTGTGGTATATGTAGACTATATGCAATTAGGCTAAATAAAGGTGATCTTTATGTAATAAAAGGGATTGTTATAACAACCCTAACAAACTTACATGTGTATATAAAGCACCTTTATCAGTAAATGGAATATACGAGTTTTTCCCTTCATCTGGTTCACATGGTATCAGAGCCATGAACCTGATTATTTCCAGATTCAACTACTGAAGTTTCATTTCTAAACTTCTCCCATATTCATTACATATCGATTTCTCATCATGGCTACGGGGAAGGATGTGAGCTCTATTGATGTCACGCCTAATTCGTCTCTCAATTCTTCTCTCAATTCATCTCTCAATCGATCTGTTCATACAATCGATCTTAATGATCCATTGCATTTGTCTCATTCAGACAATCCTGGAATGCAATTGGTGTCGATTCTATTCACTGGAGGTAATTTTACATCCTGGAGACGCAGTATTCGGATGGCGCTTGGAGCTAAACAGAAGTTAGGCTTCATCGATGGGACCTGCGTTAAACCTGCTGCTGGTGAAGCGGATCAGCTTACTCGCTGGATTCGTGCAGACTATATGATTAGGTGTTGGATTTTGCATTCTATGAAGGCTGACATAGCAGAACTATTCACATATGCAGAGTCGGCCATGGATCTATGGAAGGATATAGTCGAACGTTTCGAGGTAACAAATGCTCCTCTTATTTACCAGATCCACAAGGATCTTTCCTCAATTAAGCAAGAAAACACTCCAGTAGCGAGTTATTATTCAAAGTTAAAAAAACTGTGGGATGAGCTCAGCTCTATTGATCCTGTTCCTTCTTGCACATGTCTCGGATTTGTTAACTGCACATGTGATCTTCTTAAAAAAATTTCTGCTCGAGATGCTGATAATCGAGTTATTCAATTTCTTATGGGCCTCAATGAACAATACGAACATGTTCGTAGTCAGATTCTCTCCCTTGACAAATTACCAACTGAGAATCGTGTTTTTCATATGGTGTTGCAAGTTGAAAAACAGAAAGAGATTACTTGTCATAATCATGTTTCACATGATGTGCTTGCTGCTTCTCGCTCAGTTCCTTACAGACAGGCAGGTGGAAGTAGAAAGGATTTTAAGAAGGAAAAATTCGATCGTATGTGCACCTATTGCAAGGAGAAAGGGCACCTACGCGAATCTTGCTTCAAATTGACAGGCATACCTGATTGGTATCGAGATTTCAAAACTAAAGAGGATAAATCATCTGGCAACAGAGTTGATGTTTATTCTCCACCTTATAGAACTGCAAATAACCTTGAAGTTACAGTTGGTGAAACTCCACTGGATATTCCAACTACATCCAGTATTCCTCCAGTTTTAGATCAATCTATGATCAATGCTGTTTGCCAAGAGATGATCAAGCTTATGATGGATAAGCAGCCTGGATCTAGTAACTTTGCAGGTATTATATCTCGATTTATCAATAATGCAGTTAATATCCATACTTGGATTTTGGATTCCGGAGCCACAGACCACATTACCTTTTGCAAGGATTTATTTGCTGACTTGACAAAACTGGATAAACCACTGCTGATTGGTCTTCCAGATGGCTCGGTGAAAGAAGTGTTTCATAAAGGAACTATTATTTTGTCCTCAGTTATCACACTTCATGATGCTCTGTATATTCCAGACTTCAAGCATAATCTCCTATCTATATCTCGTTTACTTTGTGATTTGCCCATGGAGATTGTTTTTACTCCTTATTCCTGTTTATTTCAGGACCGTATCAGTAAGTCTCTTATTACAACTGGATACAAGGAAGGAAATCTATACAAGATAGGCACATCTTTTTCACCACATTTACCTCCTGCAGTTGCTAACAGTATAAATAAAACTGATGATGTTCATCTTCTTCATGCCAGATTAGGCCACATGTCCATGTCTAAATTCCAGCATATTGATACTGTTTTAGTTGCTAAACACAGTTCCCTGGATTGTCATGCCTGTATTACAGCTAAACAACATAAGCTACCTTTTGCTATAAGTACTTCTCGTGCTAAGAGAGCTTTTGAATTGATTCATGTGGATATTTGGGGACCCTATCATACTTTAGCAATCTGTGGTTCTCGTTATTTTTTAACTGTGCTTGATGACTACACTCGTTCCACTTGGACTTTTCTAATGTCAAGCAAGCAACAGGTACCTCAATTGGTCACCAATTTTCTGGCGTATGTGAGAACACAGTTCAGCACTAATGTTCAGATATTCAGATCCGACAATGGTCTTGAATTTATGCAGAAACAACTACAAGACTTATTTCTGGCCTCTGGCATTGTCCATCAACGGTCAACTCCTTATGTTCCACAACAAAACGCTCGAGTAGAGCGCAAACACCGACATTTACTTGAGACTGCACGAGCTATTCGTATCCATGCACATCTACCTCTTAATTTATGGGCTGAATGTATCCTCACAGCAACCTACTTAATCAACCTCATGCCTTCCTCTATTCTTTCCTGGAAATCACCCTTTGAACTTCTTCATCATACCAAGCCATCCTATACACATTTACGTGTCATTGGATGCCAATGTTATAGTCTTCTTCCACGACGTGACAAGTTAGAGCCTGTCTCGACTCCTTGCGTTTTGCTGGGATACCCACCTGGTCAGAAAGCATACAAATTGCTGAACATTTCCACCAACAAAATTTTCATTAGCCGCCATGTCATTTTTCAAGAACACATATTCCCATACAAACACATTTCTTCTTCCTCCTGTTCACCTTCTGTCCCATATACGTCTTCCCTTCCTTTGGTTTCTCCAGCCCCAGATATTGATTCTCCAGTCCCTGTCCCAGTCCCAGTTTCTTCTTCCTCTTCACCTTCCTCATCTGATTCCTCTGCTCATCCTATTCCAGTTCCCCATGTCCCATTAATTATTTCATCATCATCATCATCTCCTTCCCTAGATGCTTGTCCCATACCTATTCCTTCTTCCAGACCTACTCGCACTATTATTCGACCTGCTTATTTACAAGACTATACTTGTAACTCTGTATCTACACTTACACAGTTTAATCTTACTAGTCATTCTCATGACTACATTCGGGCCCTCTGTAATGTCATCAGTGCATTTGAACCATCCAGTTATACTCAGGCTACGCAGTCTCCTCTCTGGATTGAGGCCATGACTAAAGAAATTGCAGCTTTAGAATTGAATGATACTTGGGACATAGTTCCCCTTCCTCCTGGCAAGGTCGCAATTGGGTCTAAATGGATTTACAAACTCAAGTATCGTGCTGATGGTACTGTGGAAAGGCACAAAGCACGTTTAGTTGCTAAAGGATATAATCAGATCAAAGGGAAAGATTATAAGCATACATTTAGTCCTGTGGCTAAGTTTGCTACCATACGCACAGTTCTTGCAGTTGCTGCTTCTCATTCATGGTTGCTTCATCAGTTGGATATTAATAATGCGTTCTTACATGGCTATTTGGATGAAGAAGTGTTTCTTATGCCTCCTCAAGGTTATACTCGAGCTCCACCAGGGCATGTTTGTCGATTAAAGAGATCTCTTTATGGTCTCAAGCAGGCTAGTCGTCAATGGAACATTGAATTCACAAAGCTTCTCCTTCAGCTTGATTTTATACAGTCTCATCAAGACTATTCTTTATTTGTCAAGAAAACATCTTCAGGGATTGTTATTGTGTTGGTGTATGTTGATGATGTGCTCATCACAGGGAATGATCTCTCTGCCATCACTCTTCTGAAGACTGCACTTGATGATGCTTTTACCATTAAAGACCTAGGGCTGGCTAGATTCTTTCTAGGCATGGAGATTGCCCACAGTTCTACTGGTTTACTCATCAATCAGCGTAAATATGTTCATGATATTCTGACAGACGCTAAAATGCTCACATGCCAAGCTACTTCCTTTCCTATGCAGAAGAACACACATCTGTCTATTGATTCCGGAGATATATATCCAGACCCTGAGGCATACAGACGGTTGATTGGGCGACTTTTATATCTTACTTTAACTAGGCCTGACATAGCCTACACAGTTCAACAGTTAAGCCAATTCTTGGCTTTGCCTCGTCTTCCTCACTGGCAAGCTGCCATCTATCTCTTACGATATCTCAAAGGGTCCATAGATTTGGCTCTTGCTTATTACCCTCAATCTACACTATCTTTATCAGCCTATAGTGATGCAGATTGGGGGTCTTGTCCATTCACATGTCGCTCCATTACTGGCTATTGTCTTTTCATTGGTAATTCTCTTGTGTCCTGGAAAACTAAGAAGCAGCGTACCGTCAGCAAGTCTTCTGCTGAGAGTGAGTATCGGGCAATGTCAATGACGACAAGTGAAATCATATGGTTAGATGGTTTGCTTCATGATCTTCACATTAGTTTGTCTCGCCCTTTTGTACTGTATTGCGACAATAAAGCTGCTCAACACTTGGCTGCTAATCCAGTGTTTCATGAGCGAACAAAGCACCTCCGTATTGATTGCCATTTCGTTCGTGACGAGGTCCAGAAAGGGTTCATCAAGACTGCACATGTTTCTTCTTCCCTTCAGTTAGCCGATATATTCACCAAACCTTTAGGCCAGCAGCAACACGTTTTTCTTTCTCGCAAGCTAGGACTTGTCACTCCTAGTCCAGCTTGAAGGGGGGGTGTAGACTATATGCAATTAGGCTAAATAAAGGTGATCTTTATGTAATAAAAGGGATTGTTATAACAACCCTAACAAACTTACATGTGTATATAAAGCACCTTTATCAGTAAATGGAATATACGAGTTTTTCCCTTCATCTGGTTCACAGTATATACATGTAAGGATTAACAGCTTGAGGGAAGCGTTTACTTCATTTGAATGCAAATACTTAGTTCGTTATATCATAAATATCACTTTATTTAACATGCTAAACACGAATATTCAATATATGAGATACAAATAACGTGTTATGTATCAAAATTTATGAATAAAATATTAGCACAAGTGCCTGATACGGTGCATATGTCCAAACTCCAAAATATTTCATCAAGAAATATTGTCCAAACTGGTGCATTTGTCCAAACTCCAAAATATTTCATCAAGAAAGAAACCCAATAAATAGACCCAAATGAGCATGGCTCATCAGCTCTTACTATGAAAGTAATTTGCTAGTGAGGGATGATTGATTCATAAAATTCATAACACCAACCTAAATTTGTTCCAGACGATGAAAGTAATGCTCAAGCATTCAACAGACACATAGATAGTCAGGCGTAAAAGTCATGTTAAAAACAACCAGAAGACAGAAATTTCGATCGATTACTCACTCAAGCATTCAACAGACGGAGATAAAGTCACCAATTTCAAAGTTGAAGATCATACCTGCTGAGTTGCAGAGTTGTTGCCTTGCTGGAATGAAACTAAAGAGGAGAAGAAGAACTGTTGGCCAAGCTGCTGATGAGACTGGGTGAGAGCAGATCGACTAGGACGGACGGCCGACGGGAAGTGCCCGGACCGGGGCTGAGGAACGCCAGCCTAGAGGATGTGGTCGATTGAGGAGCGCAACGCCGTGGAGAGAGTAGGTCAATCTGACGATCGATCGATCTGAATTGTTAGGCTATGGTTTTTTTATTCCAAAACGACGTGTTTTGAGATAGGGTTTTTTTTACAACCCGTTTATTTTATATAACCGGCGTCCGAGAATATTGTTTTACCCCGTTTCTTAAAGATAACTGTGGTATGAGCAAAAAAATCAATGTTATATCCCGGTTATTTCATATAACCGGGGTCCGAATTTCAAACAAAAAATAAAAAAAATAATTGTCCACGGTTTTACGTATAAACGTGGTCTGAAAATATCCTTGATCACGGTTCTTTTAAACCGCTCCAACATAAGCGAGGTCTAGGGAGGGTATCTGTACTAGTGAGTTCACATGACCATAAGTTGTTTGAAGAACTCAATAGCATGCTTTTCCAAGGTTTCTTGGTCATGACTCCACAAATCATCATGCAATTTTAAGGCTTCAATCCGATTCTGGTGTCGACGTATGACCGTGGATGTATGAAAAAACTTCGTATTCCGGTCACCACACGTAATCCACTGTTGTCGAGATTTTTGAAATCATAACAATTCCTCATGCTCAAAAACACTCTCCAGTTCCCAGGCAACTTCTTTTTCCTTCTCTATGAGGGCGTCGGTGATATTTCTAACAAGATCTAATTGGATATCTTCGAGTTGTTTCATCAGTTTCTCCTTATTCCCGTGAATGTTCCCCAAGACATCCTTATTCCACTTACCCAATTTGCCTCGGAGCTTTCGTAAAGAAATTGGTAACTCAGATTCCCTATCCCATACTGAGTCTACAAGAGGAACAAATTCCGGGTGTATAAACCAAGCCGCTTGGAATGGGAATGGTCGTCGTTTTGCATCCCCACTCCAATGTCCATTTAGGGATAATAATAGTGGATTGTGATCGGAAGACTATCGTGGGAGGTGGTGCACCGTAGCTTCCGGCCACCGAAGACGCCCGCTATTCGACATACATATTTTGTCTAACCTCTTATGCATTCGGGTTCGAGAATTATTACCTTGGCACCAAGTAAATGGGGTACCTCGGTAACCAAGATTAATGAGGTGAAGCTGTTCCAACCACTGCCCAAATCTAATGGACTCCCTCGATAGCCTGTTCGACCCTCCCTGTCGCTCGTGAAGGCTCACAATGACATTTAAGTCACCGCAAAAAATAACTGGCTCTGTAATGCTGCTCACTATCACAACCATTTTGTCCCAGTTGTTTTCTCAGTCTTGTGGATCCGGGCAAATATACATAAAGAACATATGGAACAAATCTGCGTCCTCACCAACTGAGACGTGGATATATTGCTTATCCTTGGCGACCATTGTAAATGGACACGGTCCATAATTCCAAAGGAGCCAGATCTCACCGCTTTGGCCATTTGCCTCAACCCTATCAACAGTATCAAATCCCATTTTATCGCATATATCATCCACTTCAGTTTCTGAGCAATGCGTCTCGAATAAAGCGACGAAATACAGTTTGAACTTACGGATCAACCAGCGCATAGACCTTCGGAAGCCCAGCTTAATGGTCCCGAAGCAATTCCAAAAGATATCTATCATTAATCAAACGCTTGGAAGAGAAAAACACTACAAAACGCAAGCACAACTGTTACGTCTCCGGGACCACTGACAAAACTAGATCGTCCTCCATATCATCTCTTGTTCTGTGTTCATGCTCAACTGGGACTACGGATAACACTCCGTCCGGCACGTCCTTATCATCACCATCAGAACGTACATTCCGTGGGTCGGCCCCTGGCGCGGTGACGACTACCGCTAATCTATGGATAATATGACGGGGGTTTTGGTGGGTTTCTCATCCACCAGGCCTTGCTTCGAAGTAGACGCTTAGGCCGGCCCAATCTCCATACTTGCAATGTTATTGGGTCGATGTCTCTTCCTAAGCTTAGGCCTTGAAGTTTGCACATAATTTGCTCTGGAAATTTCTTTCCTTGCAATAGTTAGTTGCTTGTCATTCCCACCAACATTGCCTAATTCAAACTTATCACCCAAATCCTCCAGTTGGGCAAAGCGGTTAGTTTTCGTCCTTGTAGGGATCTGCTCAATCTTGTTGTGATTCTTTCCCCGATTTGGCCTGGGCCTCGTCTGAGCAATCATCCAGGGCCCATACCCTCCCTCGTTTTCCGACACCGGTTGCACCAATTGTTCCGGCATGGAGCCATTTGGTTCTCCATTGTTACTTGTCATCGCCTCTCTCTCCTCCACCCTATTCACAGGTTGCTCTTCCTGGGCTACGGGTTTCGGTTTAGACGGGCATTGCTCGAACAAGTGCCCATACATGCCGCAACCAAAGCATATCCAGTGTAGGCTCTCATATTCCAGTTTAAGCCTCTTTCCATTGAGTATTAAATCGCCTTTCAGAGGACGTAGAAGGTTCACCTCCACACACACTCTAGCAAATCTTCCTCTAGCAATACTCAGCTTTTTCTCGTCCACCTTTATCGGGTTTCCAATCGCCATGGCTATAGTTTTGACCATGATCTTGTTGTACATTGAGAAGGCTAGACCCGAAATCCGGACCCATATAGTAGTAGTATTGATGACTGATACCTCCGGATCAAAAAAGGGTGTCCACTGTTTGACCACGAGGTAATGCCCAAGCATCTTCCAAAGGCCACCCGTGAGGGCACCCATCATATTCTCAACACGTTCAAACCGGATCAGAAAATAATCATTCGGTAGATCAATGATCGACCATCCACCATTAGGGCGCAATAGCTGTTTGATGGCCTTTTCAAACGCAACAAAGAATATCATCCTCCCATTAACCGATGACTTCATCCATGGAGCGTCTAAGAAGTCGACCACTTCAAGCATAACAGTTATATCGTCGGAGTAGCATCAATTCCCTTCGGGTACTTTATATTAACCTTCCCAGTTTGTACTAGGTCATCGGGTACATCCGGCAGGGTCTTCCAGGTATCGTCCGCGAATAATCTCTTGCTCCATGGGGCCTGAGCATCCGGAGGATCCCCCGTCGCGCCACCGCCTCCGTTCTCAAAGCACCAAAGTACATCACTTTAGGATTTTCCATAGAGACCGTTTTCAGTACAATTAGAAAAATCTTTATACACTACATATTTCTTGTATAGACGTACTTAATTGTCCTAGCATGAGTCTACTGAAGCTTTATATATATTTATCAACTTCTTTACAAGAATATTTTATGTTTGTGTTGATTTATTCAATACATTTTTTTTGCCCAAAGTGCCCCCACCTTCACTATACTTGGATGCACTTATAATTTAATTGACGTTTACTTACATAATCACAATATTTTGTTATAATTTTATAAATGGTGTGACAACTAACATTCATTTTCAACCTGTTGTTAAGTAATAAATAAGGTGATGAATCTTATTCATTTAGTTGTGTAACTTGTGTTTGCATAGATTTTTGTATGTATATTTTATTTCAAACACATTTTCGTAATTATATTAATAATTCTTTTCATTTTTCGTTAATTTTTTACGAGTAAACACCCAACTAATTAATTTTTATTTCGTGTCCATCATACTCAATTTTTTTTATCTTCGTCATAATTTTTAATATCAACTTCAACTAACATAATTTTCGACCAACTAAAAGGATTCATTATACGTTCTTTACTTTATATGAGATTGGGATACTTTAATGAAAAGATAAGAAAATGTTGTAATATATCTTTATCGACTATGATGAGAGTAGATATTCGAATGATTATTTGCAAAAATATCTAATGACTAAGGAAGGCGGCAAATCTATTCGAAGAGAGACAATGTAGATAGGAAGGAGGCCAACAAGCAAAGCCACCAGGAGTGCGACGTCCTCTCTGGAACAAGCGAATAATTTATTATTGGCAACGTGGACGAACCTCGAACGGTCACTTCAGTAGCGATGGTGGGCTCCACCCAAATGTGCGCTCCAGCGACGTCGTTTTCACTCCGCTGCGTTCCGTTCCCACATATTTCCTGTTCCGTACACTAACCAACAAAACGCCACCGTTTTTATCACTTCTGGTAAGATGGCTACGTGGCGCATCCTCAGCTCAATAAATATCCCCCGACACAAACTCCGTCTTCTCCGCCAATTACGACGCTAACCAAACTCAACTTGCAACTGCCCCCCTTAACTTCATATTTGGAGTTCAGTTTTTTCTTCAAACAGTACCGTAGCCTAATTATTCTTTGATTTAGTTCTCAGGTTCATAACTTATCACGTGCAATGTGCAATTCTGTATCAATATCAAATTAAAATCACATACAAAGTTTTACACTCAATTTCATTGTCGGTTCATGACGAAATCAAGACTTGTCTAATTCAAAATAGCTTTACAATTTGCAGGTACAACTGCTCAGCTAGCCAATTCAATGAAGAAGAAGCCCCTATAGTTTCATATAATAAACCATAGCCAGAAAAGTAGCCAAACAATATGGTATAGTTTATACTCGATTTATCCAAGCAAATTTATGGGCAAGCACTTCTATTAATCAGTTGTGTCAATGCACATTACATACTGGATAAGATGAAAACAAAACCAAAGAGATTCAAAGTTTAATATATACTTTAATCTCTTTTCAATTAATCATCGTACGTACATAGAACTATAGAAGTAACGATTACATCAAGCAAAATCAAACCAACCCCGAAAAAATTGGGCAATTGCAAGATAAAAAAATAAACAGAGAAGTTAGTAGTAGCAATCTATGATAATAATTCATAATCTTCAAGTAATATTTCCAGTTTTTTTCTCCATTCAAAATCATCTATTCCCCCTTTTTCTTTGCAAAAAGTATTTTTCAAATTATTTATTGATTCCATATAGTTTTGAAATTGAAATTTAGTTCGCGTGCTATGGAGGAAGATAGAGATGGAGATCACTTTCATGCCACTGCGACGATTGGCTCCAATCGCTACCAGGTGTTAAATCAAACATACCTAAGTGGCCCCCAGCTCCTGCTTCTCCGCCGCCTGAAACACCGTGCCAGTCGGGTCCGGCAAGCACGCCATCGCCAGTCCTGCTGTTTCGCAGAAGATCAACATTAACAGTCTGATCAAATATCTCTTGGCCCCACTCATCTCCTACACCGTCAATCTTCTCCTTCTGCCAATCCCGATCAGCACCAAAATTTTGTAACAGTAACTGATTATTCACCTGGTTTTGATGAATTCCAAACGGCGTCGTTTCTATTTTGCCGAATTCGAGCAGATTCTGATGCTGATCCCTGTCCATTAAGCTCACAAAGCCTCCTATATCCGTGAACATCGCACTCCCGTCAGGATCCACCGAATTAACTCCGGCAGATGCCCTAATGTCACTCAACGGCTCAAAGTTCGAATTCATCCCTGAGCAAGACGGAATCTGCTCCATCGCAATGCTGTTAAACGTCACCGCAACTGTGGCAGGAGGTTGCTCGGAGAATTCAAAACTCGGATTCGAGGTAAACTCTGTTCCGACTTCGCTAGCCTTCGTCGCCACCCCAATCGCCTTACCGGAACCAACAGCGGTGCTTTCGCTGCTAGATCGAGAGTCAGACTTGTGTCTCCGCTTAGAAGATCGATGTGGAGAACCGGATGTCTTACGCCTAGAAGAACGCTTGGATTTCCGGCATCCACCGCCAACGGGAACGTTACGGAGAACTCCGCCTTTTGTCCAGTAGCGACGGCAGTTTTTGCAAAAGTGACGAGGCTGAGAGAGGTTGTAGTTGTTATAGTAACAAAATTTAGTGTTCAAGGAATCGCAGCGAGGACACTTGAGAGACTGGTGGTGGAGGCTTCCGTTGGGCGGCGCTCTGAGCCTCCGATCACCGAAGATCCGTGCGCCGTTGCCGACATCTCCGGTAACTACTCCGGCGCCTAAAATCTCGTGCACATCCTGCATACCGACGAGAAAACGCGCAGAAAATCTCTGAATAGATAAAAACTCGGAGAGTATGAGAGATTGCAATATTGTTCCAATGGAGAGAGGTTATAGTTGATCATCAATGGCGGTACAATGTGCGCGTTTGACAAATATCCCTCCCAATCCAGATACTTGACCTGTCCTGATCCCCATACCCCTATCAATTACTCCTATAAAATGACGACGATACCCCTACCGCCCTTTGAGTAGTAGTGATCGGTGACGTCCGAGTTGATTTTTGAGATGACAAGAACTGGCCTACACAAATCCGTGTAGATTATGGGAACATGTAATAGGGCGTGCCCCGAGTTAATGGTGATTTTGTATTCGTCAATCGTCTGTTTGTCACCAAAGGGCGTATGATGTACAGTAGATAGTAATTATTGTAATGAAACGAAATTAATATTTGTAGGGATTAAATATGGTTAATTTTTTATTTAAAATTATCGATTATATGCGTGAAGAGCGTAGTTTCGCTTTTTACATTTGGATTCAAACTACGTGTTTGACAAGCGTAGTTGGGAGCCGTCTTGAGCCAGTTGGAGTTGGTGGATTTTTTTTTTTAAATAACCGCACAATTACGCTAATGGTAAGCGTAGTTGTATTTTTTATAAAAAAAATTCAACTTTGGTAATGACTACAAAGTTGGAGTTTTTTTTTTTAATTTACTTCAACTACGCTTACCACAAGTATTGTTAATCGGCTTCACCTCGGCTCTAACTATGCATGTAATAAGCATAAGCGTAGTTAGATTCCGAAGATAAAAAAATTATTTCGCGTACGTAGTTTAGGTTACTAATAGCGATTTTCGCCGGTACATCTATCATTCACCGTTTAAAATTATCATTTCTAAAATAAATCTCTTTATTGATTAACCTCTCTATTCTAGTACATTTCATTTATTACAAAACCTATATTTTCTTGTTTAAGTACACACAAAAACATAGTACATACTACATGTGGTTGTTCTTTATTATTTTTAATTTATATGTAAAAATAAAAGTGATATTTCTTGATAACTTTGAAAAATCATCGATAAAAAGTAAATACTTTATATACATATATTAAATCATAACTGAATAATGGTTAATAAAAAGTAAATAAGTCACGTTATTTGATTAAACTCAATTATTATTATTATTTTTTTTTGAAGAAGGTACCCGATAGTCGTGGCCCATTGCTGGGGATACCCTCCCAATATCAGGAGGATTCGAACTCGAATTCTAAACACTTAAGGAGCCTAGCACCACATCCCACTAGACCAACTGAGTGTTGGTAACTCAATTATTATTTTAATAATACTTATTTATTACAATAGCCTATAAAACCAGATACGCAGAAGTTAGCGATGGACCAAAAAGAAAGAGAAAGTAAAGGATAGGATGGACTACCTCTACAAGGTAGTTCTTTCCTAACTGTAATCCGTTTAAAATAAATAAATAAAAAAATCGGATGGTACCCTCGTGGGTTGGGATATTTCGAATTTTGTCCAAAAATTTTTTCAAGTTCGGATGGTACCCTTAAGTTTATATTGTTTTTCGGATTTTGCCCAAATTCATTAAATTTTTTCAAAATCTATTCAAAACATACAAAAGAAATTAAACTAAAATTAAAAAATAAATAAAAAAGAAAGAATGATTTATTTATTTTAAAACTAAAGTAAAATAGTCACTTTTTTATAACAAAAAATGTTTTATATTAATTTTACAATAAATTAATTAAATAATTTTTTAAAAATTCAAAAAAATTAGTGTTTTATTTTATTTTAAAAATAAATAAATTGGGTTAGCATTTTTTAACAAAATTTAAAAACATAAGTGTTATACTTTATATAAAAATAAATAAAATAAATATTGTTTTAAAAAATTTTAAAAAAATCACTATTTTAATATATTATTAAAATAAATAAATTAGTTTTCTATTTTTTTATCTTTTAATATTACTTTATATT
>BSUD01000002.1:146063331-146151067 GCA_033239045.1 Fagopyrum esculentum | reverse complement strand
TTCTTTTAGTTTTGGGAAATAAATAAAATAGAAAAATTGTTTATTTATTTTAATAATAAATTAAAACAGTAATTTTTTTAATTTTTTTTTAGAAGAGTCCTTATTTTATTTATTTTTTAAATAAAGTATAACACTTATGTTTTAAGATTTTGTTAAAAAAAGCTGATTCAATTTTTTTATTTTTAAAATAAATAAAACTATGATTTTTTTGAATTTTTTAAAAATTATCTAATTTATTTATTTTTAAATTAATATAAAATATTTTTTTTATAAAAAAAGTTACAGTTTTACTTTATTTTTAAAATAAATAAATTATTCTTTATATTTTATTTTGTTTTTTAATTTTAGTTAATTTTCTTTTGTATGTTTTTAATAAAATTTAAAAAAGTGTAATGAATTTGGACAAAATCCGAAAAACAACAAAAATTTAAGGGCACCATCCGAACTTGAAAAAACTGATGGGCAAAATCCGAAATATCCCAAACCACGAGAGTATCATCAGAAATTTCCCTAAAAAAAAAAAAAAAAACAGTAAAGAAAGTAGTTGGACGATGATCTTGTTGATTCGATTTTGATTATCGGTTTATATTGTACAGTATGTGGCATGACTCAATAGTCAATGTGACTAGCGACTTATGACAAAGGAGGGACGTGGACAAGACCGTACGAGAGCCGTGGCTTGAGGAATATCCGTCCGATGAAGACACGTGGACGGTAGGTGATGAGTAACGGAACAAGGGGGCGGGTGAGGAGTTGTCGAGTTGTCGGCCACCTTGAGCGTTGGATCGGTTAATAGTACGCACTATTGGTCAAGTGCACATCCCTCTCTGGTAGAGGTGGGGGCCGTTATACCTGTTTCAGATGGCTCATAGAGGGATACGTGGCCGCCTTTCATTGGTTAGTGGTATGCATGAAGTTTCCTCTGTGCAAGTGGATGGAGTTTGGTTTGCATGTGAATGTTTAAAGAAGGTATACAAATAAATTTTTATTTGACTCATTCAACTTTCTTTCATTATTTATAGGGAATGATTCATGTAAGGAGCATTGTGGTACGAATTTATGAACTAATTTGAATAGTTGATGAATTTGATCCGATGATGTATATGTTATATAAAAAGCAAGCATTTGAAATAAGCATGTCGAGCAGGCCGGTTGAGTCACCTCTCGAGCCGAAGTTTTGGGTCTGATCCAGAATTGTTCAAGGACATTTCTTGTATTAAGGGGAGGTCATTTTGAGGTCACATGTAGAGGATACATGGAGAGGTTGAGCGACCTAGGGTTGATCGAGCTATCTCTGCACGTTTTCCGATGTTTTTCCACTTCACTCTCGGATCTCAATCAATTTTGTCTTAACATTAACTTCTTTGAACGTAGTAAAATCCTTAATATATACCATGTCATTTTGCTATGTTATTTGTACTCGTAAATGCCTAGAATGCCTACAATTACACAAACTAACCAGTAGATCTCTAAAACAGTAATATGAAATAAATAGACCGATATGATATGTTATATAGCCCAAAAGAGGTAAAGAATGGAATATAATGATGATTTGCTAAAATTAGTGCTATCAAATACCCTATACATGAATCTTATGTAACGACCGAAATTTTATCCTGGAACCCGATCTGAAGTTCGGGTCCGAGACCCAAGTCAACCATTGGACTCCCCTAGGGGTCAAAGAGGAAAGCGGGTACAAGTAGTCACCGCACCCGCTGCCCGTAGTCGCGGTGAATCTTTGCCACGGCCGTGTAAAATTGTCAACTCATGACCTTATCTTCTACAACCGTTTTGATCTCTTTCCTTTCGCGCAAAACACGAATATCCTCCTTTTTAAAACACGTCTCAACATCCTTTCTCTGCCTTTTGGAAATCCTAACAAGCTTCTTCAATTCATGTAAGTTCCTTTCTTCCCTTCTCATCCCTTCCTTTCCTTCTTTTTCTCCTTTCTTCATCCTTGTCTCGCATACCAACAATGACATCTTTCCTTCATCTTCGACAAGCACAAACAGTGGATTGGAGGCAGTCAATCGGGTTCTGTCGTCACTCGCACGCAAAGGAATCAAGTATCGTGCTTTCTTGAAGAACGTTGAAGGAAGGGTTAGATCCGATCTAATCTCTACACTTTTACTCTATGCTTGTATGTATGATGCCTTCAAACCGTCCTAACCATTCACAACAATGGCTAGTGCCATCAACGGGTTTTTGAGGAGTAGTGTGTCATTTTGAACATCGAAGAAAGGAAGGCGACAACCGTTTAATTTTGGACTTCTCCCACGGCCGCACCTTCTCAAACCACGGTCGCACATGTGTCTCTATCCCACAGTCGCGGCCATTTGTCATCGCGGTCACGTGGGCCTTGACCTTGTCGCCGCGGTCGCGCCTCCTTGGTGCCGCGGTCGCGTCCTTCCTCAAGAAAGTACCAAGTTTGGTACGTTGCATTCGTGGTTTGAGGTTGATGATGTTCGTATCATGGTAGGTTGGAACTTAACATAACTAGAGTGAATCTAGTTAGTAGGTTGGAAGTATGAATCTTGAGGAATTAAGGCTTTAGGATGTCATAAGATGTTGTGTGATACATTAAGTATAGGAAAACTACCTTAGTGCAGTTTTCAGATCTTATTATAAGGATAGATCGTTGATGGACATGATTGAGGTTAAGAGATGGGATAGCTTAATGATAAGCCTTGGTTGACCTAGGAGTTAAAGACTTCTAGATGATGGTAGATGATTGAACCACATGTCCTTGTTATCAGGCAGTGGAGTTTATTCCTATGGTATTTGAGAGTGTTGATTAACTGGGATTACCTTGATACATGTAAGTTGATTGGGCTTACTTAGCTGACTTTCTGCGTGTTAGCATGATTTGTGATAGTGGTATTTGTATTGAGTGTTTATGACAATAACTTGAGTAAGACGGCCTTTATTGTAATGTGATCCAAGCGTATGTATAACGGGCGGTGGCATCACTGCTCAACTCTTACATGAGACTGTGAGGTTCTTTGCGACTAGCCTAGACAGGTACACGGTGAGGTGCATCGGATAAAGTTCTATTGGTGCACGGGGACAGAGGTGAGGTTCGGGAGATCCTTGTGTCACATAATAAGTTGAATTAGAAAGTGTATGACTTAACTAAGATAATAAATGAACTTTTGTGTAAGCATGTTATGTGTTTCTTTTCCCCATTGTGTGTGCGCGCTGTTACAATTATTGTAATATGTAGGTTGATAGCTAACAGTATTATCTGTCGTTGTAGATGCTTTGCATGATAGGAAAATTGCCGAGTGTTCTTGACGGAGTGGTCAGTCGGGTTCCCGTATATTATAGGACGGGATGTTGGGTTCTTTATTTCAGTTATTTATTTTCTTTTTGACATTATAAATTGTATTACTCGGTTGAGAGTCTGATCCTTTGTTATTGGATTTTGATATATTTGCACTTTTATCTATTCCGATTTTATTTTATTTGTATTTTGTTGCAAGATTCGGTGAAGTTGTTGTCAAGCTAGAGTGAGGACTCATTGTGAGGTCCTAATCCGTAGCGCCCTGAGTTTTGAGAATTATGGGTGTTACACATTAGTTGTCTCAAGTAAGATCCGTTGATATCTCTCAGTCAGAATCGAATACATGTCTTAGATGCTACATGACAAAGTACTTGAACCTTATCATCACAATAAAGATTATAACTCAAATATCATGAGTTTCGTGACCATCCGGGGAATTGGATAACTCTCTCAGATGTATTTAAAGGATGTATACAATAATGCTCAATCTTAATACATATGCAAAGATCATAAACCATAAGCTTACCAAGACATTCTCAATCTTCACCGAGTAGCTTTTAGTGCAAGTACAATTATGAATTAAGAGAAATTTTATAGGTTGTACCTCAACCACATCATGAGGGTGAAGAGTTTTATTTGGCTATGTGGTGCAATAAGATCCGGGAACCAGGACATCTCAAGTTTCAAGGTTGAACATCTTCATGCAAGTCAAATTTCATCACACTTAATTAATACACGTTATATTTTTTCATTTCAGTACTTTTGTACTTCGTAAAACTTCATTATTTCTTCTCTTTTTTTTACAAATCCAAGTGGTTGACAATTGTATTTCTTGATTTGACTTTGTTCTTCTTCACTTTATGCACTTACACCACCTGAATCTTTATTTGTTGATACTCTTTACTACGCACAACCCCATACTTGCATTTTGCTCTCTTCTTCCGATGCATGGCGTCACCTCTTCATTAATAAATGGGTCAAATGAGGCTAAACATTGTTAGGGATATTTTGTGGAGCGACTAAGAAAGGTCAACACAAGACATAAGGGGCTAATAAGATCGAAAATAATGAACAAGATAGTAATGGAATAATAAGCTTAACAAAGAAATGCGTCAATCATTTTATCGTAAGTTCTAGATAATTAAAGCATATAGGAGAACACTCATGAAAGAGAATACACAAATAATGTGTGCATAAGGCTAAAATAAACCTCACAAAGGCAATGTCATGAAACAAATTCTCTTATTATTAAATTTAAAACTCAATGTCATAGACAAGGTTAAAGAACAAGATTTCGAGCATCCACAATCGATATAGAATTAGAAAGAGAGAAATGATATTTCAAGAAAAAAAGATAGCACAAAAACATAATATGCATGTTGACGGAATAGGAGCAAAATCACCCAAAGTCGAGCAAGGAGGTTGAGTGACTTGCATGCATTCGATCGAGCAACCTCTCCCAAACTAGATGCGAGAGAAGATGTAAAAAATCAAGACTTGAATCCTGAATAATTTTTGGGTGCTTGATCGAGCAAACACCGAGGCAGTCGATTGACTCGAGTCTAAAAAGACGAGGAGAAAAGGTTTTTGAAAAAAAAAATTTAAAAAGGGAAATTTTGAAAAATAAAAAATTGAAACTATTTTGTTCACCAACCCATACTTAAATCTTACATTGTCCTCAATGTAAGGAAAATATAAGATTAAAGTAAAGAGAAACTCACAAAATGATGTAGAGTTGTCTCCCTATTAATGCTTATTTAAGGTCATTTAGTTGGACTTGATTCACTCAGTGCAGTCGTGGTTTCGTGATCATCACATTATCAAGTAGTGATCTACCACATCGTCTTTATACTTTCTTGAGTGCCTTGAAGTTTCTCTTGAAAGTAGTGTCAAAGATAGAGGGATATCCTCTAAAGGTATCATCAATCATGTTAGTAAGGGTTTCTATCATATTTCTTTGGGAAGTGACTGCAATTTCGTAGGATTCTCTCTACCGTGTCTTTGACTTGAGGATCTCTTTTTTGAGGACTTGAATCCTTTTTTGCATTTTGGCCCTCGTCTCTTTAGCCTTAGTGACTCTAGCTCCTATGTGATGGTGAGAACTTGTTGTTTGTTCTATCTTACCCCTAGTGAGATCAACCTTATTGGATATCTCGAGTAGAGTGTATCGTCGTCTTTTCAGGCAATGGTTTCTGTCTATAGGTGTGCCAAATGTTGATAGAGGCCACACAAGATCTAACCTTCTCCAGATGGTTGACATGTGTAGTAGTCAATGCGGGTTTCTTTGAAGGAGACGAAGTGGATAGAAATTTTGGCCTTTGGTGGTGGTGGATCGACTGTCTTATCTTTCGTCATAACATTGTCTTCTAAAATGTATGCCGAAAAGTCCTCAAAAGAGTCGGGAATCTCGATGGGGCTCCAAACAAATCCCTCAATGCAATTTGTAGACATTTTTTTATATGGAAATACTCATAAACTCATCAAGTCTTGAACCGGTTATGGAGCTTGAATTCCTCATAGTTTGTTTGGTTCAAACCACGGCTAAAACAAATTCCCGAAATCAGAAAATCTTACAGAAAAAGAAAGCGCAAGAGAAAAGAGATTAAATAGAAAAAATGTTTCAAACTTAATAAGTCAAAACGATTCAAATCCTTCCCCTGAAATGATGCTACTTTGATGAGGACTGAAGTGTGAACCTTTGGTCTTGCAAATACTTACAAGATCCATTGTAGTAGTGGTGTCATAATCAAACACAAGGAATGCGATGTCCCGCTTTGAAAAATCTATTAAGAAATCAAAACAAAGAAATTAACCAAGAGAATATATATATATATATATATATATATATATAAGAGAGAGAGAGAGGAGGACCTTGGTTGACCGACAAGGGTCTGGTCAATTGGGATAAAACGTAGTTTTGAAACCCAATAACACTGTTCAAACAACTAGAGATGAAATTGGAGCGAAAACTCAAAACTTGGTAGGACCGGTCGCTTAACCTTTATCAAAGAAGTTGCTCGACGGCTTCGTAAAACAATTTATATACCAAATAAGAAAAAATGAGATAGTTTGGATCTTTAGATAGTTCGAAATTAGATGGCACGGAAAATGAAGACAAGTAACATGTATCAATAGATAAAGTATGCCAAAATCTAGATTGCCACAACATGCATATAACAACTCTTAATTGCCAATTCCATAATATCGAATGTAGTCAAAGTTATGCAAAATACAACTTTGTTAATTTAATTGTCACATGGTCATGATCTATTGTTTGTAATACATCAATGTTGTCACCCATTATTGTCACGTACCCAAGACGTTGTCGAATATTCACATCAAACTCAACATGGAGGTATGAGGGTTATATTGTACCGAAAGCCAACGTCACCTTGAAGAACATACAAGCAATATAAGGATATAATACTACCATAACTCATAGACATACAAGCAATATAGTTTCCCCAGACCGCTAGCAGAATCGATAATATCGGTTGACTTTGGTTTTGCCGGTATCGGTTTAGTCAAACCAACTGACTTATGATCATTCCTACTTATAAGGAATTGGGTTGTTACCCATGTCAACAATAATTCTTCTTTTCCAATGGTCGAGTGAGAACAAAGAACTCTGAAATTAAGCGTGCTCAAGCGGGAGCAATTTTCAGATAGGTGGCCTCTTCAGAAGTTTCCCGATTAGCGACTTCTTGAGAAGTTTTCATACAAGCATGGTTGTCATAGGGACATTGTCCCTAAAACCGGATCTTACAATCTCCTCCAATGATTTCGAATAATTGAAAAATATATTCTCTACTTAATTTAGAACCACCATATTACTTCATATCTTTCGGATATATCTTCCTACACAAATGTCTCTAGATGACATAATAGTTTCACTAGTTAATGATATTAAATTACACAAACTTATTTTTAACTACACAAAACATTCTAAAATAGTCATACTAATAATTGCATGAAATTAACCTTATGTACACAAAACATATGTAAATATCAAACAACATACACTACAAATAATTGAATCTACATGGAAAAACTACACGAATTAGTAAATTGCGTACATTTACACGAAACGACAATTTCTCACTCGCCGTATGAAAGCGATACTCTAACCGCTGAGTACGTGAAATGGAAAAAGCCAACAATTTTAATTACACAAATTCACTTATCATACGAATTCAAGCACACAAATAATTTTGAGCACGAAATATAATTACACAAAACACAAAAATGTGAAAGGAGGGGGGAAATTCATAAGATACAACATGTTTACTGAAGAAAAAAATTACATGATACAAGTTAACTTGTCAACTTAATAACTAATGAGTGAGAATAACTTTGTTTAACAATCAACCAAAGTTTGAAGCTACAAAATTGTTTTTTTCTATTCATTTAAACACCGTTAGGGTATACACATATTTACATAATTGTAAAAATACATTAGCCTATGTACAACATTAAAAAATTTTCTCAATTAATATTTTACGAAAAAGCTAAATACACCGGGTTTGAATTACTAAATTCAAATTTAATCGCAATCCGACAGCGCTTAATGGGCGCCGGCGCCATCAGCCGGCGCTCAGATTTTTTTTTAAAAAAAATTTCCAGAAAAAAAAAAAAATTTATTTTATTTGAGCGCCGGCTGATGGCGCCGGCTCCCAGATAAAAAATTTTATTCGAAAAAACTGATTTTCTACTTCAAGGGTTCCAAAAAAATAAAAAAATTTGGGCGATGGCTGGTGGCTCCGGCGCCCAATGTTATAAAAAAAAGGCACTAGCGCCATTCACCGGCGCCCAAGTTGAGCGCCGGCGCCTTGCGATTGATTTTTGCCCTTGTGAATTTAAGTTCCGTGTATATAACACGCCCCAATTAAATAAAAACTTCAAACGTTCTAAAACCAAGTTAGAATATAAGTTACTTGAGGTTTTATCTTAAGGTTAATTAACGGTAAACAAAGTAGTTTATCAACATTTTATACTGGATTTTTAAGTTAATGTATTAATATATTTTTTGGTCTTTGAACTTTCTAAGTCATATCGTGTCATCGATCTTATTGTACGTGATAAAATATGGGCGGTTAGTTTATGTGACGGTCAAGTCTGCATAATGAATATCTTAACCCAAACAAATTGAGTATAAATCCAATCGATGTTGATATTAATTCTCTCTAATAATATGTAGATATTCAAACTCTCAATTTTCAATAGGAGGAGTAGTCCACCAACCTTATATATTATACTCGAAATGTTCCCAACTTTTGATATAAAAACTTATTATCTTCAACACAAACAAAATTAGTAAAGAAACGAACATAAAATTACAAAATTCATTCATAGTGCAATGTATTCCTACGATATTCAATTTAAGTGTTCGTTTAGAAATCATTTTTACTAGTTTCTTAGAGAGTTTATGTATCAAGCTTATAAAAAAAATTATAAGTTACGAAATGGGTGTTTAAGAATCTAAGCCTATGATAACTATAGTTTATAAAAAAAATCTTTTCTATTTTATAAGATATATTGAGAAAGTTTACCGTAAATTATAAAATGTTAAATATAAATATAATCCTATAAAAAATTGTATTTAATAAAGTATACTTTTTTTTCGATAAATTTACACTTACCGTTATCATTTATCTTAATTTATGCTTTTTTTTTTTATATCGAACGGGTCTAAGACGTGGAGGGTTTGTACGTCAAATTGAACATACACACAAGTTTTGAGGGTTCTATCGTAAGACCAGTTGACAATAGGAGGAGTAACCTTAGGAGTTATATGCTAGGTTCACGTATTACTATATTAGCACTTGCATCAAGCTTATAAAAAAAGGTTCGTTCAATCGAGTACATATTTCACCTACTCAATAAGCTTTATCTATCAATAAACTTCACCAACCAATAAGGTTCAATTCAATAAGTTAATGATTTTTAAACGGAGATATATGCAAGTGCAGAAGTACGTACGTAGTATCTCATATTGTTAATTATTGAGCATGCAAAAAAATCTTACAATAATTGCAAAATCTTGGACATGCATATCCAAACTTAGGTGACCAAATGAATGAAGCAAGGTGGGCTATACTATTTATGATCGACCATGGACGTTGTCACGAACTAATAATACTACGTACGTGGCTTATAGCGACTACCATTTTTGCAGAGACAGGCAGGATGAAGGCGATAGAACCATCCAATGAGTGAGAGTGACATAATGAATTAGCCTTCTCCATATAACCATCCAATTAGTTAATACTTGATCTACTATACTATACTATTAAGGAATAGGCCAGGTGTGCAATGTTGAATCGGAGGACCACGTCTACCTAGGTATTGTATATCGGTTCGGAATCGGATCTAGACCGACAAGTTTTTATCCGACCGGTCTTGATGTTCAAGTCTCGGTCCCGGTCCGGTTAAACAAGTTGTTGTTGTTGGGATCTAAGACGTAGTCCGTTTAAAATTTGAAAGAACGGTTCACATTGTAACGGACCTAGCCAAACATGAATATTCGGTTTAAGGATAGAATTCTGTAGGAATATTGAACTATATTTTCTTGATAAACTAGGAAACGAGATTGTATAGATATACTAGTAATACCATAGCGGTAACGATAACTAAGACAATCGGAAATATACACAAAATAATATACATAAGGAAATAGATAATATAGCCTAATCCTAACACTCCTCCTCAAGTTGCCAGTTTGACACATGAAGATCGAAAATACCCAACTTGCCCAATAAATAATGAAACTGGCAACGGCCAAGGGCTTTGGTAAGGAGATTGGCAACTTGATCGGATGTCCGAATGTGTAGAGTTCTAATTGTTCGATTTTGGACTTTATTGCGGATGACTTGACAATCAATATCTATATGTTTGGTACGCTTGTGAAACACATGATATGATGCAATATGTAACGTTGGTTAGAGATTGATTGGTTTCAGATGTTGTATGCCAAGTGTGGTAAGCAGAGATTTGAGTCACTTGAGTTCGCATGTAGTAGACATGGATCTATACTCGACTTCAGTGGAAGAACGTGAGACTGTGGATTGCTTCTTGGTTTTCCATATTATAGGATACTCGTTCAAAAAAATATAAAAACCAGCGAAGAATTTTTGAGTCAACGGACAAGAAGCACAATCTGAATCATAATAGGGATTTATTTGTAAATCACTCGAGTTAGAGAGAAGAATATCTTGCTCGGGGTGTCCCTTTAAATACCGAAGGACACAAATTACTACGCCCCAATGGTTTTCCGTTGGTTGTTGTAGATATTTGGAAAGAATATGATGGAATAGATGAGATTAGGAAGCGTTATTGTGAGAAAATTAGTCGACCAACCAGCCGATGATAAGCTTCGGGATTACAAGGGAGCTGACTTGTCTAGTGACAAAGAGTGTCCATGCTCAATCGGAAAAAAGGTTGGTCGTGATCCCAAATGACCTGACTATGTAAGTTTGTCCGGTGTGTATTTCCAATGAGATAAAAATAAACCTTTTTGAGTAGTAGTGACCTCAATACCAAGAAAATAATGTAACTGACCCAAATCTTTCATGTAAAAGCACGAGTTTATAAATTTTTTAATCGAGAAACAGAAGTCGGGTACAAGAAAATCTTAACATACTAGAAATATTAGGTGACCCAAATTTTTGTGTACATGAAAAATAATCTAACAATATTTTTGATATTTTTTAGTTACTTGTATACGATTAATAATCGGGTACAAGAATTAAAAAAATACGTCTTATTTACAAGAATAAGTTACAGTTATGGTGTATCCAAAGAAAATATTCTAGTTTAAATTTATTACATTAATCCAAGTTATTAACCATTAACGATTCACTTTCTACAATTAGAGTATATCATGATTTAAAAGATAATAATAAATACAAACCCTTAAACCTTGTAATATTTTTACATGAGGGTAATTTAGCCCTAAAGTTTTAAATAGGATCATATTCTAATATAATTAGTAAAACAAACAAATACTTAGGAGAAGGAAGACTTGAGTGTCAAATATTAATTCCTATAAAGTCAAATCTTACATCAATAAATGATGGCAATTTTAGTAACTAGGCCTTTTTGAAAAACTATAGTAGTAAGTAGACTTTTTAATGTTTTAATTAAGTAAATATACCCAACCTTTTGTATTTATTCTCAAACTCTACACACTCTTCTCTCAAGGAGTACATTTACTAAATACAAAACTAGAAAAAACCTAGTAAACCAAATTATTTCATAAATGAATTATTTCCATAAAGAATATATTTTATTGAAAATAATACCTAACAAAGTTCCTAATAGGTAGTACATTTGACTAAGGATTTTCTTTACTTTATTTGTCACTTTAAGAATGGCAACTGATGAATAAAGCATGGAACATATGGAGGAGTCGAAGGTAAAACAAATGATTAGAATGTTGTAACCATTTTAGTAATCAAGATTAATAAGCCGTAAAGTTTTGAGTGTGACGACAAAACATTCAAAATGAGTACTTTGGTCAACCCATGGCTAATTAATTAATTAATTTGATGATGTTTTATACTAGTTTTGAGTCTTACTACAAATCAAAGAAATGATTAGAATGTTCTAACCATTTTAGTAATCTAAATTCACTTATAGTTTATATGTATAGACTGACGATGTTTTATACTTGATTTTAAAATATAATATTTTTATTTGATGAAAACATTTTTTTTTTAAATAAAATAATATAAAATATCAACTATTACGTCAAACATGTAAATCCAAGTGAGTAAAAATAACTATTTGTCTTCTTAAAATTAAAATAAATTATTATTATTCAAAAATAAAGCACAATCTATTCACCTCCTTGTTACAAGAATCATCTTCACCTAAATCAGAAAACATATATAGCTTATGGTGTATTCGAAATATATATAAACAAACATAATAAACGTTTATTTTTAATAATTAACATTTGTTTTTTAAAAATAAAAAAAATGAACAATAAATATAATTAAACTAGTATTACAAAAATGAATCACATTTGTCCTGATATCTTCTCACAAGAAGTCTTTTTATCCGAACTGACCCATATATATAATATAAATCATATGAGAACAAGCTTATCGTATAATCATGAGAACAAATTCGTAATTATTATTAGTTTTGTTACGAATGTGTCATATCGTTTAATGTACTATTCGTAGTTATTGTTGGTTGAGTAGATTATTCGTAGTTATTTTTGGTTGAATTGATTATTACTAATTATTATTATTCGTAGTTATTATTAATTATGATATATTTCGACCCTTAATACTCATCATACGACGGTGTAAGATTGTTCTCATGATTACACGATAAGTATGTTCTCATGATTACAAATTTGAATATATATATTATTATTGTATTCAAATTTGTAAAAGTATAGTAGGTTAGTTTGTGAAAATATAGTTTAAAAAAAAGGAGGCAAAGGGTAGGCAATTGAATGCAAAATGAAGAGAATGGTTGGAAGATGCACATGGGCAAGTTGAGAGGGTGGCTTCTTCTGGTATCTGTCCATTTCTTCCTTTCTCATTATTATTATTATTTGAAGCTTTCCCATTCCCAACCGATCTCCATAATAAGATCTTCTTTTGTCTCCCTTCTCTGTTTTGGAGGCTTCCTTCCACTATCGTATTATACCAAAGTAATGCAAATGTGGGATGTTTGCTTGGAATACCAAGGTCTCTCTCAACAATGGAAACATCCCACTATGAGTGCCCCACACTCCTCCCTCCCTTCAAGTACGTTACGTACCTCTCAACTTCCTTCACAAATCTCAATATTCATCTTTTTATCAAATATACGCATGCAATCCTTATCCATCACCCTTGCTCCATGATTATGGGCTATCCACCAATATCTTCTAATTGGGCTTAATCTATCATATAATGGCCCAACTAAAATATGAATTATCATAACAATTGACACTTAAAGTGACATGGCCCAATATAGGGCTTTGTGGAGGGACTAATAAGGTAGAGGAACTCTTATAGGGAGAATGGGTCGTTGGGGCTCGAAACCTATTGCAACTTGTGGATTAACAATACGAGAGAGATAGAGAGTGTTTGTGTACAAAGAATGAAGAGACTGAATTATGTTTTATTGCTTCATGCAGATGTATTTATACAAGTATTTTGTAACAAAATTTAGTTACAAGCTGATTGATCAATATTTGTTTATACTTAACACTCCCCTCAAACTAGGAGATGGAGACATTCCTAGTTTGTTGAGAAGACGATTTTGTTGTGTGGATTGTATGGTCTTTGTAAGAACATCTGCTAGCTGGTCATGTGTCAAAATGTGTTGTAATTGTAACAATCCTTCCATCACCTTTGTCTCTTGTAAAGTGACAATCAATCTCTATGTGTTTTGTTCTCTCATGGAATACGGGGTTCTTTCCAATCTGAATAGCAACGCTATTGTCACAATGAAGTTGTACTGGTTGATGAGGTTGAAGACCTAATTCTTGGAGTAAGCGAATTATTCACGTGACTTCAGCAACTGCTTGTGCCATGGCCTGATTTTCAACTTTAGCTGAGCTTTTGGAGACAGTACTCTACTTCTTGGACTTCCAACTTATGTGATGAACCAAGCAAAATAATATATTTACTAATACTACGTCGCGTGTATGTGCAAGACGCCCAATCAAAATTGATGTAGGCTAACACAATGGGCATATCACAACTGTTGAGGAGAATGTCATTGCCCATAGTGCCTCAATCGTAACGTAATGTGTGATGTAGAGCATGCATGTGGGACATATAGGGTTATTGCTTAAATTTGACTCAAGCACTAGACATCATAGCAGATATCTGGTCTTGTATATATGAGTAAGGAAATTCAATTTCCCTACGAGAGATCGATATGTTAAAGGATCTGGAAGTAGATCACCATTTGTTGGTAGAAGTTTGAGATTTAGTGGCAAAGGGGTGGATGTAGACTTGCCATGGGGAAGGCTTGCTTCAGATAGCAATTCCACTATGAACTTGCATTGAGTGAGTACGATACCCAAGTGTGTGTGAGCAACCTCTATGCCAAGAAAAAAAATGAAGGATTCCCTAATCTTTAATGTTGAAGGTGGAGTCGAGATATGCTTTGAGAGCAATGACTTCATCTTCTTTAGAACCTGTAACCAGAAGATCCACATAAATAGCAACGATTGTAATGTCATGTCCAAAAATTTTGAGGAATAAAGAGTATTCGTTCTTAGACTGATGAAATCTTTGAGTGATTAAGGCCGTAGTGAGACGATGAAACCATTGCCTAGAAGCTTGTTTTAACCCATAGAGTAGCTTCTTCATTTTGCACACAAGAGACATTGGATTAGATATGCCAACTTTATCTACACGTCTTCAAATAAATCTCCATGTAGGAAAGCGTTGTTGACATCCATTTGATGGAGTGTCCAAGCCTCAAAAGCAACAATAACAATAATGCTTCGTATTGTTGTCATCTTGACAACATGGGAGAAAGTCTCATGAAAATCAATACCTTCTTTTTGGTTGAAGCCTTTAGCAACCAAACGAGCCTTATAACTTTCCAAGCTTCCATCAACCTTCAACTTAGCCTTGAACACCCATTTACATCCAATGTCCTTCTTATGAGTAGGCAATGGAACTAAATCTCATGTATGATTGCTTTGTAGAGCCTGATATTCTTTATTCATGGCCTCAATCCAATTCGGATCCTTGGAAGCTTCGGTGTATGTGGTTGGCTCAATAAAGGAAGTTAGGGAAGAAAGAAATGAGAAATGAGAAGAGGGTATGATGCGTCCTTGGAGGTAACCAAGGATAACTCCGGATCTAGATCAAGCAAAACTCCAACTACTCCTTGATTCTTTGTGCAGCGTTGTATCGTTTCGGATCCAAAGGGGCGGAAGCGATGAAGAAACAAGGGTTACTTCGATCTAGAGAGATCGAATAAACCTTTTTGTGTGGATCGAAGGTTGATTCTTAAAAAGAATCCTCGAATATGGATTTCTTGGATCAAAGACGAGATCCAAGGAAGAAATTTGAGGGTTAGAAGAGAGGTTTTGATGCCCAAGCTAAGTAGGAGGAAATTCTTCTCAAAACTTAGTAATATTGAACATCGAAAATAAGTGAGGCAAGATATCTCTTATATAGAGAGACTTGCCTACCTATGGGCCAACAGGCCAAACAAAATACATGAAGAAAAGCCCAAAAGGGAAAACCTAAAAGGATAATAGCAAACCCTAAAAGGATAAGGTCAAAAGGGAATATTCTTATACGGAATATCCATTTATTACATAAAAAGGAAAACATGAAAATATAGTCCGAAAAAAAGCTAGCTTCATGCCATGGAGTCGGAAAGACGGGACATGCCGCTAACGGAACCGGTAGCCTATGCCATGATGGTGTAGAGACAAGGCATGCCGATAATGGGACCAAGTGAAGAAGTAATGTGGGTGATGATGGAGCCGGTGGCTCGAGCAATGGCCTTAGCTCGGGATCGGGTGATCGGTCCATCTGAACGAACTCTAAGAGCCTCGTCCTCTTCGTCTATGGTCAACGTAAAAGGGGCATCCAAGGGCGCATCAGGTAGCCTATGCCATGGTGGTGTAGAGACAAGGCATGCCGATAATGGGACCAAGTGAAGAAGTAATGCGGGTGATGATGGAGCCGGTGGCTCGAGCAATGGCCTTAGCTCGGGATCGGGTGATCGATCCATCTGAACGAACTCTAAGAGCCTCGTCCTCTTCGTCTATGGTCAACGTAAAAGGGGCATCCAAGGGCGCATCAGGGTAGGGAGTGAGAATGAAACATACCTGGTGATGGAGAGCATGCACTATATGTGCATATGAAATCGGACAAATAGGGAGGTGGATGTGTAGTACGATTTGAATGTCTAATAGATGGATCAAGGATGTTTTCTAGGATGGGTAAGATAGGATGATTGTTGGGAGAAAGAGATATAGGTGAGGATGAAATATTCCTATTAGGAGTATATGATAGGTCGTGATCCATCAAAGGAGATGGTGTGTTAATAGGTAATGAAGTATTTTCTAGAGTAGGAGGTGATAGGAAAATATTAGAATCAAGTGTAGATGCATGAGGAGGTGTAGGAAACGTGGAGGGTGGTGTAATAGGTAGATGATAAAACGGCAGGAAAGACTCATGGAATGTCACATCCCTTGAAACGATTATTTCTCTTGTGTATAAGGTCAATACTTTGTAGCCTTTTTAGGAGTAGGGATAGCCAAGAAAAGCGCATGGTTGGGCTCGTGGATCAAATTTATCACGATGAAAGTGCACAAAACAAAGGCAACCAAGATTCTTAGATGATCGTAGGTAGGTACTTTGTGAAATAGGAGTTCATAAGGTGTCTTGTAATGTAGTATGGGGGCAGGTCGCCTATTAATGAGATAGGTAGCCTTGAGGATGCATTCACCCTAGTAGAATATAGGAAGTTTAGATTGGAAGTAAAAGGACCTAGCTAACTCTAATATGTGTCGATGCTTGCACTCAACAAAGCCGTTTTATTGAGGAGTATGGGCACAAGATGATTGATGGATAATACCTGCCATGAAATAGAAGATGGAGGCCACTTTGCTAGAGAATTTGAAGGCATTATCTATTTGTATTTGTTTGATAGAGGTTTGAAATTGGTTCTTGATCATTGTGAAAAAGGACTGGATAATGATTAAGGCATTGCTTTTGTGAGCCATCAAGTAGGTCCATGTGCACCTAGTGTGGTCATCGACAATTGTGAAAAAGTATGAAAACACATTGTAGGTAGGATGTTTGTACGGGCCCCAAGTATCGATGTGGATAAGATCAAAGGGAAAGGTAGTTCTTGTGGACGAACGAGTGAACGCTTAGCGATGTTGTCTTGCGTGTGGGCATATGATACATATGGCCTGTTTCTTGGTGAATATGAAGGTTCTATCAATATGGTGTAGCTGGTCAAAGGGAATATGTCCTAAACAACAATGTCACGTCTCAATGGAAATTTTATTAGAATTAACATTATTTGATCTATTATAATGTTGAGAGACAAGAGAAACACCATTACAAGGTTGCTTATCTACTACATACAGTCCCCTATATGCTCGACCAATCACTAGTTGCGTCTCCATCGAAGGGTCTTGAAGAAAGCATGCAATAGGTGTAAACAAAATGTGAGAAGATACATCATGAGAAAGTTTGTGTATAAAAATCAAGTTGAACTGAAATTTTGGAACATGAAGAACGTGGGATAGAATAATGTTTTTGCTTAGTGACATAGTGTCATGATGAGTAATTGAAGCACGTTTCTGTTTGGCATAGTAATGGATGATGGTTGGGATATAGGTGTGTATGAAGAAAATAGGCTTAGGTTGGGTGAGATGTGGTCAATAGCTCCACTATCAAGAATCCATTTCGAATTGAGTTTAGAGGAAAAAAAATATGCAAACTTACCAGCAAGAAGTGCAATGCTATCATTACCAGTATGTTGTTGTGTTGGCTGCTTATCCAGGAGAGCAAGAATGTGTGTCATCTGCTCATTTGTGAAAGAATTGGTAATTGAAGTAGATGCTAGTTTGTGGATTTTTGGATATCTGACAATCTTCCAACATTTGAGAGAGTCATGACCAACAATATTGCAATGTGTGCACCAAGAAACACTCGGAATAGGTGTGGTGGGATATCCAACTAACTTCCAGCATCAATCAACTGTATGTCCATTGTTCTTGCAATGATTACAATATGGATGAGATCCTGTGCTAAGACTAGCATTGGAATCAATAGATGAATTTTCTCGAGGTGGCTGGCAAAAACAACCCAAAACTCACAAGAGACAACAGTTATTTTGCTTCTTCCCGTGCAACCCAAAACTTATGATTTTACCCTTTTTGGATGTGATAGTGTAAACTAGGGGTTTGAGAAGTAGCTATGTCACTGTCACATGTTACCTATATGGATGTCTTGGGAACTTCACGAATATAGTGCCTTTTTAGAGACATTGATCATACTAAATTTTAAATGCGATGGTGGTGGTTTTGGATTGCCAAAAATGGGACAGTGACTCGGCAATGCTTTTTACTCATGAAGTAGTGAACATATGTGATGGTTTGGGAAATTTTAATTGCCAAAAATATTGAGTTGAACAATTATTGCTGATAGAGCAAAAGATGAAGCAAACATAAGCTTAAAAGATGAAGTAGACGAAAATACAAGAAAAAAAGATGCAAAAGCACGCACAAAAGGAAGGCCTAAACGAAATAAAAGATTCGGCAGAATGAAAAACAAGAAAAAGATATGCAGAAGCACGCACAAAAGGAAGGCCGATTGTGTGTATTTAACTTTGTAAACATAAGCACATGCAAAAGATGAAGCACATGAAGAATAACGTGAAAAATAGATGCAAAAGCACGCACAAAAGGAAAACCGATTATGTACATACCTTCATAAATAGAAGCTCTCACAGAGAGACAACCGATGATGAGACGTTGAGCGCCACTGCTTAGGAGCAACGATAATAACAAAAGCTATTCAAAAACTTTAACATGTGTTTGGACGAAGAATTTGCAAAATACATAGTAATTTTCAAATAATGTAATTTCAACTAAGTATTCTGAACTTTTAAATTCCCTTCATTCTTTCTAATTTCAAGAAATCCGTAATTGTTCAAACAAAATTTTTATTGTTATCCAAACTCACGGTAACCGTAAGTTTGGAATCCAATGGAATAAACAAGTCAAACCCATAAGTTCAATTAACAACTCAAAATCAAATCAATGACAACCAGGTGGGGGCCGCCTACGCTGACGCACTCAAGTCTTCACTCACCCCCTCCTCTTACACGCCAAATCTGATTTGCAGGAGGAAGGAGAACGAGAAATCGCAAAATGGATATATGGAGCAAGGCTCGAAGCTTCGTTCAAGAGGCTGCTAAGCGATCGCAAGAGCTAACAATGGAGGCTGCGAAGCGTTCTCAGGAGATCACAATCGGCGGTTCTCGCCTTTCCGACATCGTGTCCGAGGCCTCCAAGCGATCCATGGAGTTAGCCGCCGAAGCTTCTAAGAACGCCGATCTCATCAAGATTGAGGCTATCAAGCACGCCGATCTCATCAGGATCGAGGCTCTCAAGCGCGCCGATCTCCTCAAGCTTGAGTCTCTCGAGCGTGCCGATCAGATCAACCTAGAGACGCTTGAGATGTTTGGGGTTACAGATGAGTTGAGAGAGTTCGTGAAGGAGATTACATTGGATACTTTCAAGGAATTTCCGTTGCCAGGTAAGTGAGAATGTCTTTGTTTTTTTGTCGGAGTTGCTGCGGGACTTCATTGATCAATTTGAGTGCTAAATATATGTTTCGCTAGCGTCAGATATTTTTCTTATAGATCTGAGCCATAAGTCCACACAGTTGTTCTAATTTCACGTGTAATATGATGATTATGGATAGTGTTGTGCATCATTCTAACTTGAATTTGCTTGCGGTTAGAGTCAGATTGATCAGTTATTGACACGGAAGCTACGGTTCCCGAAAAACTACTCTTATGACAAAATAGTAGTTTTTCCCTGCTCTGCAATTTGCTAGTTCAGTGATTGCTATTTCGAAATTAGAAAATTTATGGAGGCAGACAGGCTAGAGAGAGAGAGAGAGAGTTAGCTCGAACCCAACCGAATATAATGCTTGTTACCACACTTATTTGATCAGCTAATGTGCTCAGTTAGCGGTCTTATTCCGTCCTTCTGGCCCTGCCTTAACGGGGCAGTATTTGCTGTGATGATGTTTTGCCTACAAGCCTTACTGTTTCTGCATTATCTGATTTTGATATCTCTGGAGGCATTAACCACGTTACAACTTACACGGCCCATTATTACCCTTAATCTATATGCCATGTCATTAGTATAACACTCAAAATTGTGAGTTTGGTAGTGTTTTCACCAACTTTCAGAACTCATAAATGGAGTCCAACACCAAGTCAGCAAAATTTGCTGAAGCATGGGTCAGATTCAAATGATGAACATAGTGTTTATTATGGTTTGCTTTGCGCTCATCAGTCGTCATGTGGCTGTCTGAAATCTATCTTACACTCCATTGCCAAAAAGTTCCTTGTATGTGAATAATTTGCGAAAATGAGGACGTGGAGAAGTTGTTACGAAGAAAATAACATCAATTTACTTATCATTATTACGAGCATTTCTTATTTTGTGCCTAAGCAATGCCTTTTACTTCCTTCAGATGATTCTCCAATGCCTGACGTTCCCACCGTTTCAAATGTACGGCAAGATCTCACAGAATGGCAGGCTACACATGCTAATCTTGTACTCGGAAATGTGAAGGTTGGGGTCTTCTTTTCTTCTCTTTTTATACTTTGAGTACTTGGTATGGTATGTGTTGTGCTGTTGATGCTCTCTCTGTTTTCTCCTGCTGTTATGATATTGGAAAGGTTATTGCGGCATCTGCAGTAAGTAACATTAGAAAAAAAATATTTCTATGTGTATATGTGATTGTTGCAGGAAATTTCTAAGCTCAGGTACGAGCTATGCCCTCGCTTTATGAAGGATAGGCAATTTTGGAGAATCTATTTCAGACTTGTGAACAGCCATATAGAACCGTCAGTACTTTTCTTTCTGTTGCTATCTTAAGCTTTCATTTCAATATGTTTTAATGCCAACATCTTGATAAATAGCCGTCAATTACCACTAGTAGAAAAAATATTTATGAGTTATTTTATTCTTCAATGCTTTTTGTTCCCTACTTTGTTGGAACATGACACAAACTATGATAAACCCATTATTATGTACCAGCCAGAAGCTGTCCTTGATCTGCTGAAGTTTCTGATTCATCGAAATTTCATTTCATTATTGATGTAAAATTCAGATTCCATTCCGGAAGGTATTTTATACTCTTACTACAACAGGAGGAAGAAGTTTTATTACAGCAGATTATGTGCCATCCATATATATATATATATATATATATATATATATATATATATATCAAAAGATGTTAAAATGATGGGAGACGAAGTATCCTTCATGGAAGAGAAATGAACCAAAATCTTATACATAAACGGATCCAATATATTATTACCACAACTATAAATTTAGTACAATGAAGTACATGCACTTTCTTGTTGGATAAGAATTTGACTTGTAGTGTGAGTAGAAACTGAATAAAACATAAACTTTGGATTAGGGATTGAGGCATTGAGCATCGTCAATTTTTTGCCTAATTTTCAATTGCTAACAATTCTTCATCCACTCATCATTTTTAGGATAGGCTAGTTCTCATGTGTGGATAATGAATATATTAGACAAAGGCATCTGGCAATGTGGTATTTCTGCTTTCTTTTACTTTTAGTGAACTGTTTTTTACTTGATTGCGAAAAAGTATGACCACCATGTTATATGGGGAATCTGGATAATGTAAATGCAAGTACATGAAGTAAAAAATCTGAAGAACTTAACAATAAGGAAGTTATCCATGAAGTTCATCATAAACAGATACAAGAACGATCCTATTGCTCGTAATCCCTAGAAGGATACAATCATCAATTATTTGCATGTAAAATTCTTCTAAAGTGTAGAGGGTCCTTCTGATGAACTTCAAATTCTAGAAGTAAAGTGGTACTTGGTTGAGCTATCTAATTAAAAAGACGTCAGATACTTTATACTGCATTCCCTATAGATAGCTGATTTGGCCTCTATTTTTTTAGGTATGAGAAGAAGTACATGGAAAAATTGAAGCTAAAAGAAGAACAAGAAAAAGAGGACAAAGCAAAGCAAGATCAAATAAGTCAGGCTGCATCCAGATCAGATGGAACTATTACTAACCAACAATCAAAGACTTCAAAGTTGTCTGCAGAACAAGACTTGGATGTATTCCTTTTGGGAGATCTTGGAGATGATGATGACCCAGGTATGCTATCATTAGGCGTATACCCATATTCATTTCCATTTTTTCTTCCAAAAAGAGTTAATAATTGTCGCTTCTTTTTCCAAAAAAACAAAAGGATGTGTTTCTTTCATACTTCTCTCCATCCTTGTGACTGGATTATGATGTACATGTCAAATACTGGTTATACTTAGATCCCTAGTATCAGTAAGAGAGTACTAAACTTGAGACAATACACATGATTATCTCTTATCCTCTGTATTGAGTTGGGCTTTCTCTGCATTGGGTCCTCGGATTTTTGAATCATGTGATTCGCATGATATAAATATGTTGGTAAATAGTAATCTATATACTATATTAAAGCCAAAGCATTTACTTCAATGTGGTTCATCCTAACTTATAATATGCCACATGGCATTTTCTTAGAATTTTGTTTTTTTTTTAAAAATTATATATATAGTTATCATATTTAAATTAGTAAATAAAATAATAGTATAATTATCCTATGATAGGACTTATATTTATCTACTTACCAAACATGTCTTTTTATATATTCACTCATAAACTTAATGACACGTGTCATTTTCTCAAGCATTTACTAATTAATGATTATTTATGTTTTTATAATATTCCTTTTATATGACTATTATATTCATCTCTTTCCTAATTAATTAGATTTTTTATCATATAATTCACAATAAAATATGACTAACTAAAAAAAGGCAAATATCCAATCAATTGGTATTTGATCATTCTATAGCCATTTCAGTTTTAATTAAAAAATCTCACATTTATATATTTTCTAATATAACAAATTGAGTGAATTTTTTTCTTTACAACTCAATTTTTTATTGATCGAAATTAAAATAAGTAAACTTTATGAGAATAAATGAAATATATTTATTTAGTTATAAATTTTTTAATCAAATATTATAATTCATAATAAAATACGACTAATTAAAAATGGCAAATATCCAATCAATTGATATTTGATCATTCTATAGCCATTTGAATTTTAATTAAAAAAATCTCACATTTATATGTTTTCTAATATAATAAATTGAGTGAATTTTTTGGTTACAACTCAAGTTTTAATTGATCGAAAATTAAAAATAAGTCAACTTTATGAGAAATAAATGAAATGTATTCATTTAAATATAAAATTATAAATTAAATATTATAATTACTATGATAAATTTTTAAAAAAAAACTCAGCGTGCAAAGCACGGGAATTATACTAGTTCACCCTTTAACTATGTTGTTAAAATAAAACTTTAGCTTTTTTATTGCCTGTTTGCAAGTACTTAGGCCCTAGGCAAGATTATAGACAAGAAGAATTGGACTCCAAGCCTCACGTTTTAGGATATTAATTCAGTAGGTTTCGTGCTCAAGTGGTCAGCAGGTTGTTTTCCATTGTAGGTGGTTTTTCACTCCTGGACCTTGAATTAAATTGCTGAAAAATTCCTCACATATTTGGATTGGAAGAATGAGAATTATCGTTGCTTATCTTTATCTGTTTGCCTACATGTTCTCACGCCCAATCTTAGGTTGAAAAGTTTTTAAGTGGTAGTTAATCATTAGATTAGTAATGAGATAACTTACATGTTTATGATAATTCTCTCAAGATGCTTGTAAGAAATTTGAGTAGGTTTTACATATGCAGTATCCTTTATCCTGGTGTAATAAAATCTGGAACAACTTCTATTCATTACCTCTTCTTTCTTTCTTGCTAAAAGATAATACCACCCTCTAATCTGACTACATTTATCCATTTTATTTGGCCAATGAGTGATTCTTCTTAAAACTTTCCTATGATCTTGCGTCGCACTCCTTCCCGAATGACAATAGCTAAATGTACTCCAATTTTTTATTGCACGGTATATGTATGCAAAATTATGCGAATGAGGTGAAAACTAGACTGATATATGCTACTATATTCAATTCTCAGATACTTGAGTTGATACGTTCAGAACCCTCCTGCTGAAATGTGAGAAATAGCCAATTACTCATTTTCACGAACCAAGTTCTTTTTTCATATTCTCCTACATTAAATGGTTGATGAATTGCATCATGAAAATGAACTAATGAAGAGAACCTTTTTACATTTCTGCTAAAATTTTTCTTTTTAAAACCCACCTATTACTAATGTTTATCCATTCTTTATGTGGCTTTTAGATGATGGAGATGATGAAGGATTTGATGATGATTTCGACAAGATAGTTGATAGTTCGGTAAGCTCATTACATTTCTGTAGCTAATTTTCCAAGTTTTGTCTCCCTTCATTACTTGTTGTGAACCTTTTCCTTTCATATTACTGAGACTCATGCAATCATGTTAAGCAATTTGTGTAGCATCACTGTGTTTGTACGGTACCTATCAGCATGCCATAAGCCCCATGAAATAAGAGACTGAATATATATATGAATCGCAAATCACATCTAGCTCTACGTATAGGTTGGTTTGCCCACTTGATTTGATATGTTTGAGAGTGTCTGCAGGAAGATGAGGGGTCAAAGGATTCAAAGAAATGAATTGAAGCTGCAACTGGAGATCTGAAGTAACGAGTTTGTTTCCTTACTCTTCTGCTTCCCATACTTGTGTTTTTTTGCCCCCGCAAATCTGTACTGTTGTATTTTCTTCGACGTTAGTTTTTTTTGGGGTGGGGTGGGGGGATTCTGTTGATAGATAGGATATCACATATTGGTCACTCAAATGTGTTAGTAAAGATATATTGGTAAATCACCATTTTTCAAGAAGCATATGTTACCTCATTTTTTATTTTCTTGTGCTACCTTCTTGGTCTTTATTCCAAGATCTTGATACAATTCGAGAAATAGAAATTGGATGGAGTACACAATTACGTTTCAAATTACGTGGAGACGATTGAAGTGAGTTATACCTGATTTTTAGGGTGTGCATACTGCCTGGACCAGACCGGGATAGATAGTTCGGATCGTTAGACCATTTTAAACGAGCAAGTAAGACTGGACCACTGTCAGTCCATTTTCTTTTTCTTTCTTTTTTTTTTTGAGTGAGAGGTGGTTTAAGCCCAGGGGTTTTGTGTTCATAATCAAGACATGAATAAAAATCCAATCTGGACCGGACCAATATACAAAACAAGCTTAATTTGTTGCTATAGTCAGGACAGTAAATCTCATAATTAGACAGCCCTATATTTTTTAGTTGGAAACAAAATGGGAAATATGTGATTCCAAAACTAAGTCATCATTAAACATTCCCTTATTCCACAAAAATGGTACCAAACAAACTGTTAATGAGCTTGCGTTCATGAACCAAGTCGTACCAAAGGTTGTCATTTTCATTCTTGTTCATAAAAATTGTGTGAAAAAGGAAAATAAATACACAAAAGTTTCTAGGCAATTGATTTTAGTATAGAACTATGTAACGAGAAATTTTCGATTAACAATTTTTTTTGGTAAGACCTCTATTAACAATTGATTTTATTACATTCCCCATTGTTTAGAATGCATACATAAAGTGGTCTATTTGGGTTGCTAACTCAACGGTAGAGTAATCGGCTTTTAAGTGTGCTAAGATGTTTTACACATTTGGATGAAGCAAGGGATTCGTTCCCGACATCTGTAGAGTTTGTAAGACGACGACTGATCCTGAAAGGAGCTGCAAACTCACAGGAGGTCAGAAGTTTGAATATAAAGTCCCAAGAAAGATTACTAGATCCATTACTAAATGTTAGCAGAATTGCAAAGAGAATAAATACAATGCATAGACTCCAAAATAAATACATAAAAAATCTCCTGTAAATAGAAGCTTACAACGAAAATGGCAGCTTCTCGTGTCAGTGGAAGCCTGTCTAAACTTTACTCAAAAGAGGAACATCGAAATAACATGAAAAAATTATAATAATAGTTATCCTATGTTGGGAAGAATCTATGCATTACCGTATCAGCAGAATTACTTGGAAAAAATTAATTTACAGAGGGTTTGATGCCCATTTTCTGGTAAATTTCCCCGGTAGAAGTGGAGATGATCAATAACGAAGACGCTGAGCAGTTGATCAGTGAATCAGAGATACTAATGAAATTTCGGACTACCTCTTGAGCGTCTTTAGCCTCTTGGCCGTGTGATTGGGTTCTTCAACCCGGTCAGTCTCCATGCTCTCACAGTTAATGTCAAAATCCTGATAGCATAAAATCTGGGTTTAGAGTGTAATTTCTAGAACTAATAAGAGTGTTTTTACAAGTATTATGTTTGCTTTATCATACATACCTTACTAGCTTTATGAGCATTTTGTAATGGATTTGTTTGCTTCCCTACATCAACCTGAACTGAGATGTTAGCTTGAGACATGTCAACCCCAGAGCTCTTTAGAGCTTGTGTCAAAGCACTCAACAGCCTGTTATCAGTGTTATTCATCAGTTTTCTTTGATAAAATACTAATAGAGAAATAAAAATAGAGTTTGAAGTTTAAGATGGAAAATATATTAAGACTTTATAAGAGTGCTGATCATATACTTACCCTTGTGAGTACATGCTAGAGATATTGATGGTGCCACCTTCTACAGCCATCTCTTGGTTACTCGTGTTGGAATTTAACTCAGACGGGTGTGGTCTGCTTTGTCGTACTTGCAATTGTGGAACAGATGCATTTCCGAAATCTGAGGTGGGAAATTTACAAGGAGGTTGAGCAACTACATTGTTATTCCTTGATGAAGGGAAAATGTTTGCTTCTAGCCGAGCAATGGGAATTGATGACGCTGTATTCGTCATTTTTGCTTGTTGATCCGACGTGTTGAAGGGAATTGGGCTGTCAGTGGCAGGCTCAGCTGGATTTTTTTGTTTCCTCTGGAAATTTGAGGTAATTATATTGTTCTTATCGTCCGGACTAAACATTAACACCGGTCCATTGACAGCACCGAGATGATCAACAAAATTGCCTTCTATCTTGGGGCTGGTACCCTGTTAAAGGTAAGGTGAAATTTACTAAAATTATAATGAATGTAGTGCTAGTGTCGAATTTCAACAACTCAAATAATTGCCAATATACACAATTTGATAGTGATAATATAAATGTAAGTTAACAGACATTTGAAACTCACCCAAGGTGTCAATTTTGTTGGTTCGCTGCTGCAACCTGGATACCCTTCATATCTTGACACCTTCTCTTGTAAGAATTGAATGTACTCGATTACCTGCACAAGACAAGGGCAAGAACAATTAAATACTGTCCTGCTATATGGCTATCATATTCATCTGCCGATACATTTATGATACGAAATATTCCAGCAACAGAAAGAGAATGACTACCTCTAGTAAGAATGAGGCCTTATCTCTCTTTTGGTCACTATTTGGGATGATTTTCCTCAAAGCCTGGAATCTGCAAGGAGCTTTCTAATATCAGTAGGAGCTATTGAGCAGCATTCATAATACTGCATTGGATCAATCACTTTCTGGAGGCAAAATAAATCTACACTAGATCAACACAGCTCAATGCCTAGAGTGAAATATAGCACATAGCCTGAAGAGCTGAAGGAGTTTGGACTTCATTCGTAGGCCATTTAAATTGTGTTGGAATACAAGGATGATCATAATGTTTGTACAAGGCAACAGTAAACAGGTTTGTTTCATTTAATGATCGCACATCAACATTCAGATGTGTATAAGATGAAAATGCCATTATCTCCATCAAGCTGACAATTCCTTTTTATTATTTAAGATTGAGAACTTCCTTTCTCCAATACCATAGCCAGATAGGAAACGCATTCCCGTTGTCCTAATTACCAATGTTCATGTACTGACTTTTCTAGTAATGTTTAGAAAGTCTTGCGATATTCAAGAGAGAACAGAAGCTACAAAACTTAAACAGGAAGAGCAACGTTCATTATGAGCAGGATGAACTTGCCTGTCGTTGATTTTACATCTTCTACGTTGCTCTGTTGCAGAGTGCTTTGATCGTGGTGTGTTAGCTTTTTGTTCATTACTTGCTCTTCCATCAACATTTATTCGCAATTCCCCTGTAAACACCCACACACGTAAAACTAACATATATATTGTGAAGATCTCCCCTTGCAATTAGACTTAACAAGCCAACTTATTAATGAAAACTTTCCATTAATGTTAACTGTCTCAAACTTGTCACTAACTCAGCAACCAAAACATTTGTAGGAATATACATACCTTTCTGAGAACTACCCTCATTTCTGAGAGCGAAAACTTCGTCTTCATCTTCCTCCTTGGCGTGAGGTATCTTCGCAGCAATTAACATCTGGACAAAACTTTGATTTTTTGGTGCCGGAGGCCTTGCATATTTTGCAAGAGAAATTCAGCAGCGTGGATAGCAAGACGTAGCAGAACTTACGTATTAAAGGATAGATGAGAGCCCGAGAGACACTTACTGGGAAGAGGAACGGGTGCTGAAGCTGTTATGGTGGTTTGACGATGACTCGGATGGTTGTTCTATAGGCCACTGTCCATCTCTCACTATAGGCTCTGTTCATTATCATCAGGGGAATCACATCTAAAGTCAGCTTTATTGAAGATTTGATGTGCAGTTTTTTGGATGTTCAGTAAAGTACCAGTATAAATTCATTAAGAAGGATTTTCTATATACAATTGAAGTCCTACATTGTGACTTGTAAGAGCTGATTGGAACTTTACATGTATAATTGTAGGAGGACGGATACTCCAGTTAGGAAATATTTGGTGTTGCTATAATATTTATGGATCTTGTATTTACAACAGGAACGGGAAATTGACTCACCCTTTATGAAAGTTAGGTCATCTGAATTCTCCTTCCTTGTCTTTCCCTTCCTCGACGAAGATTCATCCCACAACGTGAAGCTACTTCCGGCAGTATAAGAACTGCAGTTAGAATTATCGTCATTTCTATCATTATTGCTGACTGCAGGAGCCATATTGAAGGCAGTTCCTTCTGACTTTGGCATCCTTGGATTGAAATAGGCAGCATGGTTAATGTTGTATGTTATCCCTCCAGGGATCACCTGCTCTACTGGAGGAGGTGCTGATGGTAGAGGTTTCTCGACATGTATCCCATTAGTATTGTCTTCTTTCACACTCCGCCTGTCATCTTTCTCTAAGGGCTGGAGGAAGTTATGAGTTTGAAGATACCCTCCTGTTAGTAAACCATTATTTAATAACATCAAAATATAATACTCTATATGCCAATTTCTGATCATGTCATCAGGTTATATCAAGCAAATTAACCAACTGCTTTTGTCATTAAAATTTATGTATGACCGTGCTGCAGGATTAAGGTGCTGGCGGTTTAGTTTATAATCATCCAATAGTCCAAAGCAATGCAAACTCAGGAATATACGTGAACTCAGATGCAACCTAAAAGTATAAACCAAACAATACTATGTATTTTAGGTTTTTTATGTAATCAATTCAACAGTATGGTCCTTTTTACAAATCCACAACCATCTTTCACTTTATAGACAATTTTAGTACAACTTATACTTTATTATAGAGAGAGGCTTGGTAAAAGAGCAGTCACCATGCAGCAGATAGAGGTAAGACTATTGCGTCAACCTCTTTGGACAGTTGTTATATTCACTAGGATGACCATGTTAAAAAGCATCAAACAACAAAAGTATAGACAATTACCATGTGGGATCAATTTATTTTGAACACATGAAAAAAGAGTGCATACAGTAATTTTACTCGGGAGGTGTCTAACATCCAAAAAAGGAAACTCTTTTAACATATTTTTACATAGATAAAATATCTGGGAGTCTTCATTGAATACTAAAAGAAATGCTATCTCCTAGAGGTTTCAGACATTGATGTTCATTTATAAATGCCTGCACAGTAAATGCCACCTTCGTAACATCAAATGGAAGGTATGCATTTCATACATGTGTGAATTGATGTCATCTGACCTCAGTTATCTATTAACAATTAGTAGTTTAAATACTCTTAAATCTTGATTACTCTAAAATGGCGTCATGTTAATGTAATTTTACAGGGGTATTAGAGACATAGAGTGAAACACAAGACGGTATACAACCTAGAACCTAGCCATCTAATATACAATACAAGCAGTTAACAACGAATTTTGCTATAACCCCTACTGGGCCCAAACAAAATCACCTACCACATATGACAAAAGCCAATCTGACACTGCAAATTAAGTAACTTCCGCCTTTTTGGACATGGACCAACGCAGTTCCATGGAGCATGCTGCATGAGGTTAGTCATGGACCGGGTCCCTGGGCTCACAAAAATGCCTTTTCACCATATAATTGCAGGTCATTTGGTACACTTGCAATTTTTAAGTTAAAGATATGTGGTATTTGCGCATCACATGCGCTCCCTTAGCACAGCCTAATAATTAGGCACCCTAACCCTAATTATTACAGGTCATAACTAAGTGATTTAATTTCATAATATAGAACAATCACATGCAAAAAGCCACGATAATTATTAAATAAGATATCTTATAAATAAATGGGAGAATTTGACATACTAGGCTTTTTTGAGTTTTTGTTTAAGAAAGTGTACCCCAAATTTTTTACCACTTTCATTTAATAGTAGGTAAAAATTATTAACCCTTCTATTTAGAAAGAAATGAATAAATGATGTTTGTTATTTGTTATATAAGTATAAGTTTTAATTTTTAATTACTGAATTTGTTTTTTTATTTATTATTTTTCTTGTTTTTTTTATTATTTCTTTTTTTTTTCTGGACTAAATTTCTCATACCAGAATTTCACATACCAGAATTTTCATACCATAAATTTCATACCATAAATTTCATACCATAAATTATCATAAGAAAAGTTCGTACCAGAAATTTCATACCAGAAATTTCATACCATAATTTTTCATACCATAATTTTTCATACCATAATTGAAATACCATAATTTAAATACCAGAAATGTCATACCATAAATTTCATACCAGAAATTTCATACCATAAAATTACATACCATAAAATTACATTTTATCATACCAGAATTTTTTACACTAGATTTTCATACCATAAAATTACATACCAATGGCCACATAAAGCCCTACCTAAAGCCACCCATTTAATTTTTTTGCTTCTTTGACTATAGAGCCTTTTGATGTGGAATCTTCGCAAAGTTCACAGTACCATGGACTAGTGGATTCCTTTACATTGCGGTAACAAACTAAATGCCCTGGCACCTGCAGAATATGGCTACATTCAGAAACATGTTTGTAGGATTGAGATTTGAAAGGAGGTAAAAAAAGGGATTCAGCAAACCTTGCAGCTGGAACAAATTAAGATCGGATTCCAAACTGACTCTGGACGTCCACATATGTCACAAAATCTTGGATGCTCTTTTGAAATAGGGGCAGATAAGTGTAAGATATCCAAATTTTTATCAGACATGTTCCTAGACACAGCCAAGGATGAAGTTGTCTCTTTGACACGGGGAGTTGACATTGTAGGTGGACCAACACGTCCCCTGGGGATCTGCACATTCAATTTATCCTCATGCCCTTTTTTGTCTTCTGATTTCCTCTCTTTACAAACATTCTTGTTTTCAACAAGTTCAGTAGAGGTCTGTGGCAAATTGAAAGTTACTTCTTCTAATTTTTGCAACTCTTGGTCTGTTTGCATCTCTTGTTAAAATCAACATACTAGGTAATTTAAGAACCAATAGAAAGCAAAATTGAAAAAGGGCATCACCGAATCAGGCACCTAAATAAACACTCGCAACAAATGAGCAAAGGGAAACAACAGCAAACTTAGATCAACTCACAAATATGTAATATGCCATGCCGATAGAGATAAAGAGAAGGAGAGCATACCCGATCATAAGCAGAAGAAACGTCAAGGCAGAAATTAAGGAGATTAGGAGTGATCCATGAACTCCTGCTTTTGATTCATGGTATACACTTTCGAATGGGTGAGGGATGATGAGACGGGGTGTTTGCAGGGGTGACTGAGGTGGGCTAGAGAGCAGAGAGGCCGGTAGAAGGTGGCGGTGATCTTGCCGGTGGTTGCGACGAGGGGAACAACAGAGGTAGGTAGAAAGTGAAGCGAAGAGGGGTGAGGGTGGAACGAAGGATGACGGAGGGAGGAAAATGAGGGCTGCGAGATTGAATTAGGGTTCACTGTAAAAATTCGTAGAAGGGGTACACTTTCTAAAGAGAAATCTCATAAAAGCCTAGTTACTTTAAGGTTTTTCAAAAGAGCCTACTAACCTAATTTGCCCTAAATAAATATAGGACTAAAAGAAAGAATAAAAAAAGAACGGAACTAAACTGTTCGGGAAAAAGAGAGAGGCCAAATTTACCATGAGAGGAGGGTCGTGGATCTTGTTGTACAGGTGAATGACCGTATAGAGAGAGAAAATCATGCGTTGCTTTCCTACCTGTACTTTTGGACGAGATAATGAGATTAATAAACAAAACAGAAATAATTAACCAATAATATTGTTTTTCCAAAGCAATTTTTGGTTCCCGTTAATTTAATAGGCGAAATACCTTCTGAAGCGAAGGGGTGAGATGGTGGGGGAAGCTCCATAGATAACTGATAGCCCGCCGTTTAATCGACCAGAAAATTCCAACCGAATAATTCAAGAGAAAACGGATATCACACTATGAACAGTCAGCGTTCTACTTAATAATTTGCAAATTTACACTAAGCTCCTCGGAAGCGAAATTCAACACCGGTAGATTCAAGTCGAATACAAACGAATTTCAGATCCGAACGACTCAACTGAGCAAGCTAGCAAAACCTCAACGCCTTCTGCAGAAGATCAAAAACGCATTCCCTCTTTTACCATTGCTTCTCAAGGAACTTGTCCGCCACAATTCAGCTCAACAGCTTCAAGCTGAATAATAAAAATACTGGACATCAGCAAGCGGAAATTCGAATCTCAGTTGCAAAAGCGGAAACGCAACTGAATTTCCACTTCCTAATCCATAATTCAGATAGAAAAGAGCAATTAATCGCAAAAAATCTACAACTAAATGAAATCGGATTGCGAAAAAAACAAAATCTATGAGATCCGAAGTAAAGGAAAGAAAGAGAAGAACGCAGACCTTTGAACTGAACTACGGACCAAAAAAATCCTTGAAATTCAACTGAATTTCGCAAATCGAAGCAGCGGTCTATGCGATTCGAAAACAGATATTAAATATCAAGCGACGAAAATGTAAATGAGAATCTTCTTGAGCGAGTTTCTCTCGGCAAGATAAAACTTGAAACGGACAAACTAATCTTTTGCTTAGCTTAGCAGAATTGGATCACACATCTACCGATCTCTTCACCCCTACGACGTGGTAGCTACCTGTCCTCTTCTTCTTCTCTTTGGGGAGATGTAAAAGCTTGTTTTTTATATACACAGTGTTTCTCCCTCTACTTTCTCTCTCTCTTCCTGTGTTTTGCTGGCGAGATGCAGTGGGAGGGAGGAGGGAGAGTATAAAGGAGATTGGGATTGTTCCCCGTAACGCCGTTTCTTTGGAGGAAAACGGCGTTAATTTAACTGATTTTGAAGATATTCATTTTACAATCGGCTGACCCCGCCGTTTGCGAAGAGGTAATACTTTTAACGGAGGAATAGTTTTAACTAAAATTAAGTGTTTAATTAGTATGGTTTATTAATAATAGAGTAGATTTCTTTGGATTTGTTTATGGCTTTGGCGATCCCGATGAATAAATTAATATATATCTTGTTCCTTATACTAGGTAATAACTTTAGATTAGATGGAATGGGCTAATAATAGGTAGGATATGGTATGCAAAATGTAAATATCAATCAGTTTTGGTTTTTTCTTATTTTTTATTATGCTATACAGATAAGTATAATCGGAACAAATATCTATTTCTACGAAGAAAAATATGTATGAAATCATTAGAAGAAAAAAACTCATGATACGAGTGAGTCGAATATTACCGAACCTAAATTTTATACGAGTTTTAAAATTGTGTTCATATTTTGTTCGTTTAGAAAAGCGAACTAGCTCAAGTCAAGTTTTTGACGAGGTAAATCCGAGTAGTTCGGATAAAATAATGCTTCTATAGTGTTATTTTAGTCAAACGAGCCGAACATAAACTTTTTACGAACTTTAAAATGTGTTCATATTCGGCTCGTTTAGAAAATGAGTGAGCTCAAACCGAGCTTTTGACGAGCCAAATACGAGTCAAACCCAAATAGCTCGTCTCATATTACAACCCTAAATGAAGTATATAATGTTTTACGTATATATAATTGCGTAATCTACAATCATATATATTGATGTATAATCATATATTATCTTGCAACAAAAGAATTTTTTTGTTTCATCGACTTGAATTATTATATTTGTAGTTAGAAGAAACTCCATAAAACCACTCCTAGTAATCACTCTTTTGCAATAAATCATCCTTTATAAAAAAATCTAGTTTAATGCCCGCACCTTGTCCGGATTTTGTTTAAATAAATTTAAATATATATATATATATATATATATATATATATATATATATATATATATATATATAAAGTTCAAAATTAAAAAATTAATTAAAATAAAATTTTCAAACTTTAAATTAAGAAAATAAAATGTGATATATAAAAATTGAAATTATAAAATTAACTCAAAAATAATTTTCGTAAATTAAAATGTGCCTACATTATTTTTCGAAAATTATAGAAAAACAAAATGGGATGTGTTTTTATTATGTTTTTGAATTAATAATATTTGAGTAAAATTAATGTGGCATGATAATTTATTAAAATTAAATATGATTTGGCTTGCTGACTGTTTATTAGTTTTAAAGATTTTTTTTATTATAAAAGATATTATGGCAAATCCGTAAATATCTTATGGCAGTATTGTAAATAAATAGGAAAAAGCTGATGTGGCTAGCTTTAACACACGACATGTGACGAAGTGAGTTCTGTTTTAGTAAGATATATAGATTAGCATAAAACCACCCTTAATGTTCAACTATTTACAGTAAAACATCCTTTATAATTTTTGTTGGCATGAAACCACCCTTAATTTTTAAACATTTGCAATTAACCACGCCATAATAATTAAAGTGTAACACCCCGAATTCTCAAAACTCGGGACATTACTGGTTAGGACCTCACAATGGGTCCTGACCTTAGTTTGACAACAATATTACTAGGATCTTGCAACAAGACACAAATAAGAAAAACCGAAATTCATAAAAATGTATTTCTAAAAGGATGAATGCAACAAAGTCTAACAGCCTATAGAACTCAACAACGGAAAAGACTAATTGTCTTAACAAAAGGAAAAGAACAACAAGGCAACAACCCAAACCCCCACCCTAAGGAGTACGGAGACCCGGCTGACCACTACTTCCGGATCACTCAGCTGTCGTTCTAACCTGCGGTAAAATCTAAAAACACAACAAAACAACCATTAGCTAGTTATCTAAACATTAGGTGAATAATAATAGCACACACACATAAAATAATAAACACTCATCATGCTTTCAAACAATCCATTTATTATCTTCTTTTAAATCATTCACTCTAATGATACTTATTTTGTGACACGAGGGATTCCCAAACCTCGCCTCCGCCCCCGTGTACCCATCAGGAGTGGATCCGATGCATCTCACCGTGTACCTGTATGGCCTGGGTATAGAGAACCTTCCAGTCTCCTGGCAGAGCTGGGCAGTGATGTCACGGCCCGTTATACATACACTTGGACCTTAGCACATAATAACGACGGTCTTCCTAACAAGTTGTTATTATAACACACATGGTACACACACCACTGTTATCACTCAACTAATATCCAGAAACCAGCTAAGTAAGTCACAAGGACTTACCTGAATCAAATCACAACTCTCAAATTCTCAACTCGGTCCGCAACCGTAGAAACTCAAACGCCTGTCACACAAGGCACGTGGATCAAAATTACATCCTTAAACTCTTAGAAGTTATAAACTCTAAGATGTACAGTCTCATGAAGAGAGATTACGGAAAAAGGTTCTCTTAAGGTAAAAAGACTATTTTACCCCTAGTCCCGAGACTTCCCCAAAAGTCTATCATTTAGTTCTAATATTCTCCTCTAGGACCTAAGTCCACAATCGAGTTCTCATAGAAAAGTTTAGTAAGGTTTTATAAAAGTTACCCAACATTCTTAGTTTACACAAAAGTCGTCAAGGCTCGACTTTGGGTTCATATACACGGCTTGGATAAGGATATAAAAATCCCGAGATAAAATCCTAGATCCTCTATGATATACATACTAAACCTAGGAGTAAAGATCTCTCAAAAATAAATAATCATAACTCTCTCATAAAACTCCAAAGTTGGGATAAAAGTTGAAATTCCTCATACTTAGTAAAATTTCCCCCTGCTGTAAAAACAGCCCATCTGTGCTACTTTGAGTCTTCATAAGTTCTAATCCGACCGTTAACTTTCTCTCAAATTTTAATACCGTAAACTTCATATTTCTATCTACAATATATCAAAAATTCAACGGTGGATATTCGATCTAAGCTATCAAAACTATCTCCTAAAGTCAGCATGCCAAGGCTGAAATTTAAGGTGTGCAGTAAGTCTCAACTTCAATTCTCACTGTCAGCCATTTCTTTCATTTATTCTACTTAAAGATCTCTAGTTCGAACCCTACCGCTCACACATTATGCACCAGCTTATCCAATGTCCTAGGTCCTTTTATGGTGCAATCAACCCTATACACACAAGCTTAGAATCAACTACTGAACATGCTTATCCTCAGAGGAACCTCACCTGTCGGACTGCAGTAAGGAAGAGGCACGATGTTGCTGCGTCGTTCGGCACCACCCGCTCCTAGGTTCGCTGGCTTGAGTGCACTGCCGGAGGAATGGAGGGATTGGAGTGGACTTAGTGCTAGCGACGTGGTCCGGACAGGTCGACTTCATTCAGCCTCACTTCGACCTCCGACATTGAAAACTTCTCGTTCTGTGGTAAACATCAGGTGAGGCAGTTCGGTTTGGACACTGTAACAGATCGAAGGAGGAAACAGACTCACCTCGTTGCCTTAATACCTCACGGGAGTCGCGACCGTCTCGTGGTTGTAGCTGCAGAAGGGGAGGCGCTCGTGACGCGTTGGTTCTCGTTGGAGCGTGCAGAGGCTTCGATCAAATGCAAGCGAGATCGGCTGGATTGGAAGGCGCAACTGATGGGGATCGTGGAAGATCTTAAGATAGGGGAGAGAGAGCGTAAAGAGGGGAGAAGAAGGGTGTGAACCGGTACTCCTTGATCGACGAAGACGTGCACGGTCCGGCGCAGAGTGGTTGCTGTTACGCCAATCTCACAGAAGGACGTGGGGAGGTTGCGGTACTGTTGCCGATTAGTTTAGGATTAAGGATGCAGATTAGGTTACAGGTTAATTAGGTTTAGGGTTAGGGTAGCTAATGGGCTGGGATGTAATTGTTTTTGGGCCGGATCCATTGGGCCAGCTCGTTAAATAAAACCCCAAGGGCTGAAAGAATACTCGTTATTCGCCCGGAACGTTAAAGTACAGAATTATTTACGGAATTATATAAGTTATCATTTTATGTGCATTAATGTCACATAAAATGATAGAATTTAATATTGTATTCTTTTATTTAAAGGAATAAAAGTTGGCGGATCGGAATACGGTTGAATTCGGTATTAAACAGAGTTTAAATTTTTTTCGGGTATTACATCAGTGCCCCTTAAAATAAGTTTCGTCCCGAAACTTGGAATAATGTACTTAATCATTCGACTTTCCTTGTAAAACTTAGTTTCATAAAAATTTTCGTTTTCTACCATGCAACTACTCAATCATCATACTCAGACACACATCACATAAAGCATAATCACTCAACCCGATATCAAAACATGAATGGTCAAACAACACAACATCCGAGTACTAACTCGTCGATACAGAAGTAGCGGCTACCTCCGCAAGGTAGGTACTCTCTCAACGGTTTCCTAAGTAGCCTCATCGATTCTTCGTCTAGACCACTGGAATTTTACAAAAGCATGAACCGGCTAAATTTTCTGAGCTGATGACGTGTCTCGGATTCGGTAGGTACTCTCTCAACGGTTTGGTTTTCTTTCGAAAGTTCCCGACTATCGATTCTGAAATAATGATCTTAAACTTCCGTCGGCACTTTACTAAGTGCATAATGCTCTTTGTAATACAAACCGCTTGGCCCGTTTTCCTCAATGTGACCTAATCGGATCGTTCCCTAATTAATGGGTTTTCACCTACTTCTTGTCAAGTTTTCAAATATATAAAACTCAAACCAAAACACACATCCAAGTGGACCCCTTTTTATATAGACCTCTAATTCCTTGACTTGCAATCATAGTTAACCTAACATTGATTTTCTTCATCTGTGGGTTATGAGCCTACCACACTTCTGGTGTAACACCCATTAGTCATAATGGTGTCTTTTTGAGGGTCAACAAGATTTACCCATCTCCCGCCTATACTTCTCTTCTAATACTAGCAAGATCCTCTTCAAACAGACCCTTACTCTCTTACTCAACCGTGGTATGTTCTTAACCAACCAGCAAGCAACTTCTAACCCGATTCTCTCCATATCCTTAGATCTTCCCAAAAGGTTGTCGTTGCCTACTTGGGGAATCCTCCAAGGCATCGGTAAAGTTACCTCTTAAATCCGCAGTCACTAATGTCTCTTCTTAACGGTACCTACTCGTCAATACCAACCAACCCTTACACGCCCTCATTCGACGTCGGTCAGTCTATAATTGACTTATCTCCATATCCCGGACTTACTCTTCTCATACCTATACTAGCGTTAAATTTCTTGGTGAGCATCATCTGCTCGATTAATCCTTTCATGCTTTGCTAACTCGTTTTATCTTCCACACTTCTGTTTTCCTTAGGCTAACTCTACTTCTCAAGCCCAACTGGATCATTCATCTTGACATAAATAGTCATTTCAAGTCTTCAACGATAGCTGGTAAGTGTCTTGGTAGTTCTGATGACTTTAGTTATCATCCCCTTGCAGTTCCCCTTGCATGGACCGTCGGTGTTGATGACTTAGGTCCCGTGATAATTGGGTTACCTTGGACTTTCGAGTCTACCAAGGCCGTTCTCATATATACATTCCTTCGCTGGTGTTACCAGCAACATTGCCTTCATGATATTCCATTGTTTCCGCTACAGGGCTTCAACTCTTTGATACCAACATTGCTATTTCTTTCAAATTCCTATATCTTTGGGGAGGTCAAAACCTCTCTACACTTGTAAAGTCTAAATTTTGCTTCTACACTCCATTGTAGGTATCCCTTCCATGCACCTTAGACCCTCATATCCGGGTCGACATTTTATCTCTTTTGGTCTCACAAGCTTGTCTTGTGAACTCTTCTACTAGGCGACTCGTCTTATAACAATTTCCTCCCCTGAATCGGTCTAAACTTTCAGTTGATCATTACTGCCCATTTCATGTTGGAACCTTAGTTACGTTGTACTCTTGTATAGATTCTACAAAGGCATCCTCATCTCAGCACTTTATTCCAATTTAGCAAGACTCGCCTTTTGATACATGATTTTCCTTCTTACTGTTTAAGTTATTCTTTTGGTTTACTCTTTATCCATCTAAGCATTATCGGTCTGATGTGTATGACTTTTGTTAAACACCTATCGGTACCATTTGTATAAGAACCTCAGTTGTATATGATTTTCTCAAAAATCAAAGTTCTCGACTCACATTTATTATGTTGTCCTTATGCTCGTGTCGCTTTACCTTCTATAAATCTTTACCCCCAGTAGGATAGTTAAATCCCTTTGTGTTTCCTCGTATACGCCTTACGGAACACGTTGGTTGGTCTTATTACTTTTATCAACTCTTATGCCATCAGTCAGGCTTGAATTTTCATCGGAGTACCACCATTTCTCATTACTCTTATATAGACACCTTTTGGTAATTATCTTATTGGGGTAATATCGGATCTAGTTAGAAACCTTTAGTCATTCAACTTCACTCCTTCTCATGTCTGTTCTAGCCAACATGCCGATTCCATCTGGATTCACCTCACAACTCGATCATACATTTCACCAAGGTTGTAAATCATACTCTCTATGTTTGTGCCGCCTCTACAATTTCAATTATTCTGTGTCATAACTTTAATCACAAGGGCTTCCTCTGTCAATCTAGACAGTTTGACCTCACTTTTTCTCGGAGGAGCACCATCAGTCCAACTTGTGTGGAATGCCAAGACCTAGGACATGTCCACAATCATTTGTTTCTTCTTAATCTTCTAGTTCTTCTTACAGGGATCCCTCCATACTAACTTTGATATGTATCTTTCCTTAATCAGTAGTAAGTAACTACTGAAAACAATTCTCTTTACACCATTACTATTATCAATGGTCATTACCGACCGTCCAGAGCTTCTCTTTAATTTCTTTATTAGAGTTATTATATTGGACTCATTCAATTTTACCATTAAGACTACTAGTACTTGTATTGATTTAACTTCACCTTTTTCGTCGTTGATCTCTGGAAGAAATTCACCAAATACCGTTAAATTTCCTTTATAACCTTGTAGTTATTCTTCTTATATGTCAACCAACCATCACTAGTTAGCCAGCACGTGTAAATTCTTTGTTATTACCAATTAGTTTGTAGTTGACCTTCTATAAGATCGTAGACTTACTTTTCCTTCTATCTCTTTTGAGGTTTGATATGCGAGGTGAAAATAATTCTCTTCCATTTATACTCTTTTAGCTCCTTCTACAAATCACACTCTTATAAGAGCACTATACTCTTACGAGTCTAGTTGTATTTTCGTATTCCGTCGACGGCTTATCAATTCTTCTACGGTAACTTGCAGGCACTTCTCTATGATTCTTTTAACCTGAGTTAGTGTCCACTTGCGGTTTTCTTTTATGACCCGCTCGTTTTATTAACTTAAATCTCTTCGTGAGTGGGAAGTTATTTGAGACCCTCTTTTTCACCAAGATCATTCTCCTACACCTTTCTTCTTTAGGGTGCTGCTTGTACTTCCTCTTTTTATAGAAATCCGGTCTTTGTTGTATCCCAATCCTTGTTGTATTCTTGTGTATTTTAGAAGGTCACACCACTTCCGTGTTGGTGTAATCTGCCTTCCACTTTCTAGCAACCTGTAAGCTTCCCTTTTTCGGCTCTTTTATTCTTAGTGTTTGGGTGGACAATGTATCTCATCTTGACTCCTATGCTTATGATTGTCTCGGTTTCCCATCTTGATTGTGGTGGCAAATAGCTTGTCGAGAGTGATCATCTTCCGCTCTGCTTCTAGCCTCAAACTTTCACCTTCCGATCCGTCAGTAAGCTGAGATTCACTGCCTCTTGTCTGGATCGCTACTATATTTCACTTTGACTTTCATGCCCATGTGCGTTTCAGGAGGTATCCATTTTGTTTGTAACGTTGCTTTACACCACACTTGAAAGAACCTATGGTTTTCTCTTCCCAATTGTATATTTGCCGGTCATCTAACGCTTTTCCGGAACTACTCTCATGCATATTCTTCATTTGATCCTATTGAGTTGACTCGGGATTCCCTTCTTGTCATCGTGGTTGGTGTTGTCTTTTAGGCTTAACTTTTCCGTCTCGACGTTCCTCGACAAGCTCAAAGGAGTTGTCCGCCGTTAGTCTATCCTAATGCTCATAAGCTGAGCGCACTTATCCTTACGTTGAAACCCTTCAATTATACTTAGGTGTGTCATCTGAATGAGGATCTCATATTGTTATCTCCGTTAAGGGTATACTATAACTATACATTTAACTAATCTTCGGCATATGCTTATCTACATCACCTATCATTATAATCAAGCTAATAAGTTCAAAGAGAGTAACAACCTAAAGTCCATACTAAGCATACTGAGATCCGCGGTAGTAGCGGTGATCAGCCGTACTTTCTATTCCCAACCAGACTATGCATGCATTTGAAAAACAAAAGTCCTTTTTAAAACTCAGATCCCTTTTCGGGTTCCACTTAATTACTTATTCGGTCTTTCAGAAGATTTCAAGTGCCATTGTTGCCAACCTAGAGCTCTGATACCATGTTGTAACACCCCGAATTCTCAAAACTCGGGACATTACTGGTTAGGACCTCACAATGAGTCCTGACCTTAGTTTGACAACAATATTACTAGGATCTTGCAACAAGACACAAATAAGAAAAACCGAAATTCATAAAAATGTATTTCTAAAAGGATGAATGCAACAAAGTCTAACAGCCTATAGAACTCAACAATAGAAAAGACTAATTGTCTTAACAAAAGGAAAATAACAACAAGGCAACAACCCAAACCTCAACCCTAAGGAGTACGGAGACCCGACTGACCACTACTTCCGGATCACTCAGCTGCCGTTCTAACCTGCGGTAAAATCTAAAAGCACAACAAAACAACCATTAGCTAGTTATCTAAACATTAGGTGAGTAATAATAGCACACACACACATAAAATAATAAACACTCATCATGCTTTCAAACAATCCATTTATTATCTTCATTTAAGTCATTCACTCTAATGATACTTATTTTGTGACACGAGGGATTCCCAAACCTCGCCTCCGCCCCCGTGTACCCATCAGGAGTGGATCCGATGCATCTCACCGTGTACATGTATGGTCTGGGTATAGAGAACCTCTCAGTCTCCTGGCAGAGCTGGGCAGTGATGTCACGGCCCGTTATACATACACTTGGGCCTTAGCACATAATAACGACGGTCTTCCTAACAAGTTGTTATTATAACACACATGGTACACACACCACTGTTATCACTCAACTAATATCCAGAAACTAGCTAAGTAAGTCACAAGGACTTACCTGAATCAAATCACAACTCTCAAATTCCCAACTCGGTCCGCAACCGTAAAAACTCAAACGTCTGTCACACAAGGCACGTGGATCAAAATTACATCCTTAAACTCTTAGAAGTTATAAACTCTAAGATGTACAGTCTCATGAAGAGAGATTACGGAAAAAGGTTCTCTTAAGGTAAAAAGACTATTTTACCCCTAGTCCCGAGACTTCCCAAAAAGTCTATCATTTAGTTCTAATATTCTCCTCTAGGACCTAAGTCCACAATCGAGTTCTCATAGAAAAGTTTAGTAAGGTTTTATAAAAGTTACCCAACATTCTTAGTTTACACAAAAGTCGTCAAGGCTCGACTTTGGGTTCATATACACGGCTTGGATAAGGATATAAAAATCCCGAGATAAAATCCTAGATCCTCTATGATATACATACTAAACATAGGAGTAAAGATCTCTCAAAAATAATTAATCATAACTCTCTCATAAAACTCCAAAGTTGGGATAAAAGTTGAAATTCCTCATACTTAGTAAAATTTCCCCTGCTGTAAAAACAGCCCATCTGTGCTACTTTGAGTCTTCATAAGTTCTAATAAGACCGTTAACTTTCTCTCAAATTTTAATACCGTAAACTTCATATTTCTATCTACAATATATAAAAAATTCAACGGTGGATATTCGATCTAAGCTATCAAAACTATCTCCTAAAGTCAGCATGTCAAGGCTGAAATTTAAGGTGTGCAGTAAGTCTCAACTTCAATTCTCACTGTCAGCCATTTCTTTCATTTATTCTACTTAAAGGTCTCTAGTTCGAACCCTACCGCTCACACATTATGCACCAGCTTATCCAATGTCCTAGGTCCTTTTATGGTGCAATCAACCCTATACACACAAGCTTAGAATCAACTACTGAACATGCTTATCCTCAGAGGAACCTCACCTGTCGGACTGCAGCAAGGAAGAGGCACGATGTTGCTGCGTCGTTCGGCACCACCCGCTCCTGGGTTCGTTGGCTTGAGTGCACTGCCGGAGGAATGGAGGGATTGGAGTGGACTTAGTGCTAGCGATGTGGTCCGGACAGGTCGACTTCATTCAGCCTCACTTCGACCTCCGACATTGAAAACTTCTCGTTTTGTGGTAAACATCAGGTGAGGCAGTTCGGTTTGGACACTGTAACAGATCAAAGGAGGAAACAGACTCACCTCGTTGCCTTACTGCCTCACGGGAGTCGCGACTGTCTCGTGGTTGTAGCTGCAGAAAGGGAGGCGCTCGTGACGCGTTGGTTCTCGTTGGAGCGTGCAGAGGCTTCGATCAAATGCAAGTGAGATCGGCTGGATTGGAAGGCGCAACTGATGGGGATAGTGGAAGATCTTAAGATAGGTGTTCGCCCCTAAACGTGCGTGCAAATAAGTTTTAATTATAAAACTAGAATCAAGCAAGCGAACCCGCAGTGTACGGATCGATATAGTTAAGCAAGAATTCCAGAGTATCGAACACAGGGATTTGGGTGGGAACAAATTCAATTGCAGATTATCAAGCGAGTAAATATGAGAGTTTTTGCAAATATTGGGAAAACAACAATCCTAAAGATCCAAGTATCCAGCTGTGGCAATCGATTCAAGATTTACTGTTGATATAAAGACAGAGTTGAGATATGCAAAGGTATGCTAATGTAAGGTAATCGTACGGTGAAGTTCCAAAAACCTTATATGACTCACCTACAAGACATTCTCTATAAAGGTTGTTGAGGCTTCAGTATAGAAAGGTTCTAAAGGTAAGAATTAATGTCAAATACCCAAACTTATAATCCAAGGATCAAGACTAACTTAACCGATTAAGGTTGTGACACTCACAATCGAGGTAGAGATTGTTGAGGCTTCACTACCACCTAGAAAAGGCAAGCCAAGACTAAGCTAAAGCTAATCTTTAACTTTGGATTAAAGTAAAAGCAGGTTCGTAAACTTAAGGGAAATTACGGGTGGATCTTGAGATTCCACGGTCGTGGAACTCAAGAACAAACCGTGATTTAGGGTGTCGACGATATCTCTCTAACTCTTAGGGTCTAATCTGTTTACGATCGATCTATCATCATCTTAGCCACAACTATCAACCCTTCACCTTAGAATTGTTAAGGGTTTTTAGCCAATAACAGTCATGTTGATATCAAATTCAAGAATTAAAAGATTGAAAGATGAAAACTTCCGAAAACTTCCAATAAACTCCAAACCAATCTCAAAGTCACAATCAAGAACAAATAATGTCACTAATTCCAGAATAGAACAATTAACACAATCTTAGGTAAGAAGGAAGAACGGGATGTCAATCCGTCTTCTAAATCAAACCTAAACAAGAAGAGAAGTCTTCTTGCAACAATCTTCCGAATCTTCCGTAAATCCGGGAATCTCAATCACAATCTCCACCAAAGTGCGAGATTAGGGCAAATCCGAGCGTAAGCGAAGATGCAAAAGTGCTCTCTAAGTGAAGGTCGGAAACGAGGCGTAAATGCGTCTAAGCGGGCGTTCGCGAAAGTTTCTCTAAGTGTGGATGTAAGCGGGCGTAAGCGAGGATGACGGATTTTCTCTTCGTCCGTCTTTTTATAGGGCAAGATAAAATGTCGGCCCGGCCCAATCTTCAAAAGATCGTGGCTTCAAAATGTGGCGAAAAAGATCGCCAAGATCACGGTCGTGGAACCTTCCACGACCGTAATTTAGAGCGTGGAAATCAACACGGTTTGAACCATGGATTCCACGACCGTAAAAGCTTCTGGAATGAACCACGTTTCTCCTGCAGGGTTCCACGGCCGTGGAACTGAATGTGGTTCATAGTACGGCCGTATTTTAGAGCGTGGTTTAGGGCAAGAACGTGATTCTTCCCTAGCCTCGTGCATTCCTGAAGTTGACATCCATTTTGCTCCTAAGAATGCTCTCAATCCATGGACATACTCAATCAACTCATCTTTGCTCGATTCCGTTCGGAAATGGCTCTCAATCACCTATAATCAACATAAAGCTAGTGTAGACATCCATATTGACAATATAGGCAAACTAGCTCACAATTACAGCAATGCTCAATCAAAGACTATCAATATGAATCAAATATACTTAGAAAACGTGCCTAAAGTATCACAATATTTCATGCTAACAAATAACCCCATACTTGCAACTTGCTTGTCCCTAAGCAAGGTCTTTCAAAAGCTTTTAAAACAAGAGTTAGGATGAAATATGTGTACCTTCTCAAAGCAATACTTCTTTTGGATGAATGTGCTTTCTAAAGAATAGATCATTCTCAAATCTTGCTTCAATCGTTTATAAGACTTTCATACACTTAATCAAAGAGTAAAAAGCAAAGAAACTCATGAATCAATTAAACTTCTAAACAAGCATCATAACCTTCAAACATTATCAAAATCAATCATAAGAAACTTCAATTTAGACCACAAAGTCATATAACATTCTTTTGATCTTAAGGACTTTCAAAGAAAAGGTCTAGAATGTGGAAGGAAAGGAAGCTTTTAGGGAATGTGGTGCATGAATCCGGGAAAGTGGACAACTACTCCTTCTTCTTCTTTTGCGGTTTCCGCACACTTTCAACTTAGAGCATCACTCTCTTCCTTTTATTTTTCGACTTTACTTTTGGAGTTATGGATAGAGGTGCACAAAAACCGAAGCCTAGGAGATTGGCGTTTCTCAATTTTCATGAGATGCCTCAAACCCTTAGCGCACATACCATAATCCGCTAGGAATATCGCTCAATCCGACTTTGGCAAGACACAAACACCCGGCTATGTGAATGGTGCCGAGTTACTCATCGTCATGATTGACTTCCCCAAACCTACAATTTCTTTCTATTCTTTTGATTGCAAATAATTGCTCTCATGGCCCTCACACATCAAACATGCCTTTTTCATTCACTTCTCCAAGTTCCCGGATAGGTAAAGGAGGTCAATATTTCAATGAGGAGCTAAATGATCAAAGAAAGAAGAAAGAAAATATCGAATTGCCTTAATCATCTAAACAAGAAGCATAAGAACTTATAGTGTGATTTCAACTTCAATTTCTCAACATGATTTAGGTAATATTCATCACATTATGAAACTTGCAAGAGAGGCACAATCAACACATTAAATTTCTTTTCAATTCACCAATCGTTTAAGCATGCAATTGTCATCAAACTCAATTCACAAGTAGCGATTATCATGGAAATCATCTCAATTCAGTAGAAGCACAAAATTTTCAAAATTTTTCAACTTTTATGGGTTTTTCAAGTTCTTTTTCATGTAATGCAATAATGAAACGTGCAACAATATAATGAACATGCAATGATAGTCTCGAATAGAAGCAACATAGTGAGTAAGAGTTATTACAAACTTTTAGTACATCCCACCCCATACTTAGGACGAACATTGTCCCTAATGTTCAAAAGAAAGAAAGAAAAGAAAGAAAAGAAAAAGAAACTCACAAAGTGGTGGTGGAATGTCTAAAGCGAACGGTCAATCATCAAATCCTCATCACTGCGGCACTGGTGGAGGCGGGAATGGAGAGAACTGAGGATTATAAAACCGCCCAAACTGCTGGCGGTAGACATCCCTCATCATGTGGTCGAGGTCGTCTAAGCGTCCATCTCTAGCATCGGCTCGGATCTCCAATGCTCCCACTCTCTCTGAAAGGCCAGTAGCCCAATCCGGCATCTGCTCGTACCATCCCGGAGCCTGACTGTACCATGCTGGAGCGTCGGATGGTGCTGGTGCTGGTGCTGGTGCTGCTGACAGCTCTGTGGACCAAGGAGGAGGAACGCCATACCATGCAGGAGGTATGGTCATCCATGTAGGTCTCTCACTCACGCTAGCGCGGCGAGAAGCGAGCCTGAAGCTCTAGCTGGACGTGGAGAACGTCTAGGTGCATGGGGGGCCGCCTCTGGCTGATCCGGAAACGTGCCAAACTCCTGCTCGGCTCCTCCTCCACCCTCAAACTGATCTCTCATATCCTCCTCCTCAACAACTGGTGGTGGGACATATGGGGGAGCTACAATCCTGTTCGCATGCATAGCAGCGAACGTCTCCTTCCAATTATGGCGTCCCGCCATAATGGAGTACTCCGGTAGCCACTCTATACCCCTACCTGTCCTGCTCTCCCAAGGCATGGCCGCATAAGGCGGACCTCTATGTGTGGGGAAGATGAGACCCCTAGTCATGAAGGCATGGAGTCCTAAGGGAACGGCCGGTATGCGGGTGCACGCAGAGAAATCAACACCCAAGCTCCTAACAATGTGGGTAACTATCCCACCATATCTGATGTTGCCCTTCTTCTTGTTCTTGAGCTTGCTCATAGTAGCAGCCAAGAGGGTGGCGCAGTCAGCTCGGCGCCCGTACAACATGGAATACAGCAAAAAGAGCTCATCCGTCTTGATCTTTTGGAGCGTCTCCGTCTTAGGAAAGAGACACTCCGAAAGAACACGGTGAGCAATCTTCAAGGCTAGGTGGTACATCAACCTAGCCTTGGTATCAGCAGGTTGCCAACAGTCCTCGTTGGCTTAAATCATCGCTACCTCCTCCCAAAAGTCCTTGGCGTAAACGCCACTAGGAAATCGACCGTTAAAGGTCTCCTGGAACCCGAAGAAGGTCCCGAACTCACGGATGCTAAAATGATAGTCTCTTTCCATAAGACGGAAAGAGACGGTTCTGTCTACATGGCTGTGCTCGAAAGACGTCACAACCTCCCGTGTAATCTCCTCATAAGCGTCTTATCGGATAGTCGAGAAGACAACTAGTCCGACTCTATCCAAGAGCCAAGTAAGGTCATCTATAATGTTGAGAGGAGCTAGATCCTCCAACAACAAGTACCTAGGACCAATCACAGCCCTCTCCTTGATCCTCTCGAGTGCATCGAGGTGATCCTCATGTATGGTCGGGACTCTAGGGTTAGGAGGTGAGGGTGATGAAGGTGAAGATGGAGGTGAAGGGGAAGAGGGTGGTAGTGCTCTAGAGGATGAGGAGGAAGAGGGATTACCCTTCCTTTTCTTGTTTTGATCATTCTTCTTCTCTTTTATCCTCCCCGAAACTCTCCTCACAAAGTCCATTCTGTCAGAAATTACGGGCTGTTCTTCAGGTTCCACGGCCGTGGTTCTTCCAGGAACCGTGGTTTGCCTCAGAAATTCGCAAATCTCAGCAAATCAACACTCAATCTCCACAAGCAGGCAGTCCTAATCTAATTTCTTCCAATCTCAATCAGTTCTTCCTAAAATCTCTAACAAAAACGAACCAAATTGACAAAGATCAAGAAGAGAGGAAAAACCTATTTTTCGGATTTAAAAATCCGAATTGCGCGTTCCTTGGTGAATTTCCGCTTGATTTGTCGCTTGGATCTTGTTGGTGGTCGAATTTGCTTCAGTTTAGGAAGAAGAATCGTTAAAAACGATTAAGAAACGAGGAATTTGAGGAGGAGGCGTGGATTCGGCTTTTAGGTCGTGGAAGAGGGGTTTTTGGGGTGATTTTTGTGAAGAACGTGGTTTATATAGTCACAGGAAAAATTTTGAAAATCACGGTCTGTCGGGGTGTTCCACGGCCGTGGTTTTGTACGGAACCGTGGTTTTGGTGATTTTTCAAAGGCTTTTGGAAATTACGGTCACTGTAGCTGTCACGACCGTGGTTTAGGCCGTGGAACTCTCTGTAAAGCTCCAAAGTCCAAATTTCGTCACTTTTCTTCAACATTATCCTTCCCCTTTCTTTTTTCATCGTTCCTACATCCAAAAACACGAACATACCGGAAGAAATCGAGGCAAAATAAAACAAAAACGTCTAAACTAAGCTAAACTATGAGTCGAAAACAAAAACAAGAATGCATTACCTTGGGTTGCCTCCCAAGAAGCGCTTTGTTTAAGGTCCGTAGCTAGACCAATCTCGCACTTATTCGAGTCCGGTGGGCGCGAACTCTTCGGTTTGGAGTTCTGGCGTATACTTCTTGAGTCGTTGGCCGTTCACCTTAAAGCTTCCGCCCGTTTCACCCCATACTTCAACTGCACCATGGGGGAAAATACGCTTAATTAGAAAAGGTCCGGTCCAACGAGATTTAAGCTTACCTGGAAAGAGACGAAGCCTTGAATTGAAGAGGAGAACTTGATCTCCTTCTTTGAAGTCCTTTGGAATGATATGCTTATCATGCCAACGCTTCGCTCTCTCCTTATAGATCTTAGCGTTTTCATAAGCGTTCAAGCGGAGTTCGTCCAGCTCGTTAAGGTCTAGGAGACGCTTCTCTCCCGCTTCCTTCATGCTGAAATTCAGCCACTTGATAGCCCAAAACGCTTTGTGCTCCAACTCTACCGGCAAGTGACAAGACTTCCCATACACAAGGTTGTATGGTGTGGTTCCTATGGGAGTCTTGTATGCAGTCCGGTATGCCCACAATGCATCGTCAAGTTTCAAGGACCAATCCTTCCTAGTCCTTGAAACTGTCTTCTCCAGAATTCCTTTGATCTCCCTATTTGAGATCTCAACTTGTCCACTTGTTTGTGGATGATAAGGGGTAGCGACCTTGTGAGTAACCCCATACTTAGCTAGAAGAGCTTCAAAGCGACGGGCTATGAAGTGAGAACCTCCATCACTAATGATAGTCCTTGGCGTCCCAAATCGCGGGAAAATAGTCTTATTAAAGAACTTGACCACCACCATGGCATCATTTGTGGGAGAGGCAATTGCTTCCACCCATCTAGAAACGTAGTCCACCGCCAATAGTATGTATTGGTTTCCACAAGAGGATGGGAATGGTCCCATGAAATCAACTCCCCAAACGTCGAAGATCTCCACCTCTTGGATGTTGTTGAGGGGCATCTCATTCCTTCTAGAGATATTGCCTGTTCTTTGACAAGCATCGCAACAAGAAACAAAGGATTGCACATCTCTAAATAAAGTAGGCCAAAAGAATCCAGATTGTAATACCTTTGCGCTAGTCTTGTTTGAACTAGCGTGTCCTCCACAAGGTAGTGAATGACAATGGCGGATGGCACTTTGCATCTCATCTTCCGGCACACATCGCCGAATGATGTCATCCGGACCTCTCTTGAAGAGGAGAGGCTCGTTCCAAAAGTATTCCCGGACGTCCTTAAAGAACTTCTTCCTTTGTGCGTAGGATAGTCCGGGTGGTATCTTCTGACAAACCAAATAGTTAACAAAATCAGCAAACCATGGTTCGTTACCTTTGGAGATCACATCGATGCACTCTTCAATAAGATGTAGGTGTTCGTCCGGGAAGGAGTCATCGATGGGTAAATGGTCGTCCTCTAGATGTGTTAGGCGACTCAAATGATCCGCAACAGAATTTTCTGAACCTTTCTTGTCGTGGATCTCTAGATCGAATTCTTGTAGGAGAAGAATCCATCTAATTAGCCTTGGCTTCGCATCTTTCTTCGCAAGGAGGTACCGGATCGCAGCATGATCCGTGTAGACAATCACCTTTGCACCTACAAGATAAGAGCGAAACTTGTCAATAGCATAGACAATGGCTAAAAACTCTTTCTCGGTAGTGGCGTAGTTGAGCTGCGCTTTGTCTAGCATCTTGCTAGCATAGTATATGGCATGGTTCGCCCTTCCTTTCGTTGTCCAAGAACAGCTCCAATAGCTACGTCACTAGCATCGCACATAACCTCAAAGAGAAGAGTCCAATCCGGAGGTTGAATAATAGGTGCTGAAATTAGAGCTTGTCGAATTGTGTTAAACGCATCTAAACATTCCTGCGAAAACTCAAAAACTGCATCCTTCATCAATAAATTAGTGAGCGGTTTTGATATCTTAGAAAAGTCCTTAATGAAACGTCTATAGAATCCAGCATGTCCTAGGAAACTTCTTATCCCTTTCACCGAAGTTGGGGGAGGAAGTTTCTCTATGGTCTCTATCTTAGCTTTATCTACTTCTATCCCTCTACTAGAGACTAAGTGACCTAATACGATTCCTTCCTTAACCATGAATTGACACTTCTCCCAATTAAGAACTAGGTTGGTGTCTTCACACCTTTGCAAAACAAGAGAAAGGTTAGAAAGACAATCGTTAAAAGAGGAGCCATATACGGAGAAATCATCCATGAAGACCTCCATGATTTCCTCTATGTATTCGGAGAAGATGGCCATCATGCACCGTTGAAAGGTGGATGGGGCGTTGCAAAGCCCGAACGGCATTCTCCTATAGGCGAACGTACCCCATGGGCACGTAAATGTGGTCTTCTCTTGATCATCCGGGTGTATCGGAATCTGAAAGAAACCACTATAACCGTCAAGGTAGCAAAAGTGTGAATGTTGTGCTAACCTTTCAAGCATTTGATCAATGAATGGAAATGGGAAATGATCCTTCCGCGTTGCATTGTTGAGCTTGCGGTAGTCTATGCACATCCGCCATCCCGTCACAGTTCGGGTAGGAATGAGTTCGTTGTTCTTGTTGGTGATGACCGTCATTCCTCCCTTCTTCGGAACTACTTGAACCGGACTCACCCACTTACTATCGGAGATAGGGTAGATGATACCTGCATCAAGAAGTTTAAGAATTTCCTTCTTGACAACCTCCTTCATGGTCGGATTCAACCGCCTTTGAGGTTGTCTTGAAGTTCTAAAGTCCTCCTCCATTAGTATCTTATGCATGCATAGGGAGGGTTTAATTCCTACTAAGTCCTCTATAGTGTAGCCTAAAGCTTTCCTATGTTTCCTAAGGACAATCATGAGCTGATTATGTTCATCTATGCTTAGTTCGGAACTAACGATAACCGGAAAGGTAGAATTAGGTCCTAGAAAAGCGTACCTTAGATGAGTAGGAAGTGGTTTTAGTTCCATCACTTTCGGAGCTTCCAACGATCCTTAAGGAGCATCCGATGTCTCCTTAGAAGTTTCTAAGGGTATTGAGTGTGTGGGAGAAGAATCAGAAGAAGTTGAAGAAGTGTCTCGATCACCCCTTTCCACGGCCAAAATTACGGGTGCCTCATGTCCTCCACGGCCGTGATTTAGGGCGTGGAAGGGAAATACGGTTGTCACATCTTTTCCACGACCGTATAACTCTCTGGAGTGGGACACGGTTTTGGTTGTGAAATCCACGGCCGTGGAATACAGTGTGTGACCGTGGATTCTCACATTTTCAGCCTCATCGTGGAGTTTCTCAAACTCCACTTCATGCATCTCTTCTTGTGCTTCTAAGGCTTCAATTGCCTCATTGCACTCTTCTTCTTCTTCTACATCTGTTAGACTCATAGTAATGACTTTTTGTAAAGGATCGTTAAAGAGAATCGCACTTACCTCCTCTCTAGACAAACCTTCTTCATCTTGGATATCGAAAATATCCTCATCAAAGATTGGCTCCTTCACTAGAGTGGAAAGAACGAACTCTACTTTCTCTTCTCCTATATCAAAAGCGAGTCTCCCATTCTTACAATCGACTATGCAGCCGGAAGTTGCAAGAAACGGTCTTCCGAGTATGATCGGGACCGGACTATCTGTAGGAATGGTAGGGGAGGTTTGTAAGCCGGAGGAGGAACGTAGACGTCTTCCTTCTCCTTCCCTTTCTCTTTGTCTTTCTCTACGGGGACTTCGACGAACTTAGGCTGCGGATCGGTGGTAGTCACTCCGCTCCTAGTCGTAATTGCCATCACCCTTCCCTTAGGGTTGTCCTCCGTCTTTCCTGGAAGTTTCCCTTGATTCCTAGGAACTTCCTCCGCATGGTTGAACATTTGGTTTTCTAAAACCTTTTGAGCTTTATCAACCTTGGAAATTTGATCATCAACCTTAATGATGCGGTTCTCCAACCCTTGAAGCTTTCCCAAAATCGTTTTCAACATGGGATCGGGCTTCTCCTTTCCCGAAGTGTTTCCTCCATTTGATGTTTGCCCCTGGCTTCTCAAAGGAGTAGAGGAAGAGGAAGGTGGAGTTAGTGAATTAGAATTGGAAGGATAAGAGTTACCGGAATTTTGTTGATTGGAGCGCCAATTGTTGTTACTTGAACCCCTATTGTTGTTCCAATTGTTGTTCTGGCCGTTATTATTGTTGTTGTTGCTATTCCAATTGTTGCTCCGGTTATTGTTCCGGTTGTTGTTGTTGTTGTTATTGCGGTTTGTGTTATTACCGCCATTGTTGTTGCCCAAATAACCAACATCCTTCCCTTGTTGCTTTGGAAAGTTGGTCTTGATAGCCTCCTTCAACTCTTTGATCTCATTGTTGAGGGAGAAAATCTGATTTTGAGCTTCATGTGTGAGCTTTGCTCCTTGCTCCACACGATTCCCCTCCACTTTCCGGTGGGAATACTTCTTTATGACCCTTGCTTGCTTCTCAATGAAGTCCCAAGTGTCATCTTCTCTCATGTCCATGAATGTTCCACATGAGAGGGATTGGAGGTTGAATTGCGTTCCCGCATCCAGCCCCTTATAGTAAATCTCCAGCAAGGCAAGTTTGGATATGCCATGATGAGGGCAATCCAAGAGCAAATCCTGAAACCTTTCCCAAGATTGAAACAAACTTTCGTTAGATCTCATGGAAAAAGCATTAATCTTACCTCTAAGTTCCGCCGTTTTAGATGGCGGAAAGAATTTGGTGAGGAACTCCGCGGAAAGGTTTTCCCACGTGTCTAGTTTCCCACTAGGAAGAGCTTGGTACCAAGACAACGCTTTCCCCTTCAAGGAGAAGAAGAAAGGCTTGAGCTTATAGTTGTTGGTAGTAGCATTCTTCGGTCTCATCGTCTCCATCATACACTCAAAGTTTTGCAAGTGTTGGTGTGGAGATTCAGCGCTTGTCCCGCCAAATTGGTTTTGGCGAACAAGAGTAATAACTTGAGGGTTAAAGCTAAACCCTTGTACATCTTCAGCATCAAAATTCACGCCCAAACGGCGTGGTTGTTGTGTTGGATCCATCCGCTGGCCAAGAGTTCTTGGCTCATTATCCACACATTCGATCCTCGCATTCCTAGGTGGAATACGGCGATTAGCAGCTCCCCGTGGATGGAAAGGATTCACATTGATCGTGGGATCAATTTCTTCTAGCGGTGGCATGGAAGAATCACTATCATCAGCGGATGAGTGACTTCTTCTTCTAGATCTTGATGCCCTTCTTGAGGATTTATTGCTTCCCTTATTTTTAAGGTCGCTTAGCTCTATCCTCATTTGGAACATCATATCCTTTAGATCGTTAACTTCAGATTGATGACGATCCATTTCATCCCGGTGGATGTTCTCATTCCATTGGAGTTGAGCTTCTTTCTCAGCTAACTCCGCCTGAAGATCGCGTTCGTGTTCTTCAGCCATCTTCTTTTCCTTGCGCTTTTGCCTTAAAGTTTTCTCTAGCTCTTGATCAAGAGGTAAGAGATCTTCGGTGTTCCTGGACCTGCGCATGCACTCAAAGTAATATCAAATAACGAGAGCAAGCTCCCAAGCTTGACAACCGGCAACCGAATTCTGCCGAAACCAAATCCCTGGCAACGGCGCCAAAAACTTGTTCGCCCCTAAACGTGCGTGCAAATAAGTTTTAATTATAAAACTAGAATCAAGCAAGCGAACCCGCAGTGTACGGATCGATATAGTTAAGCAAGAATTCCAGAGTATCGAACACAGGGATTTGGGTGGGAACAAATTCAATTGCAGATTATCAAGCGAGTAAATATGAGAGTTTTTGCAAATATTGGGAAAACAACAATCCTAAAGATCCAAGTATCCAGCTGTGGCAATCGATTCAAGATTTACTGTTGATATAAAGACAGAGTTGAGATATGCAAAGGTATGCTAATGTAAGGTAATCGTACGGTGAAGTTCCAAAAACCTTATATGACTCACCTACAAGACATTTTCTATAAAGGTTGTTGAGGCTTCAGTATAGAAAGGTTCTAAAGGTAAGAATTAATGTCAAATACCCAAACTTATAATCCAAGGATCAAGACTAATTTAACCGATTAAGGTTGTGACACTCACAATCGAGGTAGAGGTTGTTGAGGCTTCACTACCACCTAGAAAAGGCAAGCCAAGACTAAGCTAAAGCTAATCTTTAACTTTGGATTAAAGTAAAAGCAGGTTCGTAAACTTAAGGGAAATTACGGGTGGATCTTGAGATTCCACGGTCGTGGAACTCAAGAACAAACCGTGATTTAGGGTGTCGACGATATCTCTCTAACTCTCAGGGTCTAATCTGTTTACGATCGATCTATCATCATCTTAGCCACAACTATCAACCCTTCACCTTAGAATTGTTAAGGGTTTTTAGCCAATAACAGTCATGTTGATATCAAATTCAAGAATTAAAAGATTGAAAGATGAAAACTTCCGAAAACTTCCAATAAACTCCAAACCAATCTCAAAGTCACAATCAAGAACAAATAATGTCACTAATTCCAGAATAGAACAATTAACACAATCTTAGGTAAGAAGGAAGAACGGGATGTCAATACGTCTTCTAAATCAAACCTAAACAAGAAGAGAAGTCTTCTTGCAACAATCTTCCGAATCTTCCGTAAATCCGGGAATCTCAATCACAATCTCCACTAAAGTGCGAGATTAGGGCAAATCCGAGCGTAAGTGAAGATGCAAAAGTGCTCTCTAAGCGAAGGTCGGAAACGAGGCGTAAATGCGTCTAAGCGGGCGTTCGCGAAAGTCTCTCTAAGTGTGGATGTAAGCGGGCGTAAGCGAGGATGACGGAGTTTCTCTTCGTCCGTCTTTTTATAGGGCAAGATAAAATGTCGGCCCGGCCCAATCTTCAAAAGATCGTGGCTTCAAAATGTGGCGAAAAAGATCGCCAAGATCACGGTCGTGGAACCTTCCACGACCGTAATTTAGAGCGTGGAAATCAACACGGTTTGAACCATGGATTCCACGACCGTAAAAGCTTCTGGAATGAACCACGTTTCTTCTGCAGGGTTCCACGGCCCTGGAACTGAACGTGGTTCATAGTACGGCCGTATTTTAGAGCGTGGTTTAGGGCAAGAACGTGATTCTTCCCTAGCCTCGTGCATTCCTGAAGTTGACATCCATTTTGCTTCTAAGAATGCTCTCAATCCATGGACATACTCAATCAACTCATCTTTGCTCGATTCCGTTCGGAAATGGCTCTCAATCACCTATAATCAACATAAAGCTAGTGTAGACATCCATATTGACAATATAGGCAAACTAGCTCACAATTACAGCAATGCTCAATCAAAGACTATCAATATGAATCAAATATACTTAGAAAACGTGCCTAAAGTATCACAATATTTCATGCTAACAATAGGGGAGAGAGAGCGTAAAGAGGGGAGAAGAAGGGTGTGAACCGGTACTCCCTAATCGACGAAGACGTGCACGGTCCGGCGCAGAGTGGTTGCTGTTACGCCAATCTCACAGAAGGACGTGGGGAGGTTGCGGTACTGTTGCCGATTAGTTTAGGATTAAGGATGCAGATTAGGTTAGAGGTTAATTAGGTTTAGGGTAGCTAATGGGTTGGGATGTAATTGTTTTTGGGCCGCATCCATTGGGTCAGCTCGTTAAATAAAACCCCAAGGGCTGAAAGAATACTCGTTATTCGTCCGGAACGTTAAAGTACGGAATTATTTACGGAATTATATAAGTTATCATTTTATGTGCATTAATGTCACATAAAATGATAGAATTTAATATTGTTTTCTTTTATCAAAAGGAATAAAAGTTGACGGATCGGAATCCGGTTGAATTCGGTATTAAACAGAGTTTAAATTTTTTTCGGGTATTACATAAAGTTACTTCAAACAATTTAAAATTGAAGCATAGACAAATTAAGTTTTCATTATTAATATCATAGATGATTTCAATAGTTTGATTAAGTATTACAATTTATGCTAGAAAAATAAAAATAAATTTTATTACCTATGTATAAAAAATTATCCGAAATAATTTCTTGTTATGCACAAAATTAAACATTGTCTTTTAAAGCTATAGCTTATTAAAAAATATATTTTTAATTTAGGCTTAAAAACATGAGATAGTATATAAATTACTGAAAACAAAATTTGTATAATTTTTTTATTTTTTGTACATAGGGAATAAAAGTTGTATAATTTTTTTGATTATTTTTCGAGTATAAATTCTAATACTTAACCTAACTATAATACTTACAAGGAATGGTTTACTGCAAATAGTAGAAAATTAAGAGTGATTTTACGTCAATTTTTTTTACAAAGGGTAGTTTATTGTAAAAAAATGACTATTAAGGGTGATTTTATGTAGTTTCCTTTTGTAGTTATTGTAAAAGAATCTTTACGGCGTTACAAATACGGGTCTCGTTTCCCTATAATTACTCTAGGTGAAGTTCAAAAAATTCTATGAAAACAATCAAACTCAATAAAAGATAATTGTAAAAAAAAAAGATTTAGAGAGAGAATAAACTTAATATACCCATTGGATCATCATTTAATGGTTGAGATTCATTCACTTGGTGAAGTTTTTTTCAATAACTTCACCGAAACTAAACCCTACAAGTACATATTATATCACACCATTGATTTAGGGGTAAAATAGTCTTTTACCACTATTACTCTATTAAGAGTACTCATATTATATAATCATTTGCTAATTATGCCCCATATTTTTAGTTTAATTAAAACTTAATAATATTTTATTATATAGAAGCAAGTATATTTTTTAGTTTGAATTATATGCAACCATATATATTTATTTGAAATTTTTATGTATATATACAGTATTCAATAACTTCACCGAAACTGAACCCTACAAGTACATATTATGTCATTGTGCTTTTGTATATTAACATAGATCATGACATTTCAGTTTTGATCCGATCTATTGATTATTACCTGAACATGTTACTTATCGATTGATCATGTTGTATTTGTTTTTACTTTATGAACAACATTTTTATAGATAATGGCATTTGAGTTTTGATTGGTGGGTTGGCCTCAAGAATGAATGGGATACGAAGGAGAAGGACAATCCCAAGAAAGCCATGTTTAGAGGAAGTGTGTTGCTTCACTTTTGTGTTGAGTTATCTCTCTCAGAGGTTGGAAGATTCCAACTCACTGTCACAACACCTACGCTTCATCAATCCACCCTATACTTTACTTTTTTTTAATATTATAATTAAATATTCCATTATATAATCTATATATATAACTTGACTCATAATATTATGGTCTAAAATATACAAATAATTAGAAAACAAGTTTACTAGTAAAATTTAGATATTTATGAATTATGACACCCAGATGAGCTTCCAAGGGAAAAAAAAGCAGTCTTGACTGTTTTTTTTAATCATAATATTTTAATAAAAATAACAGATTTTTTCGGTATGACGTTACTGTTTTATTATTAGTTTTGTTTCTTTTTTATGGAAAGGAGAAAAGGAGTAAAGCAATCCCGCAAATATCGTAACCACGCCTCCCTTTCCAAGGACGGAAGTGATAGTATAAATAAAGGACAATACTAAAGCAACTTTCTTGTAATTTTCTTTTCTTTCTCTATAAAAAATTGAGTAATATATAATTGCATTAATCCTATAATTCATTAGATAAAAATATTTTAATTTTGTGAAAGTAGGCTTTTTTTAGCCTATAGCAAAGAAATAAATTGACAAATTATTTGTATTGTTAAATTATATCGTGACAAAAATATGTTTTCTCTGAAGTCAAAGCTAAAGAGAAGACCTTACATGACCGAGGAATTCTAACACGAACTCCCCTGAATATACCTTAAAGTGAAGATTTACTACTTGAAGCACCAAATAAGTCAAACGACTAATGAAAACGGTCTTTACCGTATGGTGGTCGTTTCAATTACATAATCAAAGTCTAACTCAAACTGTCCGTTGTGACGTGGCAAAACGGCTTGCTTAGGGTTGATATGCCTTCGGAGGCCGTTCGGTGACCGTTTCGATTGTCGTAGAGATGGAAATCAAATATTCCGATTTTAACTTTGAAATGGTTATATTTTGTGTAACCCTAGACTCCGATATTTTCCCCTATAGATTCATACGTCATTTGTAGGGTTTCATACGCTGAGTCATCCCGATTTAGGCAGTACTTAGATTTCTCCTTACCCTAGTTGTTAAGTAGTTGTTAGGTTTGAAGGTTTGCACTAATAGAAACAAACAATTGTGAGCTTATATCTTTCTTGATTTTTTATATTGTATTTGCATTATATCTGATCATTTCTGGCTAATCTCCTTCTTCGTCTAGAGATTGAATGATACCTATAATAGTTTAATTTATCTTTCATACTTGCATATAAACACACACACACACATATATATATATATATATATATATATATATATATATATATATATATATATATATATATATATATATATATATATATATTTTGAGATTGTGATATTGCTTCTTTTCAAAGCGCTTCATTCCTACATTTTATTTACATTTGAAAGAATTTGTGTTTATAATTGGTTTAGATAAAACAACTGAAGAGCAACAAGCGAAAGGCGTTTTATTGGATTGAAAAGAACTTGGTTTCGAGAGTACTAATTTATCAAAGCTTCGAGGATTTCTAATTATCGTAGAAAGTTCCGACCTTTGTTCTTTTTTCTAACTGAAGAGGCAAAAGTAAAGGTTGTTCTTGGTCTTTTCCGGACTTCTAAGTTTTTAATGGGTTTTCCTATACTTGCCGAACCGCTAGATTGAGAGCTACACGAGTTGGAAAGCACGGTCTTTGTTTGTCTTCGGGAAAGACTGTTTTAGATGGTTACCTACAATTATTCACATATCAATGTTCATGAGTCATATATACACAACAATATCTTAATTCATTATAGTGACAATTATTGTTTCCTTAGATTGCTTCCATCATACAATATCTTAGATTGTTTTCACTACCATTATTGTCTTATTGCTTTCTTTTTACTTAAAATAATTAATTATAAATATTCATTAAATCAGACATGGACCCAAAGAATTCGATACCCGAATATGCTTCATTAAATCAGACATGGACCCAGAGAATTCGATACCCGAATATGCTTCATCCAATCCCCTGATACGTTCGGGAGGTTGTTGTTACTATTCGATAAAACTTCCACGACCAAGTTATTACCTCTTAAATTGGTGGGCCATTTGTGGTAAGTTGCAGGTGGTAGCTAGCTGAAGTAAAAATTCAAAGATTATAGTACTTTTGACAGACACAAGGTTCGATTGATTGCTAGAGTTTGTCTCGTTTAGAAGACATTAGTTATAGTGAGACCTTTGCACCTTTTGCCAAAATGATCTATGATAGAATCTTACTCTCAAGATGTTTGCATGAAACTTTCGACAAATTATCACACTCTCAAGGCATATCATCCTAGCACACAAAGAGACATAAAAAGAGTGCAAGACTAATATTAAACAAATGGTGTGCAAACTTAAGAATTTTTTTGTAAGGGCTCAAACAAATCCCAAGACAATGGTTTTGCAAAGTTTTCTCAAGTAGTCAAAAAGGTTGGTTATACATAATTTAAGGTTGAATATACACTATATACAAAGAAAAATCGTATACTCTAGAGCTACTTGAGAAAGCATGTATGACACAGTTGACAAAAATTATGAAGGATTTCTTCTAAATCAGATATAGTATACTCGATCTAGAGCTACTTGAGAAAGCATGTATGACACAGTTAAAGTCTAGTGCTACTCCACTTGATCCAAATACCTAACAATCACTCGACCAAACGCATGTTATGTAGCTCAAGTTTGTGCATCAACCAAATGATAATAATTGGAAGCCGTCTAAGCATATTTTGAGATATCTAAAGAAAGCACTAGAAGAAGGATTACTCTATTAAGCATATTAGATCTCAATCTCAAAGCATTTTTACAAAGCAAACATATGTTGTTGTGTCATCAACTAAATTAAAGTATAGAGTTATGACTACTACATGTTAAGAGACAACGTGTGATGTACGAGCATTACCACCACCTTCTTCGTATCCGATCCGTTAAACCCCAACCATGTAGGTGTCATCACAAGGACTCGAGCTAGAAAGCTTCACCAACAGTTGGGAACTAGAATGGTTGTGTTTATTTCTAAGGAACTAGCCATGACCATTGATGCCTCCGTGAAGATTTTAGTGACCATCATAGTCATGGAAAGAAGTGAAGACACCGTGTTGATGTTTAAGGCCACTTGCACAAGTGAAAGCCACCTCATGCATGCATAGAAGATGCTCCATGCAGCCATGCACACGTGAGGCATGATTCTTGCCTTAGGCGTCTAGGTGAATGAAGATTTATGTGTTTTAAGTCTCTTGTTGCATTTTCACTTAAACTTGAGTTTAAAGACATTTTAAGTTGTTTTTAAGATATAGAAAGACTTTTAAAGCTTTTTAATACTTTTAAGTAGTTTCTTTTATTAGAAAAGGTTTTCTAAAACATATAAAAGCCTTTTCTATTTATTTTATTTTAAGATCAATCATTGTTGAGAATATTGTTTCACGGAAATTGTAATCCAAAGAAAGATATTGGTGAGAAAAGTAGAATGTTGTTGTTTTTCAGCTTAGTTGTTTTGCATGTGTCAATGTTCTCTAAAATTGGTGCTCATAAGTTCCATAAGAATTATCTCCATGCTTCTAAACCTTCATCATTTGAAATTGTGTGGAATTGTACAAGTCATGGTCGTTTGCTGCATTGTTTGGCTTTTTAATCCCAAAACTAAAGGTTCTTGCACAAGTTTTTTCTACGGTTCTATCTTCTCTATCCTTTGCTATATTTCTTGCCCTTTCTATTCCATTCTCACGTCTTTTTCTCATTGAACTCACGCCTGATTTATATTTATTTGTGTTGAGTATTCCAACCATTCAAATGTCAAGAGGTTTCATTGTCTAGAACGAAGAAGTACGGATATATCATCCTAGTATCAACTTGAATTTTCAAGCTTTCGGCATATTAAATGTGATACAAACTAAACTAGTAAGTTATATTGTGTCGATCAATTTACGGTGCACATTGCAAGAAACTCAATTCTTTGTAGAGAGAAAACCATATACAAGGAGATTGTCACTTAGAGAGTTGATACATATACACGTAAGTAGTATGCATACATATCTCTCTCTCAATTTAGTTTTGCCGTTTGTATCAATATATACAACATGATAAATTATCTTTTTTTTATCCGTCGAGTCTAATACGTGGAAGCATGTTAGGTTCACACGGTATTATATTCACATCTATATTGTCGATGTGAGACACATTTTTATCCGTCGGGTCTTTTTTTATCCGTCGGGATCTAATACATGGACATTTTACACGTAAAGATGAACCTACACACAAGTCTTTCGAATTTCATGCTAAAACCAATTGACAATAGAATAAGTAGCCGTAAGACTTATATGTTAGATTTACACGGTATTATGTTATCGACGTGGAACACATCCCACACATTAACACAACAGAATTCCTTCGACCATATCTTCTCTCCAATATGTTTTTTCTCTTCACGTTTCTGTATAATGATCTTAGTGATCACTAGAGCCAAGTAAAGGATCTGTTTGGTTATTTAAAATGTTATTTTGGAGGATTATAATCTCCAACCAAATTACTTCCAAGTTGTAGAGGTTGAAAAAAATAAGTTGTTTAAATTCCAAATATTCCTATATCTATCCTATAAAGGAAGAAAGAAGAAAAATCTAGGATTTAGTTACGGTAAAATTTTTGAAAAAAAAACTTCAAATAGAATTGAATGAATCTCAACCGTTCAATGATGATTCAAATGTTATTTTGGAGTATTAATTTTTCTTATAGCCTCAAACAATTGTTTCAAAAAAAAAAACTTAATGTCAAGACTTTTTTAAAAGATTACAGCACATTTATTTGTCTTGTAATTTGTAGTCTTAGTTATTGTTTTCAACTCTTTACAGTTTTCAATAACTAAAAATAACGATGACACCATTTTCATAAATCGATACTTCAAAATTTACAAAGAGGTAGAAGGAAGACGGGCAACAAGTTGTGCCGCCAATCCTTTCTGGATAGCGAAACCGATCCTCCTAAAAACAACATCAGAAGACCTAGGAGACGTAACATTGCCATGCAAAACCCGTTGCACCCTCTTCAGAACTAAAAATATAATAGACACTTTCACCTCTTATTGTAGTTTAAAAACTACATTAATTGTTTCTTTTTAATTTTTATTTGTCTTAGTATGTGTGAAAAATTTTAAATGGAGGGAGTATTATTTTCTAACACCCCAATATTTAAAAATTTATTTTTAATAAATTATATTTTATAATTCCAAATTAAAATATCTTATATAATACTAAATTAAACGGACATTAATCATTTTTATAGTGAGATGTAAAACTATTTATCAAAATATTATCAACTAAGTTAAAATTGAAATTTTTTTGCCTTTTTTGGAAAAATCTCTCATAACATCTATTATGTATAAATAAATTAAAACTTAAAATTAATATGGTCAAATTATGTAATGGACAAATTTCTTATATTATGAATTAAATAAATTATATCATTTCACATTAGACATACTCATATATATTTTATTTATAAAAAATATAAATTTCTTATTTAAGATGGTGGTTATTTATATTTGAAGCAGTTTTGGATTTTTGTCTTTATTTAATATTTTACATTTAGTAAATTGTTTTATTTATATGTGCAAAAAAAAATATTTTGTATGGGCGTAAGCAAGGACATTCTCTGGGTACGTGAATCGCCGAATCGGTTTAGGGATGAGTTAATAATCATTATCCCTCTAAAATCCTGTAACGTAATCATCGTCTTTAATGAGGATAAATTATTATCCTTAAAAATAAAGCCATTGAGGTGGACACGTGTTCGAATATGCGTGGTAAGCGGAAGGCGTCACGTGACATAAAAAATAGAGGGCGCCTCCCGAATCACGTGGCCAACTCACTTTTGGTAGTGGAGGTCCCCACCTTTATACTCAATCCGGTTTTCTCCTCTCTACGGCGTCCTGGTGGTGGGTCCCATCCACGGATATTCACTTAAAAATAAAGTTAAATTGCTACGGTGAAGAATATGTTCAAGCGACGTTGCCCCTTGGAGGGCTGGACGATTTAAATGGTCTCCTAATAATCATTTTATTTAATTTTTTTAACTAAAATGATCACTTTATAATTTTTTTATTAAATTGAACTTTATATTTTGTAATTACTTTTCGATGATCCATTTTGATCCAATACTAGTGTAGTTTCCGTGCCAAAGCACGAGCATAAATTTAAAATTTTATTGATATATAATTTTTTTAAAAATTATATAAGAAAATAAATTGATGTAGCATAATTATTTTAATTAACTAACCCAAAAATAATTAAAAAAATTTATTATTAAATTCATTATAGTTTTAGATAAACAAAAATAGACTAATTTATACAATATTATATATCTTAGTTAAAGTTAATTTTAGTCGACTATTTATGACGATGATAAAGCTGAATAAAAAATTAAAAGAAAATAGAACTAAATTTTAAAATATAAATGTTAGAATGGAGAACATTTAAAAAGTTCTTATAAAATTATCTTAGGTAGTTTTAAATAATATTTTTTAAAAATAAAGAAAATATAATAATTATATTATAATAATTTATATATTTGTTAAGTTAGTAAATATTTCCTAATTAATATTAGAACTATATATTTATATCTTAAAGTTAGAATGCTAAATTATTTAATCATTTTATAACTAAATGTGGGTGATTTAAAATAATAATAAGAAGAATATCTTAATAATATATTGAAGATTGCGGTAAGACTGGAAATGGAAACAATATATCTATTATCTACATTAATGATTTTTTACTTATTTATAAATTAGTATAATTAAAAACTTAAAATTCATGAGAATATGACACGTGGGACGAAGTATTTTTACTTTAATATATGTATATAGATAAAAAGATATTTCTGGTTAGTAGATAAATATAACTTCTATCATAGGATAATAATACTATTATTTTATTTACTAATTTAAATATGACAACTATATATAATTTTTTAAAAAAAATCAAAATTCTAAGAAAATGTCATGTAACAAATTATAAGTTATGATGAACCACATTGAAGTAAATGTTTTGGCTTTAATATAGTATATAGATCCTTATAAGGTAATTATCCAATTGAATAGTTTTGTGTAAAAGTAACTTCGTATTATGATTATATATATATAAAAAAAACTTTAATCAATTGATGGGTAGATATTTTTAAAAAAAATTAGTTTAAATTGTATTAAATTAAGTGTAATAAAACATATTCTAAAAATATATATGGTTTTATTGTTGAAGTTGGTTATATCCTTTTCGGTCAATCAATTTCTTTTTGAAATTAGGTATTTATTAAAAATGAAATGAGTTATTTTGTAGTATGATTTTTGTTCTAATTTTAGGTGTTACTAAACACGGTGAATGAGTATGACTCATTCTAATATATTTAGTTCCATAAACTAGTACAAAACAAGCATCAAGAAGTATGTGTCTCAAATAAGACAACACATACCATAAGTGCACAATAAATGTAGTTATAGTGTATGATATGAATTAAGGTCATATTTACAAACACTTTGGTTGTTTGATTAACAATTGAGTTTTTGAAAGTTTAAGCAAAGAGGAAAACAAAAGAAATAAACATGAGAATTGAATAAAAAGGGTAAGGTAAACTGAAAGGTATAAAAGCTGATATGTAAGGCTCTAGGATTAAGAGATAAGCTCGCAATTTAGATTTGGTTCAATGAAAGCAATCAATCATACAAGCTAGTTTATAAGCAAATTTAGGTGGTCTCATCATAGAAATTCACGCATCTTTTAAGGAAAGTGGAATGACTCAAATCAATAAACATTACACTTTCGTGATTAATGCAATTAACACGAACCTAATCACTAAGGGCATGATCATATAAATGAGATGTGGTTTGCTCTCGCATTGAACATCTCACAACAAAAACACACATCACATTAGGAAACAATCATGATCTCGCCTTTTATTATTCCTAACACTTTCTCTAGCTTTTCATCATCACATTCCCACTAGACGTTAACCTTTCAGTTGAGGCCTGAAATGAATACGTAGAACTTTCAACAACTAAAACATGGTTCAATCCTGATGTGATAGTGTTTGAAACTCAACACGGTCAATGAAATATCCAAACTCAACTTAATGTTCAAGCCTTACGATCATCATCTCTAGAGAAAGACTAAACTCAAGCATATATTCCCATCAAACATTCATCAACACAATCAAATCGTCACACTTCAACAATAGATCGAGCCCTCATCCACAATCTTAGAAAATGATATCTTACAAAACATAAGAGGAAAGGAAATGAAAGATAAAAGAAGTTAGAAAATACTATAAAGAAAGGATCTAAGATTGGTGGTTAGTCCTACACTCCTACCAATCCATGGTTCTCAACTCATTCAAAAATTTCATTCAATTATAGTAGGCATAGGTATGCTTAGGAGGCTTTATCAAGAGATTTCAATCATCTTGTGAGATCATGGAATGGTTCAATCAATCAATCAACATATGCATTGTCATGGTTAACACTAATCAAAAGAATCTAAGTACTAAAAAACTTGATCACATCATTATATTGCATTGTACTCTCATACTAGCTATAAATTAATACAATCAAGGTTGAATTGCAACACATTAGGAAATTTAATCATGTTTTTTCTTTTGACAATACTTAATTCAATGCAAGTCATTTAGGTGATTACCTCTCGGTTAAGGCCTGGATGAGAAACTAAGTGTAAAAACACACATTCAAGCATATAACATTCACGAGGAATGTTAATCATGGAAAACCCAAAAAAAACTAACTCATGTGAAAACCAAGAATGCAGGCCAAATCCTAAGTTTGAAAGATCCTAAAATATGAGTGAAAAATACATTTTCATATCCAACGTTCATGATCGAACACTAATCTCAATCAAGAAACCATCCCCAATCCATGGTTTTGCTTTAAGAACATAAAAGTAGCTCTCTTAGATCTAGAATTTTTAAGGTAACTTTTTCTATGTAAAATGGGCATGGTTGAGCCATTTGGAGTCTCATATGTGTGTGTATATAGGGTTAGGTTCCGATGAGAACATGTGTTACGGTAAAAAAATAAGAACGTATATCAGTTATCGGAGTAAATAATCAATATCCATGATTTAACGTTTATATATGGTAATAATGTATTATCTTTATTGTTGTATTTACATAAATAGTAGGTAAGATATAAACGTGCAAATAGAATATTATTGATATGGAAATATAATATATTATAAAAGTGCAAACATTTATTTTTCTATGTATTTATGCAATGATCGTTCATTTTTTTTATAAAATTTTCTTAGTCGTGCAGTATGACTATGCTACATCTTAGTCGTGCATCTTCTTAGAGGTATAGTCGTACTTATGTGCTCGAGTCATGCATCATAGGTTATCTGCACGAGTCGTGCATCATAGGTGAGGCTATGTGCACGTGTTAATTAAAATATTTGTGAACGATTGATGAACATCTATGTGCACATTCAAGCTGACGTGCACGAGACCTAGTTGTGCTTAGTTATAAACGTGTAAGCAAATCAATTACCATGTAAAAAGCTTTGTATCTTTTGCATGTATATACAACTTGATACACCCCTGGATGGTGATGCCATCCGTACCTCCGGCATGATACGCTCTTGGCTAGCGACGAAAGATTTGTCCAGCATATTTATTTCCGTCATATTTTTATCTATTTAATATTTTAGATAATTAAATAATTAAAGGGATATTTTTGTGGATATTTCCCTTTAAGAGGAAGATTTGACTTGGAATCATTCATAGAATATTCCAATCAAATCCTTTAAATTAAGCCTAGCATCTCTCAATTGTGTCCTAAGGATTTCCATCTTTGTCACCACCCTCCACTATATAATGGATGGTTGGCTTCATTGTAAAATCATGTTCAATATTAATCAAGTACAATTGAGAAGCATTTCCTCATCCTTGGTTATTGGGCATCACATCTTCCTCTCCTTTAAAGTTCTTGCTTTGGATCTTTGATCCAAGTCTCCAACTCGAGGATCCTTCAAAGATCACTAGTTTGCTCCACTTCAAGGATTGTTCGATCTCTCTAGATCGAATCAATCATACGCTTCCGCAACATCATCTCTCAAGCTTCCGCAAACTCGTTTTCTACATCAAATCCATCCGCACATAACAAAACGCAATAGTTGAAGTTCAAGCTCGATCTAGATCCGGAGTTTGTCCTTGAATGCATCAAAGGACACATCAAATTGGCATCAGAGCTCGGGATCGAGGTTAAAATTTCTTTACTCCAACTTATATCACGTCAATGTTCTTCTATGAAAGCGACGAGTCCTTCGATGAGGACGAGGAGTGGTTGCCTCCTCCATATCCACCAAGGCCTAAACAAACCATTGATGGGCGCCGACGGTACCTCCACAACCGACGTCATGCCTATCATGAAGACGAGGAATGGTTGCTGTAACACCCCAAATTCTCAGAACTCGGGACATTACTGGTTAGGACCTCACAATGGGCTCCGACCTCAATTTGACAACAACATTACTAGGATCTTGCAACAAGACACAAATAAAGAAACCGAAATTCATAAAATAGTATTTTTAGGGTAATGAATGCAACACTGTCTAGCAGCCTAAAGTACTTAAACAAAAGAACGAACAACTGTCTTAACCAAAAGGAAGAAAAAAAAACAGACACAACCCCAACCCCCACTCTAAGGAGTACGGAGACCCGGCTGACCACTACTTCCGGATCACTCAGCTGCTGGTCTAACCTGCGGTAAATCTAAAAAAAACACAACAAGAGGAACCGTTAGCTAGTTATCTAAATATTAGCAGAATAATAGCAGCACAAACACACACATAAAAATATAAACACCCATCATGCTTTCAAACAAGTCCGTTTTATTATCTTGAGTTAAATTACTCTTTCACGCTAATGATACTTATTTTGTGACACGAGGGATTCCCAAACCTCGCCTCCGCCCCCGTGTAACCATCAGGAATGGATCTGATGCATCTCACCTTGTACCTGTCTGGTGTGGGTATAGAGAACCTCCCAGTCTCCTGTCAGAGCTGGGCAGTGATGTCACAGCCCGTTATACATACACTTGGGCCTTAAACGTAATAATAACAGTCGTCCTAGCAAGTTATTATTATTAAACACGCAAATAGCACACACAACCACTATCACTCAACTAATATCCAGAAACTGGCTAAGTAAGTCGCAAGGACTTACCTGAGTCAAAACTCTCTCTAACACGTCTCGAAACAGTCCGTACTCGTGGTAACTCAAACGCCTGTCAAATAAGGCATGTGGATCAAAATCACATCTCGATGTCCAACCTCATGCGAAGGAATTACGGAAAAAGCTCTCTTACGGTAAAAGACCATTTTACCCTTGGTATCGTAAATTCTAGAAGTTTATTCTGGAATTCTCCTCATTTCTTTCATTGCTTGTTTCCCATAATTTAAGTCTCTTGGATAGATACTTATAGGTTATAAGGTCAAACTCGAGACATTCGAAGAAGGACAACATTCCTTCTCTCCGGTTACTAATTATGCTACTACATATATTATACCGTCAAACCTGTTTTTACTCTTTCTCCTCAACTCACTTATCCATATAATTTCATAACTCCCAACTCATACTTATATATTAACCCATATTCCAGTTCTTACGGATGAATTTAGTATCGCAGTACAGAAGTTATACAAAATCCTAGATTTTCCTGAAACGATCATTAAAGTCCGATTTGAGTTAAGATCCAAGGTGTAGATTAAAAGTTAAGAATTCCGAGAACACTTTCTAATTCCTCTAAAATATGTATACTAAACGTAGGGCAAAGATCTCTAAAAAATTCAACCAAAACTCCTACATAAAATTTAAGGTTAGACTAGAAGCTAAACTCCTATACTTAGCCACATATTTTCCTGTTTCAAAAACAGCTCAAGTGCTCTACTTCGGGACCTTATAAAACCTAATCCGACCGTTAACTTTCTCCCAACTTTTAACACAGTAAACTATATATGTCCATCTACAATATATCCAAATTTCAACGGTGGATGATCGTTCTAAAGTGTCGAAATCTAGTCTCAAACATGCTGGGTCAATACAGTTTTTCCTAAGGCAAAAAATGTAAATGTAAGGTGGTCTAGAGTTCGATTCTTACCTCCTACTTTATTCCTGGGTTATTGTTTCAACACAGAGGTCCTTACTTCGAGTCCTATGATCTACCAAACAACAACACTGAATCAAAGAGATGCCTCTCCTATCTTAGACATGGAAACCAAGGTTGAAGTTACTCACCAAGGTTAAGCTGTAGAAGGTTTCTTTGGCCGAAGGTGGACCTCAGGCGGACGTGTTTCTGGCGGCTGATGAGGTGGTATGTCCGGAGGGGATCTGGCACGTTAGAAGTGGTAGTAGGGGAGGCCAACACTGGTGCTACGTAGCGGACCGGGAGCAGGCGGATATGAAGGCTGTTCTTTTGTGATAGGGATTTAGGAGGGCACATGTGCAGCCATGAAGTCTATTAAGGAGGCATGAAAGTAAGGGAGAGAATAAGAGGGAAGAGTGGACAGGTGTGTATACTTACCCAGCCCTCTGCAGCAGTAGCCTGGCGAGAGATCTGCTCTTCTGTGGACCATTGAAGACGCGTGCACTGGCTTGGGACTGGCTGCGAGGCGTGCTGTCCTGTACTTCGGTCTGCAGCAGCGGTGGAGGCGTCAAGGTACGTGGTGGTGGTCGACGCTGATGAAGACCGTCCAGCAGGGCTGCAGATGGGCGAAGAGGGAGAAGCAACCGGATTCACCTGCTCAGGAAGCGTTGTGTGCAGAAGGATGGGTGAGGCTTCGATCTAGGCGGTCTGTAGAGGCTGTCCTCGTTCAGCAGTAAGGTGACTCGGAAGAGAAGGCCGAAGAATGCATCTAGAAGGAAGGAGGCAGGTGCGACGACTGGAAAAGGAAGGGCAGCAGATCCGCAATCGTGAAGGCGTAATTCAGCGTGATCTGCGGCTGTTACGTTGGAGATCTTCCAGCTCAGCACACGTATGGAGTAGCAGCCATCTTTCATTGGGCCGGACATCAGCAAGGCAGGGAATAGATATCTGGGCTGAAACAAACATGGGCCAAACAAAAAGAAAAGAGGGGTGGGCTGAAGGTTGTAAAGACCTTGTCATGGCCTTGTCAACAATTGTCATAGCCATGCATGGCTTCGTCAAAATTCGTCACGGTCTCGTCTTGACTTCGTCTTGGGCTCGTCTTGATCTCGTCATTAGGACGTCATGACTTTGTCATAGACAAGTCATGATATATATTAGGGTTTGGATTAGGGTTGCTACTAATAAAATTCTTATCATTTTATGTGAAGTAATATTACATAAAATGATAAAATTTTTAGATATGGTGTCCAACTATGAAGACAACTAAGGATCAAAAGATCGAAATCCGGTTTGCTACGGAGTTTAAATTTTTCGGGTATTACAGTTGCCTCCTCCATATCCACCAAGGCCTAAACAAACTATTGATGGGCGCCGACGGTACCTCCACAACCGACGTCATGCCTATTATGAAGACGAGGAATGGTTGCCTCCTCCAAATCCACCAAGGCCTAAAGAAACCATCGATGGGCGCCGATGGTACCTGCACAACCAACATTGTTCCTATCATGAAGACGAGGAGTGGTTGCCTCCCTTATACCCACCAAATCCCAAACAAGGGTCCCGAAGGCCTCCTCATGACCAACGGCGGGTCTATCATGATGATGCCTATGTTTCTCCCCAACAAAGAGTCTATCCGAAAGCTACCTATGTTTTGCCCGAAACCACGCACGTTGCCTCGAAACCTTGTGTGGCCGATGTAATGAAAGAAAGAGCTAGTATAAGGCGTGGCATGGAAGAGATTAAGGAACAAATGCGGGCTTTGACGGAGTTCTTACAACACCAAACGGATATGGAAAGGAGCCAACACCATATCCATGTTATCCCGGTGCAAACCAACTCTATCAAAGTCCACCAAGGCGATCAAGCGGTGGTACCACCTAAGTGCAAGTTGGTGGTCCACCCATTACATGATGAAGGGAAATTCGAAGACGAGAGAAATATCATCAATGAATTTTTCACCCCGGCTCTTTAAATCAAATTTGTCAATCCATTATGTGGAGATTTCTTTGAAGATGACAAAGATGAAGTCATCAATGAGAGTGAAAAAGATACCGACCCCGAGAAAGGCTCCACCATGTTGAACGGCTACAAAATTGAGCCGCCCGATCCGAGGTTTGTCTTTATTGTTCCTAATAATTTACCTCCCGACATTCCTTTTGATCTATTCAGCATGCAACCGGAATTCAATTTCAACGGCATGTACGAGAAGTTAATTGGTACAACATCTCTAAGTGACTTCAAGTTCAAGCCTCCCGATCAAGTGTTTGCCCTTATTATGTCCAATGGGAAACCTCGCCATGGTCCGGGTGAGTATTGGAGGAAGTGTGTAGTTGCTCATACCGTTAACCAAATCACCTACAAGTACCGAAATTCAATCATTTGTACCATGATGGACTACAAGTCCAAGCCTCCTGATTCCTACGGCATGCATCATCTTACCACGGTGAGACGGGGACGTTTCATAGCCAAGAGGAGGAGAATGATACGCCTCTAGATGGTGATGCCATCCGTACCTCCGACATGATACGCTCTTGGCTAGCGACGGAAGATTTGTCCCGCATATTTATTTTCATCATATTTTTATCTATTTAATATTTTAGATAATTAAATAATTAAAGAGATATTCTTGTGGATATTTCCCTTTAAGAGGAAGATTTGACTTGGAATCATTCATAGAATATTCCAATCAAATCCCTTAAATTAAGCCTAGCATCTCTCTATTTTGTCCTAATGATTTCCATCTTTGCCACCACCCTCCACTATATAATGGATGGTTGGCTTCATTGTAAAATCATGTTCAATATTAATCAAGTACAATTGATAAGCATTTCCTCATACTTGGTTATTGGGCATCACATCTTTTTCTCCTTTAAAGTTCTTGCTTTGGATCTTTGATCCAAGTCTCCAAATTGAAGATCCTTCAAGGATCACTAGTTCGCTCAACTTCAAGGCTTGTTCGATCTCTCTAGATCAAATCAATCATACGCTTCTGCAACATCATCTCTCAAGCTTCCGCAAACTCGTTTTCTACATCAAATCCATCCGCACATAACGAAACACAGTAGTTGAAGTTCAACCTCGATCTAGATCCGGAGTTTGTCCTTGAATGCATTCAAGGACTACATCACAACTTGAATTAATACTAATTGAATTAATATCAAAACCAAAGAAAATAAAATCATTACCATGTAAAAACCTAGTTGTGCTTGGTTATAAACGTGTAAGTAAATCAATTTCCATTGTCTTAAACAATTGAATTTATAAATTAGATTATTTTTTCTCTTAAGCCAACAATCTTGTTCACGTGGATGCTTATGACTAATTTGGTAATAATTATATTTATCTTTTAATAGGTACCGATTATATTTTATCCATATATAAATGCATGCTTAATTATTGTCCTAAAATAAGAATGTATCATGATCGTTGAATGTATGTAATCAAGTGGTCTAGATCTATTCTTATTTCTTATCATAATACTCGTTCTTACTCGATCTTATTCATATATATAGAGAGAGAGAGAGAGATTGACTCTCATGTAAACAGCTCTTACCATGTAAAGTGAGAACAAATTGTATCTGTTAGATCGTTAAATAGATGCCTGAGATTAGGCGATATTAAAGGGGGAAAAATTGTGTCATTAATGGAACAAATATTCTCCGGACTTGACTCTATATATTTGGCGGTATAGCCACATATATTCGGTGTTTACATGTTCACATGGTAAGAGTTGTTTATATATGAGTCAAGATCTATATATATATATATATATATAGAGAGAGAGAGAGAGAGAGAGAATTAAAATCATTTCAGTACGTTTTTTCCTACCTCGGTCTGTCGTTGGATGAGGTAGGCAAAATTTTAAGACCGACGTCCCTCACTAGTGGAACACCTCGTTTTGGCAAGCAACTGCCTCGGTCTAGTAACAGGTGGCTCGACTGTGGTAGTTGTTAACATGTTTTTGCTTTGTGTTTTTGCTCTTGCTTTTACTGTTTTGATCATTTTTTGAGGTCTTCCTTGAGGATTCAACTTTCAGTGTAAACTAAAAAGTTGTAAATCTTGAAATATCTTTTCAACGAGCACCTGGTCTTCTAACTCATTCCGAGACCTCATATAGTTTTGTTTTGACGCAAAAGCATCCTCTAGGCCTTATTGTGTCAACAAGTCTTCATTATTTGCTTCATGACCCTTGTATGAAGCTTCCAAACATTTATAATTGTCATATATAAGTTTTTCATTGATTGTTTATGATCCTTAGCCTTATTATATGTTTCTCAATGCTTCAACATGGACCCGATTTTGACTCAATGACTCATTTTAGACGCCTTGATCATTCGAGGTGACCTAAATATGTGCATTAATTTTAATAATTAAACTATATCTAACAACATATTCAAGAAATATAAATCATGTTTCTAAGTAAAATAGTTCCACTAAAATCTAGCATGTTCAGGAGTTCATTACTTTCAAAGCCTGATATAGACGGACCGTAGAGCGGGGTCGTGTGCATCCGAGCGCACATGCACGTTCGGCCCAAGTCCAACACATAAGCCCGACAGGTCCCTAAAACCAATTGGAAATAGGAGGAGTAATCAACCGACCTTATATAGTAGTCTCGGAGTGTCCACAACTTTCGATGTGTGAACTTATTATCTCCAACACGCCCCCGCAAGGTGCAACTAGGGTATAGACCGAGCTGACCCTTCCCACAGGTTAGGATCGCGAGCCGAATTGAGGCTAACCACTATGATACCATGTCAAAGTCCGATATAGACGGACCGTAGAGCGAGGTCGTGTGCATACGAGTGCACATGCGTGTTAGGCCCAAACTCAACACATAAGTCCAATGAGGTTTTATCCTAAGACAAATTTACAATAGGAGTAACCCGCCGACGTTATATAATAAGCTCGGAGTGTCTACAACTTTCAATAGGTGAACTTATTATCTCCAACAATTTAATAAAACAACATTTTTCTTATACGTTATATGACGATATACAATTTTGATGATGTTATTTATAAACCGAGTAGAGATGGAAATATTTGTTAAGTTCAATGAGTAGAAAGTTGAAATGTTATCCAAAATAAATAATTAAAAGGATGGAAGAAATAGAGATGGGTGGACTGACTGACTGAGTGACTACTGACTTAGAAAAGTGCAGGAGAGGACCATGCACCGCACGTGAGTTGGAAGCGACTGCTCACGTGCCTCCCACACTGCTTGCCGGCTCCCTCCGCGTGCGGTGGGGACCGCTCCGTCTTCCGTTTCCAGATTTATTGCTTCACTTGTCTCCCGTTAGTAAAAACCCGGGCCCGCTCTTCTTAATTAGTTAACGGCTATGAGATTCACTTAACTCCGTTACACTCGGTTATATCATCGATCAAAGGCTATTAATAGGGTTGTTTACAAACTAAAATGAACATGCAAATAGTAGTTGGAGGGAGTACTTTGGACTTGATGGATTACATAATGTCCTGCATTTTGGTGTTCGTTTAAAAGATGAGGATATGAAATTATCGATGAATCTAATTTAAGGAGACGTAGATTATGCAAAATCTTCAACCTTTTTATCTGAGTAAAATTAAAAAATTTAACATTTGTACCTCTATATTATCTTTGAGGATCTCAAGACAACCAACACCATCTTTTTTCTTCGGATTCTCAACACAAAGTTAATCAATTGAAACAAACCAATTTTAGTTTTGTTGAATTTATCAATTGAAACAAAACAACTAAAAATTGGATGGTTTCCTCATAAATTCATCAATAGAAGTTAAGAGAACTTCAAGTTTAAGTGACTAGAGAAACATTCACCTTCTCCAAATAGACAAAGGACGAGAACGAACTTCCATGGAGTTTCACCTTGCTAGGGAGAAGACGAAATCATTACTATGGACGAGGACAAGATCGAACAGATCCGTTGTGGAAGAGAAACAATAGATTCACCATGGACGAAAATGACCAAATTCGCAAGGAAAAAGACGAAGTCAATTACCATCAATGGATCTTCAATTTTGCCAGAGAGAAGATGAAGGCATTACCGTCAGATGTTCAACTAAGCTAATCTATATAACATACTAAAACACAATCCACTTAGTCCACATGTCAATCACTAAGGTATGCCACCTAGGACTTTTTTCAATATAATTTACATATATGCAACAAGATATTTACAAATTTGCCATTCTTTTTATAAAATAAATTCTAAAAAAATTAATAAACAATTAAGAATGCCATACCACGTAAGAATCTAGTTGACTTATTTATAAATTTGTTACAATATACCTATCAAATATTTAAAATAAAAAAATTATAAGATATTGATAATAAACCAAATCTTCAAAATTTTAACAAACAAAAATTTGAAATCTTTCTTATATTTTTGGAACTGTGTGTTAATAATATAAAAAAATATAATTTAGGCACATTTTACAATTTCATTTATTTTCTTCTCTTTATTTTTTTAATTTTCAAAATTTAATTATTAATTAATTTTATTGAATTTAATTTTTACTTTAAATTTTATATCATATAATTTGTTTTCTTATTTTTAAATTGAAGTTTTAAAATTAAATTCGTTTTTTAATTTTTAATTTCAACTTTTTTAATAAATCTATATATTATACTAAAGCAACCCTTATTTTTAAAATCTATTCAATATTTTCTAGATAATTTTTAATTTTAAATTTGAAATCTTATTTACACTGAAAATAGTTAAATTTTACCATGCTTCACTTTTTTATAATTTATATGTTATTTTTAAAATCTATTCAATCTTTTCAAGATATTTTAATATAATAAATAACTAAGTTTTAAATATTATATTGAGGAATAAATATAATACTAGAAAAATAATATTTTTTATTTTTAATTATTTCCTTTCATTTTATAATTTTTTTTTAATTTAGTTGTAACAGTTAATAAAAAATGGCTAAGTTTGGATAAAATGTTTTTTCTTAGTCTTAAAAAAAAATTTGTAGATGAATCTCAAATACATAATGTATAAAATTAAAATTATAATACTTTTTTACTTAGACAAAACCCGCACAAGGTGCGGGCTCTAGACTAGTACCCAAATAAAAATAAGACTAATTACTTTATTTTGTAATTCTTAATAATAATTAAATAAAGTAATTACAATTTTGCAATTAATTTTATAATCCTAATGATAATGACAAAAAAATAGTAACTAGTCTGTTTAAAATAAATTTAAAGTTCCTTATGATAATGATAAAAGATAAGTAATTATTTTCTTGATTTTAAAATCTTAATAATAATGATAAAAAAAAAGTAATTATTTTCCTATGCTATTATTTCAACATCTTTATGAAAATGATTAAAAATAAGTAATTATATTTTTACAAGTAATTCAAAATTTCTAATGTAATGATAAAAATAAGGAATTACTTCCTTTTACATTAAAATTAATAATTCAATACCCTACTTGATAGTTTTACCTTATTTCATATCTTTCATACCTATAATATTTTCTTTCACACTAAACACTCAACAACTTAAATTTATTTTATCCCCTTCGTCCTTATTCTCATTTTTAATCTTCAACTTCATCTTCAACTTTATTTACTGTAATTTTCGTTTCACCAAACCGATCCCAAATCAAATCATTTAGAACGCTAGAATCACATTAGAAGGATACATTTACATTTATAGTTTCTCCTTCTACCCTACTCACAACTGATTATTTGCTTTTAGATCCTAGATTTGACATATTTTCAGATAGATAAATTGTGTTGCTGACCGGTTAACCCACTTGGGTGTATTGACCCCCAACACCAATTTTTCTGATGATCTTGAATTTCTTGTTTTCATCCGTAAGGATGCTTTATGGTGGACTACTTCTAGGAGGTAGACCAACCTAACCGCTTTCCATTATCAAAAAAAAAAATTATTTGTATTCAGATTATAGTCGGGCATTTTCTTACAAACAAGTTTAATTTATGTGTTTTCTATTTGTGCGTATTTCTAGAGGAGTAATACTCATATTGAGTTGTGTGACTATCAGAACTGGTCTATAAGTGTTTCAATCATTACAAATTATGAGACTATTAGGTATGAGTTTGTAGATTGAAAGACCTTGTTAAGGTAATTCGTTATGGAATCGTGTTACTATATTTTAAATAATCATGTAAAACGCATAATGATATCTATTTCGTCGTCATACATCATAGGTTCATTCGATAAACTGGTTTATTTGGAGTGAAGTTCAAAGAAATATTTTATTATTTCCTTCAATTTTCATTGTTCGGGTGGGAGATTATGATATTGAAAATGGAGATAAATGGAGATGAATGAAAAAATCTTCAGCCTTCAAGCAATAAATAAGGGATGATGTATTTTGGTCTCACATTTCTGCCCTTCCACACATATCAAATGAATGAGCTAAAACGATATCTCTCTCATCATCTCCTTTTCGAATATGAGACCAAGAATTAATTTCAAAATTACAATCGACAACTTCACTAGTTCACTCAGGAATTTGGATAATTATTTCATAGTTTTGAGACGTTGTAATTCCTTCTATTTCACGTCCAATATGATTTTTGTAATTGCAACGGAAAGATTCCCTTGACTCAATTCCTTCTATTTCACGTCCAATATGACTTTTGTAATTGCAACGGAAAGATTCCCTTGACTTTGAGATGTTGCTATACCAAACAATGTACTTGTTTAGTTTTGAGATGTTCCATTAACCCTAAAGTAATTAGGGTGAAAAACATCATTTGGACAGTTAGAGGACGAAGCAATGAAACCGAAACACTCACCATGATTGTGTAGTATAGGGGTGGAGAACGAGTGAAAAGCCAGGGATAAAATACTCATTTTTTTGTTCGTCATGTGAGAGCTATTGAGATTAAACAAAAGCTCGAGGATGTGACGTAAACGTTGTTACATGCTTCTTACATGTTGAAATTAAAATTTTATATTTTGTATCATTTTTTTTTTTAGTTTGACCCTAATAAAAAAAATTATATCAAATGTTCAACTAACTTATTTTTATTTAATTTCCTTCGCCTCACATAATTCATATTCTACCGATAAACCCCATAATAAATGCGAATTATCTTACTAACCTATATTTTTAGCTTTTTGATAGCATTAAATGTCTCATATTAAGATCATATTTTGCTTTATATTATGTTTATATTTTATTTCATACAATTAACCCTCCCAATTAAATTTTGTTTTTGTAACTCCTAACATTAATTCATATTAATTTAGGTTTATATTTTATTTCATACAAATTATTTATTTCATACCATTAACCCTCCCAATTAAATTTTGTTTTTGTAACTCCTATCATTAATTCATATTAATTTAGGTTTATAATTTATTTCATACAATCATATAATTAACTCTCTCACTTAAATTTTGTTTTTGTAACTCCTATCATTAATTCATATTAATTTCATATTTTATTTTATACGACCCAATTAATTCTTTCAAATAAAATTTTAATTTTGTAACTTATAGAATTGACTACTCAATTAAATCCTAGCATTGATTCCATATTAAACTATTTTATCTCTTGTTTTTAGCTATAAAAACTCTTCTAGAAAAAGATTGATGGACTTGTTGTGATTGGAAGAGTTTCGAACATTGACTTTTTAAAAATTCTCTCAAACACATTGTTTAGGCTGGAAAATCTGACATCGGTTTGTATTCAGGTAAAACTTGGTGGTGCTTGCATACGTTCATTGTTGAATATCGAGTTGCTCATTATTTTAACTTGCATATGCTCATAAACAATTATCTTACCTTGCTATTTGGATGTAAATGTATTTTTTTCTATGTAGTGCATTTGATTGGAGTACAAATACTTGTGTGCCCTTTGTTGTTTCTTCGAACCCTTCAATTATGCTTCAACCTGTTTCAGGAAATAGCAAGCAGTCTCGGTCATCCATTTATGTTCCAAATTGGTCAAGCCAACTATTGATGTTTTTGTTACGCCTATGGAGATCCAGCGGATTGGACACTTTTTGCACATCTCGCAACATGTACACCCCACAAAATTTGTACCTCGAGAAAAAATACAAAGCAATAATGAATTTGAGTCAGTTAATTTTTTCTTATAAATTTTTATCTATTTATGAACAAATTTTTTTTACAGTGACAAACAAGTAGATAAATCATTCACAAAAGACTTGGTGTGCAGTGTGCAACACAATGGAAATCTCCCACTCAAAACGGAACCGGCACAACATATTTTCCTACAATGTTAGAACAACACGTATTAGAAATCAATCATATTTACTACTTAAATAAAAAGATAAACAATATAATCCAGTTTGCTAATCGTACAGTGATCTTAGCTAATTTCGTTGGCCCTATAACAAGCAAATTGTTATCATCGGTATTGTAAATACAATTTAGCACAATGATAAAAATGAGCGTATTCTGCTTAAATTGAAAAGACAAACACTATAATCCAATTTGCTAAATTGTTCAATTATCATAACTAATTTCGTTGGCGCCATAAAAAGAAAATTGATATCACTAATACAATAATACAATTAGCAATACTATTTACAAGTCTAAACATTCAACTTACAACAATCCGGAATAAAATTATTAATAGACGATCACAATTTGATTTTGTTAACGATTATACAAAGAGCTTGGATTCATTTTCCTCTCGTCTCTTATCCATGGTGTGTTGTTCATAATATCTTTGGTGAACATTATTTCAATGTTCAATTGGTCAAAATAAATTTAAGACAGTTTTTACACTAATTGCCTCGTTTATCTAAATACGAACTGAATAACTAAATAAAGTCTTTTGAGATAATTTTTTACTATTTAAATATAAACTTAATAACCAAATAAACTCCTTTCACACCAATTTTTACACATTAATTATATACTTAATAACATAATAAATTTCTTTGACAAATTTTTTTGACACATTAATTGTGACCTTAATAACTAATTAACTCATTTGATACAATTTTATTACGCATTAAATATGAATTTAATAACGTAATAACCCTCTTTAACACAATTGTTTTACACTAATTGTCTCATATATTTAAATATGGACTTAATTACATAATAAAATCCTTCCAAACATGTTTTTTTAAGTACGGACTTAATAGCATAATAAAAACCTTTGAGATGACCGGTGTAAAACAACTACGTTTTAATCAATATTTAGTCATATAAAATCATGCAAGATATCTTCAAAGAAAAATGAAGTTCTATATCAAATGAAAGGCTACAAAAATGAGCATAAAATAACTTTCACATGTTTCTCGCCAAGTTACAAAGTCATTATTGAATTCCTTAGGGTTGTTGTTTGTTCTTCATATTTTGACCAAAATAACCGTTTACAAATATTGTTTAAATAAACCTTGATAATATTTTTTTAAATATAAGGACTTTGATTGATGCAAAAATATCAATTAAATAAATCAATGTTATGTTTTAATTAAATATGTACTTTTGTAAATATAAATACTTTAATCTTAAATTACAATATTAACATACTCGGTCAATCTTGCCTCATTATGTTCAAACCACAAGTGCTATGATTTGAGGCATATTTACTGTTTGAATAATGGTATTAAAAGCATAAGGGTAGTCTAACAAAAAAAAAATCACAAGGGTATATCATCACTTTTATTCAAATATCACTCTCACGGTACCATTGAGTAGTAATTTCCTTGATGAAATACAAACATATCATCATTGTATTATTATAACCGCGTGTGTTGCACGCGGTTGTAATTTCCTTGATGGTATTTTTAGTTTTTTGATAGCATTAAATGTCTCATATTAAGATCATATTTTGCTTCATATTAGGTTTATATTTTATTTCATACAATTAACCCTCCCAATTAAATTTTGTTTTTGTAACTCCTAGCATTAATTCATATTAATTTAGGTTTATATTTTATTTCATACAATTAACTCTATCACTTAAATTTTGTTTTTGTAACTCCTAGCATTAATTCATATTAATTTCATATTTTATTTTATACGACCCAATTAACTCTTTCAATTAAAATTTTAATTTTGTAACTCATAGAATTGACTACTCAATTAAATCTTAGCATTGATTCCATATTAAACTATTTTATCTACTTGTTTTTAGCTATAAAAACTCTTCTAGAAAAAGATTGATGGACTTGTTGTGATTGGAAGAGTTTCGATATATATATATATATATATATATATATATATATATATATATATATATATATATATATATATATATATATATATATATATATATATATATATTATTTCCTTAAAATTATTAACTATATTAAAATAATTCAAATATTTCTTTCTTAATTCGTTTTGTTTTCTCATTATTTTGTTTTTTTAGGTGTTGTACTTAACTTACTAATGTTGCACTATTATCTTCAAATAAGCTTAATCTTAAATTACATAATTAAAACATTAACTTACTAATGTTGCACTATCATGTATATGTGTTTTTACGTTGTTTTCGCTCTTCCGCGCGCTTCGCGCGCGGCAATGTCACTAGTAGTGTGTATGTTTAGGTTTGGCTTTTGCCAAACCTAAACCTAAACCGGCCAATGAGGAACCGCCGGTTTGGCGGTTTGGCACATGACTTTTAAAAAAAAAAAAAAAAAATTTTAACCTCCAACGGCTATTATAGCCGTTGGAGTGAACAAACCGGCGGTTAAACCGGCGGTTAACCGCCGGTTTGACCCAAAAAAAATAAAAAAAAAATAAAAAAGGCTCAAACCGGCGGTTAACCACCGGTTCGAACCGTCGGTTTAGGTTTGAGGTTGAACCAAACCTAAACCGCGAACCGCCGGTTCAACCAAACCGGCAAACCTAAACCGCCGGTTTGGTCAAACCGACGGTTTGAGCCGGTTCACAAACCGCCGCTTCGGCGGTTTGGTTTGAACCGGTAAGTGAGACCTATAACATTAACTGATTCACGCAACAAATAGCCAATTTTGGACAATTCAAGTAGTTGAATGAGGACCTCAAAAAAAAAAAAAACTAGTTGATTTAGAAAATGTGTTTTCAAACATCTAGAACTTGAAAGTTTACATGAAGTCGTGAACTGATCAAATTATTTACAGGAATTGAAATTTACGGAAACAATCAGTAGAACCCAAAACTAAAGATGAGTTTTCTGGCTGGGAGGTTGGCGGGGAAGGAAGCGGCCTACTTCGTCCAAGAATCCCGGCAAGCCGTTAGCCGCCTTCGTGACAAGCTACCCCCATCCTCCTTGGTCGCCGCCGATTCTCAAGCCTCCTCTGTCGCCAGCCCCGACGTCCTCCCGGAGGTTCTGAGACACTCCCTTCCCCCCAAGCTCTATCACCAGCAACCGCTTTCCGACTACTCTTCCCCTACATCGGCTTCTACCAAATGGTCTATTCACTCTTCCCCTCCTATTTCCAATTCCGATGCTGCTCTCAATCCCCTTCGTGGCTATCTTTCCTTTCCCCAGGTCACCTTTGGCCCCAGAAGGTATCCTAATCATCCAATTTTCTGATCGTTCACGTTTAGGGTTTATATCATCTCTTTCCCTGTTTCTCTAATTGACTTTTTTCCTCTTTCATTTTCGGTAATTAGGTGTCCGTTTAGTTGTTCTAGGTTGGAAATTGCGCAATTAGAAACATGAATTATTGAAATTATGACTTTTTTCTTTGAAGGTGGCAGATGCCCGAAGCTGGAGCCTCAGTTACAGCATCAACAGCTAATGAGTTGCGACGCCGTCATTACACCCCTGCTAATCCTGAGAAGCTCAAAGCTGCTGCTCAAGGGCTTGCCCACAGTACTCTCGATTTATCCTCTTTCTGTCTTGTATTCTCTTATTTCAGTTTGAAACTTTACATACATTGAATTACAAATGAGATTATCTGCTTGAAATTGATCAACCATACCCTTAACTACTAGTCTTACTTTTTTTGATATGGAAAGAACCATATTTTGAAAAAATTATGCTATGATCTCTCAACGTATGAGTTCATTAGGTTATGTGAATTTTAGGACAACATCATGAGTGTTAGGGTTGTAAATCCGATTGTACATGGTTTGATTCTGGTGGTTTTGGTGTTGGAGTGCTTTTAAGAGAGATTAGTGGGCAAGAGTTTGACATATCTTTTGTCCAAGACATGTAAGAAATATCGATTAACCAAACATAGTTTTCATGTTGTCATATATGTGCTATTGCTGGGAGATCAGATCATGCTTTCAATGAGCACAGTTTTGATGTACTGATTTTCTTCTTGTAGTCGGCAAGGCCTTTGTAGTTGCCACTGTAATCATATTTGGTAGTGCTGCAATGACTTTTGGAATGGCTGCGTCAAAGCTACAAGTTCATAATGTAAGTAAAGAAATCGATATGACACTTCCTTCAAAATTGTCTTCATCTCATGCTAGATCTTATTTTATCACTTGTCAATTTGTCATGGTTGTTTGAATCATCTGAAATCTATTTAATGCTCTTGTACTCTCATTGATACATCTACTGCTGTGGATTTCGATAATGCATGGATAAACAGTTAGGTGATAAGCCCATGTCCCCCAATATTTGTACACTGAATCTATGGACCAACAAAACAAAACAAATTTGTATGTTATTGAGAGTTGTGGACAAAGAGAACTTAATTCTTGGGATTAGCATCCCAAAAATTAAGCTCAAGAGATGATGTAGGTTATATTATGTATGCTGGAATTTTGTGCTCTTGATATATTTACACTAAGGCTGCTAAATACAGAGTGATGACATCAAAACTAAAGGTAGAGATTTGGTTCAGCCAAAAGTGGAGAGTTTCAGGGAGCGATTAGCACCCTTGAGAAATTGGGTAAGTAAATTACAGTTTACGCTGTATTCCTGTACAGTATGGTTGTTGATTAATTGGAAGTTTTTCTTATCCCAGGTTGATCAAGTGTCGAAGAAATGGCACATGGAAATGGAACAAGGGCTGAAGGACAAGCCAATTATAAAAGAACTTTCACAGAGTTTACGAGGAAAGCATCCGAGTAATTAGAGGAACTTCATAGCTTTTGTTGTTGATTAAGAAAGCCAAGTTTGACTCATTAGCACCTTGCGTCCAAGGTGTTCGATAATATGCCTCAGTTAAATTCAACTATGCTGTAACTATATATACAAATTTACAATAAGATAACTTTGATTGATATTTAAAAACATGAAAATTTAGAGCTGTTTATACAGACGTGATACTCCGTTGCAACAAGTTCTTCGTCTGTTGTGAAATGATCAATATACAGATAATTTTGCAGCACCTTTTTTCAATTAAATAAGTTTTATCTGTTCTACAATTTTTTTTTAAAAAAATTGTTTGTTATTGTAGAAAAAGTAGAAGAAATAAAGTAAGTAAACATTTGAGGTAAATGAAGATGGGAAATTGAATTGGTGCACCGTGCACCTATTGTCACGTGCCAATAGGGATGGTGATGGTGGAGCGGGCGAGGAGGTGGGGTCTACCTCCGTCCTTTCTCGTGAAAGAGTCACGTGGGGATGGAAAGCAGGGCCCCACGGAAGTAGGCAGGATTTTTTTTGGTAGTCGTGGTGTATGGGACCCACCTAATGGGTGCGGGGGCATGTGTTCTCCTATCCGAGGTGACCTGCCGTTAGTAGGTCGGAGATTGATGACGTGTCAGTTTGAGTCTCACGTGACCAAATTTGGCTGGTATGCGTGCCCCTAGACCAACCAAGTGACTCTTGGTTTTGATATTCGCTATTCATATTGTTAATTTTTATGTTAATAAAAAATATTTTAAAACTATTTAATGAATTACACTCCCAATTGTTTTTTTTCTTCATAACATCTTTGTATTTTAACCAACAATCATATATATATATATATATATATATATATATATATATATATATATATATATATACCTTTTAAACATCTATAAAGTAAATAAGTGTAACAAAAGTTGAAAGTATAGTACATTTTCTAATAAAATAATAACATAGAAGCTACACGGTTTATTCTATAGGATCTATATATCATTAATATTCCAATAATTTTTAAATATAAAATGTATGGTTATTAAAAAATAATAATAACATGATAATAATTCAGTCTGTTTTAAAAAATTATATAGATTTGTTATGAAATAGTGTTTTAGATGCAATAATTCTTTCTACTTATTAACGATCATAGCTATGTATTAAAAAATAATAATGACATGATAATAATTCATTTTGTCACAAATTTTGTTTTTGATTTGTGTTGTAAACAGACAAAAACAACTTATGTATAAGAAGGCTCCTTCATTGAACAAAATCTCATCTGGGCCCATTATCTCTAAAATTTGGGCCCAGAAACAAGCATTAGAAATCGGTCCATCAAAACTCCAAATCCATCGCTAAGAATATCATTAAAATTAATATTAATCTAATATCTATATACTACAATAACCTACACTTAATAAGTTTTGGTAATTAAACTAGTTAGACTAAACTCAAGAGTGTTATTTTACAACTCAAAATATTAATTTTTTAAAATATCGCTCAAACTCGTATACCTCGATATCACTATATTCATACTTGATATTTTGATATCGATACTAAATGAATCTTATTAGAAAATGTAAGGTCACTGACAAGTTATAAAAAGTTTTTATTTTTCTTCGGTTTTTAAAAAATTCATCACATTTGTTCCTCCATCCTCATAATTTTTACCAATGTTTGTTTTATTTATACTAGTCCCTACACGTATGTTTCACGGTTTTTCTTGATCACTAGTTTTTTTTTTTTTTTTTT